>VXBN01003032.1:614724-667707 GCA_013397395.1 Sinosuthora webbiana | reverse complement strand
TGTCCATGTAGCTAGTGGTAAAACTTCCATTGATTTAATTGGGAATGGGATTAGTCATTGTGAAAAGATTCATGTTTTACAGAAAATGTACTACTGTTTTCACTTAAGACTAGGGAAGGATTGTAGTTCTTTTAATTCATTTGGTTTTAGCAGATTAGAAGAACTGAATTTTGATTAATACCACATCCTGATGGTATTCAGCTCTGGGCTATTGTGAGTTTGATGGTGGTGTAGTTTCACTGCAAACAGTGTTTTACCCTTCTGTTAACAAGAGCAAAATGATTAGCTAGTACAGAAGATACATGACAACATCAGAAACTGAATCCTAATCTTTTGATTGCCATACCTGTTTAGAAACCAAGACTATGTAATCATTATTTATTACATTCCTTAATTCAATGATAAAAACACAGTTACTGCTTTCTGTATATAAATAGGCTTGTGTTTCTCTTGCAACATGGTCGTGATGTTCTGTTTATTACAAAATTACTGTGTCCCTCTGCTGTTGTCCACCCCATTTCAGACCAAAATATCCATGTTTATGCATCAACATACACCCAAATAACGTGATTCATAGTTACAGCTGTGATTAATCATTCAGTTCACTACACTTACTTACCCCTTAGGTAATACATACTTGTGTTGGCCTATTTTCTGTAGAGATAGCCTGCCCAATCTTTGAATGATTGGATTTGTCTTAGTGTCATAATCACTCTCCGTTTAGCTGTTGCTGCATAAATTCTGATTACCTATACCTAATTAAAATAACTTTATTTTGTTTGAACCTAATACATTTTGGATTTGAGACATTTAGACAAAAGGTTATATGGCCTTTCTGAAAACCTTTTTTAATGAAATATTTATTGCTAGCTTTTCTGTTCTGATTCCTATCAGTTTATCCTCAGTTTTCATTCAGGTTTCTATATTGCCATTGGGAAAATTAAAATAAGAAGGGCAGGCCATAAGTGATCAACATGACCATGTATATCTCATATATGTACATTAGTAGCTTAATATCATTCGAGTTTTATTACATCTGGTGAGTGCAAACATTCATTCAATAAATCTTGCTTTACTGCTGTCTTACTCATCCCTGTGGGATCATTCTCTTCTCTGTGAATTTTATACTTTCTCCTGCTTACATACTGTTACCACAGAAGCACAATATCAGTATCACTGATCTAAACAACTGAAATATATTCACCAATAGGAAGGCAGAAAATGTTAATGCTTCTCCATGATAACAGTTTTCCTTCATCTTTTCCTTTGTTTGAGGAGCAGAATTTAGTTACACTCAGTGCTCTTTACCTTGACAGCTTTCTTTTTGTCCTCTGCTCCAGAAGATGCTGGTCAGTGCCATTTCAATGTGACCCATGGAGCTGATCAAATCTCACATCTTAGCTTTCCTTATTAGAGTCTTAGCTGATGAAAGATGGAATATAGTTTATAATTGTTTCTAATGCACTTAATCCCAAATTTAAGAGGAAAATTTAGTTTCTTCCACCAGACACAGTCAGGACACTGAAACGCTGTCTACAGTCAGCACTGTGGTGTTAAAGTTCTAGCTGGTAGATGAGAACAAACAATGCAAATATAGCCAACACCAGACTCAGACCTGACTTCTTCTTTTTGCATATGGCATTCCCTTAGAAATAAGTGGAAATTTGTACACATGTAGTTTATGCATCAATTTTTTTTTTTTTTTCTGGGTTGGACTAAAAATTGTATATTGTAAAGTAAAGATATTGCATGCATTGATGGTATGATAAAGAGCAGGGTCAGTGATTCTCTCTGTGTTATTAATATAACAGTATTGTGTGAGGACTTGTGGCAAATTGCTTTTATCTTATGGTCAATATGAGGAGCAATGCCTTCTGCCTAATCTTTAACACACTCTTCTCTGAAGAATATCTGTATGTGTATATGTGTGTGAGTTTATCCAAGTACATATATTTTGTGTTTAGAAAACTTAACTGCAGTCTATTCTACATCTTAGAAAACATATTTTCTGATGGTACATGATGAGTAATAGCAATTTTAGTTCATCAAAATGCTGAGCAAAATAGTGTCATGCCTCATTTTTGTTCTTTTTTATTAAGGACCTTGAACTAAGGGAGTATTATTTATTAGCCATTCAATGGGAAATTGATAGCATAATTTAACTTTTTTATTAGCTAGTAAAACTGATAAGCAGTACATGAAAAGATGGACCTTGTTATAGAGGGAATAATAATAATAAAAAAAGGTTCATTTAAAGTTTTTTAAAAGGTCACCAGTGTATAAAGTCTTTTTGACATTGCCTTCTATGATATGAACACATATACCACATAATTTTACTTCTATTGATAGATTTGTTTGTGTTTATTTTGCAGCCACTATGTCCAGCAGAAAATGAATTTGTAGTTAAAATGTTTCCAGGTTTTCAGTAACTTGAATTAATTCTACGTCTAGTGTGAACATATATGACATACTTTCTTTAAGCAGAAGCCCCTCTATATGTTGTAGAGTTGAAATAATGGAGTTGTGAGCGTGCAGTGGTTGAACACCTAGTTGTGTAAATGGAAGGCATTGTTCCTGGTTAATGGGACACAGGAGGAGATATTGTGTATGTCTCTAATCTTGAGCCCTTCACTGATTGGTAAAGGTGGGTGGGATGACAGTCGTCCTCGTTCACTGCTCTCTCTTTGGGTAGCCTTGGATACATGAGCAACTTAAAAACTCTTTTTCTGACACCCTCCTCTGAGTTGTGCAGAAGAGAATCTTATCCCATAAATGGTTATCTTCTTGGAGGACTAGAAATAAGGATATAAAAATCATGGATTTTATCCATGAAAACTTTTCATTTCAGCATGCACCTGTTTCATAAGTCATTTTGAGCAAAACAGATAAAAATGGAAAATGCAGCAATGAAGCTGGCCCAGATAGAAAATCACTCCTCCAAGTCTGCAGAACATCTGAGAATAATAGCCAGCATACTCATGCTTCTCTGTCACACTTGCGTAAAACCCTGTTCCCAAACAAAACTTTAAAATGAAAGTCATCACTCAAATTAATCAGTTAAGGAGCTTGTCAAGTTTCATGTCTTCTGGTTGGTGCTGAAGTTTGGTATTAGTCTAACAGAAAGGATATATTTTTTTTGCATATTATATCTGTCTTTTTAACTCTTACCTTGGTGCTTTACATGCAGTAGTGGGGCTTGTGTGCTGAGTATAGCCATGTGTTCAGCACAGCACCTGAATGAGGGCCTTCCTTGCACCATGCTGTAAACGTGGAGCAACTGCTCTTGTGGGATCAGTGGTGAAAGGGAGAGCAAGGCAAGAAGAAAAAGCAGACACAGCAGGTACTAACTGTTCTGTTCTGGTCCTGATGATGTTCTTGATTTGAGCACTGATGCTAGCATCCAGATTAGTTGAACACATGCACTGTAAACTTCCTTTATGATCACTGCAGACTCACTACAAGAGATGCAAATTCTGCCTGTTGGGGTTTTGGGCTTGAGGGACCTTTGTCTGCTCAAGATTCTCAGCATGAGACTGATTCATCCATAATACTTCTAATTAATGTCATATATTTTTCAGTGGGACTATTCTCAGATATAGTAAGACATTCAAAATTGGTGAAATCTGTTTCCTTCTTTGATATGGATACTGTTCTACTTCAGATCTTCTTTTTTTTTTATTTTCTTTTTTTTCCCCCCAGTGTTTAGTTTGTTGTGTTACTGAGATAAGTTTATATTTCCCTGTGGTTATGTGTGAGCTGTTGTACCTATACATTCACAGCAAGTGCAGCATAATCAGGTCTTGAGAGACTTTATTTTCAATGGAAAATGTTTACGGACCTTTTCCGTAAACAAAGAAGATGGCAAAATAATCGTCCTAGCTACTAGAACATTTTGTCTGCTATCGAGTGACTTCAGAGTAAGCCTGCCATCTAGATTACAAAAAAAAAAACAACTGCATTACAGTGCCACTACTAGAAAGAAAATGTTTTAGGGTTTTCTTGTCATAGTCTTTCGCAAAAAAGAAAGAATACTGTTACAGGCAGTAGTGTAAATAAACAGTCTTATTTTAAAGAAATCATCTAGACCTACTAACAGAACAGTAGGTTAGTTAGTGTGATCATATTTGTCCTACAAAAATTACAGAAAATTTTCATAATTTGAAAATATTCATATATAATTATTCATACATAGGTATGAGTTAGCATATGGCATGTTAACAAGGTTGGATAGTGTTAGGTAGTTGTTGTCTTCAGCTGCCTGCTTTGGCCTTCTGGTTTTGAAACCTGCTACAGGCACGGAATAATGACACAGTTCTTTTTGCATAGGATATTCCTGGTGGATGGTAGTTAGACTTTGGGGTTATTGTTTCTGCAGTTTAAGGACTGAGACATATCAACAGGATTCAATAAAACAAAATTTCAGTATGTTAGTTCTCTGCTGCGTGACCCTTACTGGATCAAATTTTACTCAAAACCTGTTTTTGAACCCAGAGTTTTGCAGTGCATATCTGGCTACAAGCTGGATGGCTGCATGTATGATGGTTTTTAAAGGCTGTTCATTTGTAAGTAGTTTCCAAGTCCTTCTAGAATAAAAATCAGGTAATCCTGGTATAATGGTTTGATAGTACAAAGGAAAGCCTGAGAAGTTAAAGACACTGTTTACCTGAGCGGCTACGTTATATCTACTTCTGATATATGACTTTATCTGCATGTTCTTTCAAACTGATTTCATGCTCCCTGCAGTGACATATTTTGCTAACACAACAGACTTGTTCCTTCCCGACATACAGCTTCTGGCTCCAACAAATGTCAGTAGCTTTTTAGACAAACCTGTGCTTTTTATTCCTGTCTTTCTCAAGAGAAATATCAGCATCCCTCCAATAACATTTTTTCCCCTATGGCTATTCTGTTGGTTTTATAAACAGACTAGGTTTCTTTTCCATGTAGAGACTGGTAAAGACATAGAAGGAATTTTTTCTAACTTTTTGGTTTTTTATATATTTTTTCATTTTAGTTTTCTTTTTTTTTTTTTCTTCCTTTTTTTTAATAACATCTTTTATAATCTTTAAGAAGGTAATAGAATAACAGCCACTTCCTGACCTATGCAAATAAGAAAAGCTTTGTTCAGTCCTGAATTCCTGCAGTTATTTCCTTTCTGTAACCAACTGAGGCCTCCAGAAGCAATTTACTAACCCTTTGGAGCTGCATGTCCTCCTTGGAGCAGCTCTGTGGAGCTGAGATTTGAAGTTCACACTGACTTACACAGAGACAGAAATTACTTAAAGGAGAAGGACCCAAACACCTTGTCATTTCGACATACACAGTATGAGTTATGTTTTAAAGTAATAAAGAAGGAAAAATTAGCAAGAACTCGGTTCCTATATACAAATGACTTGTTTCCACATTTATTCATACATCCTTGACTTTTTGAGCTTTTGCTGGTCTGGAATTCCCTTGTGTACCAATTCTGATTGAAAATTCCCTTTGGAATCTGAAATCTTACTCCAGGTTTTACATTTATTTTTCTTTCGTGTTTTTAATAGTCAGATATAGGGAAAATTATTCTTAATTATACAACAAAACATTAAGAAATTACATGCAATAGCAGTATCACGTGCAATAAGCTAGGGCATTCTCTTATCTGGGAAAAAATGAAATCTCAAAATGGGCCTTGAATGTATCTTGAATCTCTGCAGACTTGATTTTCTCTCCTGTGCAACTACTTAGAAGACTAGGATCTATCTTAATTAAAATTTACTGCTTATTTCAGAATGGAAGAGCTGAAAACTATTTTCCTATCCTCCTAATGTCTGTGCTGTTTATGTGCTTGAGATGGCTAAGTGGTAATTTGAAAATTGCAGTAAGATTAGTAATTACTAGGGGGACATAATATACTATTTCATTGCAGTTGAACTCTGAAAAATATTTGAACTAAGTATTTAAAGCATAAGACATTAATCATATTTTTCTCATTATTCATAAATTTTACTTAATTAAGTTCTGCAGTGATTTTTTTCTTCATAAAATGGGCACTCAAGCCACGCCTTTTAAGGCATGTATTCTTCTCTAATACCACTAAAACTCAAAATCACTCCTTTTAACATTGAGAAACTACAAAGGTCACATTGTAACCTTGACTCTCATCAAATATAGCTCTGAACCTGTAATGACAAAAATATAAGTAAATTTCTGAAAAAATTATACTGATTTTTACTCTACTGGGCACCTGTGGGTTACACCAATAGATTAGGATTATCCAAATTAGTTAGTTTCTGTTTCAATAACATCGGTCCTGTCTTTTACTGACAACGTAATCGTACCTTCAAGAAAAACTAGTAAATACTATTTTAAACAGGTTGTCTAACTCTACTAGCACAAATAATTGTTTTGTGTAGTCTTGTTACTTAAACAGACACAACGTTTGTTTCAATAAAATGATGTGAAGTCAAAAATTATATATGACACATCTTGGAAACAAATGCTTTTATTGTCATTGACTTTGAAAAGAGGAAAGTGAAATAGTATATTTCCTTGAACATATTCTATTGAAAAATTGAAATGCCTTTGTATCACATAAGTTAACAATTGAAATGATGGGTTTTTTTGATAGTTATTCTCAAATTGTGCTGATTAATTTGAAAAACTTTTTCCCATACTGGCTGAACCAATTCTGCTCTGTTACTTTATTTTAAATACTTTTTTGTTTTCAGAAGGTTTGTGGTAGCTGTTCTTTCTTATTTAATGCTAGTTGGATTTCTACAAATTTTACTATTGCAGTTTAAACATGAGTGTGGTTCTTTGAAGCAAACCAATTCCTTGCCATAATCTCCCTCATTATGAACTAAATTTTAAAAAGAAAAGGTAATTGGACTGTCTGGAATTGGATCATGTTCAGTGTAAGAGATCTTCTTCCAGGACATTTTCTTTGAGGAAGGTCATATGACAAAAAAATTGAGTTCCGCTTAAACATATGCTTTTTATATTTAAATTGAATTATTTTAAAATATTTGTTACTCAGGTTAATGTCAAACTACAGATAATGAGTGACACTAAGTACTTCAGTTCCCCCTTATTTCAGTAGGAATTGTTGATCCTGAGCTCTGCTCAGGAGTTAACATGGCTGTGTTGTCAGAAAGACTTCAATATTGCAATAGAAAACTACTGTATGTATTCCTATGATCTGATTTTGAAACAACTCCTGCATTGTGTTCACTGACAAAAGCATATCTGAATCTAGCCAAGAATTTTAATACCATCTAACTTAATGCATTTTGAACTAAAAGAGCTTGTGTTGCTAGGCATCAAATTGGTGATGCATGGAAAAATTGTTCACTGAAACTATAATATAAGCCTGCATGTACAAATCACAAGTAGGTTTTCTGGATGAGCATGAAATCTATACCCCTGGAAAACATCTGTATATTTAGATCAAGACTTACTTTCATTGTACCCACAGATTTCAGTAGTTCATAATTTCATTTTATTCCTTTAAAAGAATTTTAGATAAAGCCTTCAGTTTTACAATAAGCATATTAAAAAAAAAAAAAATCTGTAACTTGATTGCTGCAGTTTATGTGGATTATTTAGATTTTTATTTCCTATTGGAGAATAGAAACATTTTTAGCCACATAAAATTAAAATGTTATTCCAAGTACCCACCATGTTATACAAATATATCTACTATTTAAAGATTTAAAGTTTTTAGCTATTGCAGAAAATATGAATCTTTCAAAATCTTTGTTCTTTCAACAATGACATATAGTTGACAGAATAGTCTTAGTAATAAACATGAAAAATGCCATTTGCTTTTAAGCTTTTCAATAAGAAATTATTTCATTTCCAGAATGCAAGAACTAAAGATCTTTAAAAAACATCTTTTTACCTAGAGATATTCCCTGTACATTTGCTAAATATATGTACCTATACTCATGATTCCTACACACTTCCGTGAAAGTCTCACAAAGAGCAGTTTGAGGACTGATCACAAATGGACTGCATTTAGAAAAAAAAGCAAAAGAAGTACTGTATACAGCAATTACTGTAAACAATTTCAAGATACAAGCCAAAAGTGCAGTCCTGTTTTATTTAAAGTTTTAGCAGTTGTGCAGGTTTTTTTAAATTTTTTGTTTACTTTGGCTTGCATTTTTAATTCAGAGTCATGTGTTTTCCCTTTTTCTGAAGCAATTCCATATAGAAGCATTTGTGTTTCTGGTGGGAGAGAGTGGGGAGAGATCAACTGGCATTTTAAGGATACAGTGCTACACTATAAAAGAGCATTAAAGAACTGAAAATTTTCTGTGTTTAGTAATCATTGGTGACAACAAAAAATCAAATAAATTTCCAGCGAGGTCTTAATTACTGGATTAGAATTATAAAACTCATATNACAACAAAGAAATATCTACTAATTCACTTGAAAACTCCAGTTTTATGGTACTTCTGAAATAATCTTCATGATTGGTTCATGAAATAGTAAACCCCAAAATTTTCTTGAAAAAAGAAAGGAATTGAAAAAGGCTGGAATTACTCTATTCTTTTATGATTCTTGTCTTTTTTTCCCACCAAGATTATTTTGTTTAGGTTGGTGAGGAGGTTGTTTAGGAGGGTGGTGAGTTGCTTTGTGTGCTGCAAGTACATAAAGAAAATATAATGCAAGTGTGGAGCCTTTATGGCTGTTCATGGACTGTGGGTTCTCATCTCTCAACTGGAAAAGCTCCAGTGAAACTCCACCCATTTCTGCCTTGAGATTTCTTCTCTGGCTTTAGGAGTGAAGTGGAGCATGTTCAGAGGCTCACTGATGAACAGCCTTTTTAAATTACCATCTCTAAAAGAGGTCACTGTGTTAACTTCCCTGAAAATGAAAGATATCCTAATTTTTGCAATTCAAAAATTCAAATTCAGTACTTGCAAGAAGCTTATTCATTTAGTTCCATTACTTTGTACCTTATGTCTCTAGACTAAATTCTTAAAAAGCGAAAGTAGCACACGTTATCTAAGTGATGTACTCCTGTAGACTTGCCCTCTACCTAATGAAAGACAGAGAGGAGATGTTTTACACCAGGATGACTCTCTCTGGAGATGGCCTTCCATAACCTTAACTAATACCTTTCATGCTTTACAGCCATCTAAAGCCAAGTAATAGTGAATGTACTCTGTGCTGCAGTGCTCAGTATGCTTGCAATCTTTGCAGCCTGTGACACAATCAGGAGAAAAGATTTATGTCATATATGTAAGAGCTCCTGTAGCCCTAAAATAACTTACAATTTTCTTCTGCTATAGAAAAAAGAAAAACAACAGACAATATGTCTGTGTATAGCAATTACTCTTGTGTAGATATCCTAGTTTTCAAAATTCGTAAAGAAAATAAGGTCACTATGCATGGAAGAAATTATCATTTCTGAAAACCAAAGCAGAACTAAAATTGTACAGCTCCAAAAGCAGAAAATACCATTAGGTGTTCTTATTGACACTCATTGCTTGCAGTCTCCAGAAAGCTCATTGCCTTCACACATTATCTTGACACAGAGCTTCATTGTTTTTATTCTCTGAATATAGTGATTATTTGCCTTCACTGTATTGTAAGTCTGGTTCCTTTCCTCTGAAACGGTAGTTTATACAATTATTCGCCTAGATTGTATGATTTATCCTAGCTTTTAGTGAAAGAAATAATAGTATAAAGACTCATGGATAGTGGAGAGTATGGAAGCTGATACACTTACATGTGTCATACTTATGCATCCACTTTTTTGTTGCCTAAGGCATCCGGATCTAAATACACCTCTGATTATCTCTTTTTCACATGATCTACCAAGACAGCTATATTCCTTAGGAACAATACATCTCCTACAACCCAGAATGAAACATATTAGTGCCAGGGTAAAAAAAAGAATATTTTTCTTTTCTTTCAGCTCAACATGCTTCAGTGTAGCTGGATCTCCCATGTCTTTTTCTAGAAAATTATGTGCCACTATCTTTCTTGCTAAACCTTTACATTCTAATCCAGTCATTTGAATGGACAAAGAAAAAAGAAGGATATAATAGATTAAAAGTCCTCTAATCAAGATGTTTATCCTAAGATGTTTTATTAAAAGATTGGGTGGAAAAGAGTAGAAACACAGGACTGACCACAGCTCATAAGTCTAGTTGCCAGCAGCCAGGAAACACAGTGGTGATAATGTTCATTATTGTAATTATATGTGTTTATATGTGCCTAATGTATATTACTTACATATGTCATATATTTGCATGAATTTGTAGTACCCTGTTCCACACCCATCCTTGAGATCTCAATTTTTGCGATTTTGTACTTCACTGCAGTGTAAGAGTCACAGAAACATAAAATTTAGGTGCTTTAGCAGTGAATGAGACACAGTGCGGGTGACAGTCTATGATATTTTGCTGTTCCACACAACAAGCATCTTAACTGCTTCTGAGAAGAATAGACTGGGTAAACTTGTATTCTGAATGAAAAAATTAAAAGTGCATAGAAAAAAAAATGCATCTTTTGACCTAAAGGCCATTCATATATATATTTCAGGTTGGTTTCACTTTATTTTTTTTTTTTTGACGTTATTATCAAATTTTTGCTTTTTTCTCTCCTTATTTCAACAGCAAAAAAGCAATTTACTGTGAATATTATTTAAACTGCATTTTTTTCTAAAAACAGTATTGAATTTTTCTTTTTTTTTTTCCCCATAAAAATTAAAAAATAGAAAGCTTGTGATTTGCAGATAGTGTTGCACATGTTTACTACTGCACTATAAATCCTGCACTAGAAATTATATGTAATGCAAAGTGGCAGTTGGGAATTTTTTTTCAGTCTTTCTACACATTGGAATTCAATAATGTATCTTTTCTGACTGTAAGAGGTAGTATTTTGGTATACTACTAGCCTACTAATGGTTGTACCAGAGGAAGTGCATCGCTTTAAAAGTATAGCATTAACTTCAAACTAATGTTCTTAATAAAATAGTTTTTTTAAGCTTATTGGTTTGCTTCTCATAACATAGTCCAAATTCAGAATTAATTGGTGTGTAGATTTCTTTAGTATTTAGGAAAAGTACCTGTATTGGAGAAGTCAATAAAAAGTAAGTAATTACTGAGCTAAGGGTGTGGTATCATTTAAGCCATTTGACAGTTACATAGTAAATTTAGTAAAAGAAAAAAAAAATAAAAGAAAATAGCAGCTACATCAAATATGAGTCAGGAAGAGATTTAATTACCTTTCAGTTTAGATGAAACAAGAGCCAAAGGATTGAGAGTTTGGCTAACGTGGTCATGCTTGGAAAGGATTTTCCTTCAAAAGCAACACACACAGCAGTTAAGATTTATTCTATTCATGGAAATTTGGGGAAGTTTTTATCTGCCGCATACTTTATAATTTCTTTTCTGAAGGTATGTAAAGACCAAACCATTTAAATTTCATTCCCATAAAAGATAGTTCCTTTACTTAGCCAACATAAGTAAAATTTACCTATGCAACTTCAACTCTCTGACTTTTACGGTGCAATAATCATTTTCTGACAGAACAAGTGTGCAGAGTTTTCATTTGTCCACCACAAAGAAAAATTGTATGTCATCTCAGTTTTATTATATCCGTCAGCTGGCTGCCCATTTGTTGTGGAGTGTCTGCTGTGACTTAGGGCCGTGGCTCTATTTGGCTGTAAGAGATTGCCTGAAGTGCATTCAGTGACTCTGGTACCTGTTGCTGTTTTTTTTCCAGGTCACCTGGCTGCAGGTACATGTGAGATTGTTACTTTGGACAGAGATAGCAGCCAGCCCCGAAGGACTATAGCCCGACAAACAGCTCGCTGTGCATGTAAAAAAGGACAGATTGCCGGCACAACAAGAGCACGGCCAGCATGTGTTGATGGTAAGAAGCAAAAATGTGTTCAATCAGTTCCTGCCAATGCAAGAGTGGTGTCTCATTTAAAAAAAATAAAACAATAAACTCTATAGAAGAAATTTTCATGTTGTACCAACTCACAATGGCAATAGCATTGAAATTCACCCAAAGGGTAATACTGACTAATAGTATAGATATTTTAATTACATTTTTTAATTGGAAATATCACTTTTGTTTTAACTTGATATGCAGTCAAATGTTAAAGGCATGGTACTGTTATATTCTGCATGTGATTACCGAATAAACAGTGAAATGGAATTCTTTTTTCCCCTCCTTTTTATTCCTTAAAACATTAAAAAATGCCTCAAAGGCATTTTTTAAGAAAGCCTCAAAGGTCTTATGCCACTGGGAGGCTAAAGTGACTGCTCCTGTGTGATATTTAATGCTGTTGAAGAAAGCACTGATGCTATAATTGGAATACAGTATCTGAATGTACATCACATGTCCAGTATTTTTCTCTCTTTAAAATGATATTCTGAATGATTCACTGCAGATGCACTGATAGCATCTATGTAGCTGGAAAACTGCTCACAAACAGGGAGGTATGAAAATGTTTCACTTTGAAAGAATTTTTTAAGACAACTGAAATTCTCTGTTACATTAACAGTGGGACAGTCTTCAAGAGAGGTCTGCCTTGCAGAGCTTTTAGCAAGCATTAATATTTCAAATGAAATTGGAGACATATTGAAAATAGTGTTGTAAAATTATATGTTTTGATCTAGTCTCCATTAGCGAAAGTTAAAAAAAAAAAAAAAAAAAAAGAAAAACATGCTTATGTGTTAAACTATAATAAATTCATGTTTTGGCTTTGAATACTGGCTGGTTTGAGTCTTCAGATAAAAATATTGTGGAGAATACGAAACTGTTGCCTCAGAATTTGGTCATACCAGTGATTATCAAAAAAGGCAGCTCAAAAGGAGATTTCAGAACCAACCCACAAGGCTAAATATAGAACATCATGCACATTCTATTTTTGCATTTTTCTTTCACTGTTTTTAGTACTCTGTAAGATAGTTTCATATCTGTCTCTTTCATAATATAATACTATATCCAGTAGTTCTCCTTTCATGTTTTATTGTAAGATCATATGATGCAATTGCTTAAGAAAGAAATTATTTTATCGTGTCATTTATAATTGCAACTTTAGGAAAAACGCTTACTACCAGTTAAAATATTCAACATATGTTTCCTATTTTTAAAAAAACAAAGTTCTAAGCAAGAATAAAAAAAGCAGTTTTACACCAGCTGATGGGAACAAAGCATAATTTTTCCTCAGTCAGTTTTGGCCTATGGTTAGATTGATTTGCTGTAACTTGGGTATCCAAAGGTAGCTGCTAGTAACTCCAGTTTTTCTTTATACCCAATAAGGAGCAAAAGGCACCTTCTCAGAGTAATTTATCTCATCATAACTGCCTAAGATAAATCTGATGTATCACTCTCTGTTACACACTGTTTGTCTGCCTTGCCTTGATACGCCTGTGAGTGTCTTAAGATGAAACTTAGCTGGAATGTACATGTCACTAAGACATGACTGCACCTCATGCTTCAATTGTTACAGGTTGTTTTATATTCAGTTATTATTAGGTTGTTTTCAAAATATGGACTTTGAGTCAGTCTGGTATTTGAAAATATTTTATCTTTCTTTACTTATTTCTTGGGAAAAACTCACGAAGAAAATCTCTTTCAAATTCTGCTTGTGCTTTCAGCGTGCTTGATCATCATTTTATGAAAATGGAGAACTGAATGACAGCATCCATGGTTAGATATCATGTAGTCAGAGAAGGTTCTTTATGTAATACTTCATGTTTGAAAAATAGGTGGGAAGTTCATCAGTTGGAAAATAAAACTTCCCTTTAACATTTGTGCCTAAATACCATTTTTTTTTTTTTTTTAAGACTGACAAGGAGTCACATGGAAAAGATGAGGGATAATGGGTACAGGGTTCTCCTGGGGATATTTCAATTACACACAAAATGTTACTTTTTCAAAATGAGAAAAATCAGCCTTTGAAACACCCCAGGTAACTGGTGGATTACCCAGTATTGTACACTTAAGATTCAGTTGGAGAGGGTGCTGGGCCATTTCGTCTAGACTGGCATTTTTGCCTAAAAAGATTAGACGAGATAGATAATCATTGAGGTTCCCTTCCAACCTGGTATTCTTTAATTCTGTGACATATTAAGATATTAATATGTCACATGGTTCTTCATTATTTTTTGAAATGTTTATAATTAGGATGTTGAGCCCTTTGTTAAGAATAACTACAAGATATATAGTACATGCTACTTTATTTTCCTGAGCCCTGTTGGGGATGTTTTGTAATCAGAGCTCAAAAAGGTTAGTAATACCTAGGGCTGTATATCAAGTTTTCAGACTAAAATGAAGACAAAAGTCAAACTTTTGATTTGTAGGTTTTTGTCATAAACGAAGTTAAAAAAAATTGTTTTACATACTATTGACACAATTATATGGGAAAGAATAAACAAGCAGTTTATCTTGTCTCTTACTTGCTTGCAAGTAAAGCTGGCAGATAAATTGGCCACTGACTGACAAGTATTCGTCTGTGAATTTGTCAGGTTCATAGTTTAAAGAGTGAACACTGAATTCTTCCATATTTTTATACACAATTTCTAGAATAAATTTTTTGAAACACAACTACTTAATGCTTTATTCTGAACATGACATGAACACTACATAAAATTATGTAGGAGAAAGCTGTTTTTGTCTCCAATATTAAGTCAAACACTACTGGTTTAGGAATGTAGCAACCAAACCTAGTTGCTCGGTTGTATTTTTTTTACAATAAAGAATCTCATTTTTCAAACGAACAAATAAATCCTTCTCTGAGCTTTCTTAAATATGATGTAGAATGTACTTTGGCAAATTTTTCTTCATTTATATTATAGTTGATGTTAAGTATATTACTGCTATTTGAAATTTCATTTTTGCTATCAGAAAGAAAAAAAAAAACCTCCAAAATCTGGCTCTTTTCATTTTTTTCTTTATATAGTCTTGATTTAAAAGAGATTATTTCTAAAGTGAAGGTAGACCTTAGATCTTTAATGCAAAGTCATATGTGAAGGAAGCAGGCATAGTAAATGCGACCTGCTAACCCAAAAGTGAGAAAATATTAGCTAACAATTTTGTTGCATCTTCTGGCAAGAGAGTGGTTTAAAAATTCAGTATCAAAGCTGGTAATATTTGCAACCTTAAAATGCATTGTGTTGTACCTGGATACCATTTGTACAATGTTCAATGGAGAGAAGTACCTTAGAATATATTTGGTTGTGTAGTATATTTCGTGGAGCTTTGAAATGCAAGTGCCAATTCTTACAGCAAAAAGAGTAGGTAATTTAAAGGCTCTTAAACCTTACAAACATTGAGTGAGATTGAGCTTGTCAGCATAGCTCTTAGAGTAACTCCTGAGTTGATTATCAAAATCCACTCTGCTTTCCACTGCTGCATCACCAATGTCTTTTCCTAAGAAAGGAAACACAGTGAATGTCAGATAGATAAAACTGGAATTCTTAGAAATAGAAATACAATATTTAGAACTTGATCTGAGCAGTACATGAAGAGCAGAGATTTTCTTAAAATATTTCCATGTGATGGAGAGGGTTGATTTAATTTGTATTTTTTTCTAGCAGTCTTTTACTATGGCAGATTGCTAATGTATTCTGAAAAAAAGGCATCGATATTCACCCTGATTTAAAGCTTGATTTAATGTTGATTGCTTCATTTCCACACCCACAGAGTCATGATGTATATTTGGTATGCTTGGTTACGATGTAATTTTTATTCACGAATGTAGGGTTTGTGATATTATGTCAGCGGTTTGCCTGCACTTTTCACTATATTATTTTTATTCGCAACTGGTGTTCCCTAGTCCCCTTTTTGAGATCAACTTCCATTGCAATGACCTCAGTTTCATTAGTTTGATAAGATATTTTATTTCAACATAGCATCTGGTTTATCACTAGTATAATTTCCCTGTGTGTCAGTTAAGCTTCATCAGTTTTTAAGCTGGAACCAGTGAGAGATTGGAAGATAGCAATTATTCTTTGGTTTTGTACAGTATCTTTGCGAATTTAAATTTGTTTTAAAGCAAGTGATGAAAAGTCTTTGATAAAAGTTTGTGTACAGATGCACCCATGATTTGTGTTCTTTCACAAGAATTGTATAAATCTGAAAATAAGATTTTTTTTATGCCAAAGCCTTTCTTAGAATGCAAGGACAGTTTCCTGAGAAGTGTGGAAAGAACTTTCAAATGTTCAATAATTCCAATACTTTTGTCCAATATATATTCATAGGTAAAAAAAAAAAAAAAAAAAAAAAAAAAAAAAACAAAAAAAAAAAAAAAAAAAAAAAAAAAAAAAAAAAAAAAAAAAAAAAAAAAAAAAAAACCAAAAAAAAACACCAACCCTGCAGTTTTGTTCAGGAAATAGAAACAGTTGATGAGAGGAAAAGTGGCATGAGAGAATTAGTTTATTTGCCTGAGAAAATTAGGAAGGCAATCATTAGTTTGTTTACCTAAATTCTGTGATTAGGAAATTCTTATGGTCTGGATTTCAGTACTGCTTACTTTTATGTCCACTAAGTGCTATGAGAAATGTCAGGAGATCAATCCCAATATCCAAAAATCTTAAATTGTAGCTTAAACAGTTGTAGTTCAGGTAACTGAATTCAAAGTGTTCAGACAACTTCTGTTACAGATCCAAGTGTGGTTTGATAGGGCTTTTTGTTTGGTTGGTTTTTTTCTGCATCTTAAAGTTTTAGTAATATTTAATTTCTTTTGAAAGTATTGTAGCAGTATTGGTTTCTATAGGATGTTAGTGTATATAAGTTGTTCATACATTATGATTAATGCTTTTCAGCTGGTACTGATTGATTTTGTTTAACACAGACACTCAGGATCTACAAGGAAGCCACATTAGTTTCAATCAATAATTCCCTGCTCTTTTTATTATCTTTGGGACTCCATAGGGAGGTGTAGGGGTCAGAAGTGATCATTAATAGAATCCTAGGTCGTGCACTTCAGAAAAAACTGCTTAATACCTGGAGAGCTTCAGAGCTTCATCATTCTAAATAATCTTAGGCATATTGCAGGGAGCAAAAGAAAGAAGCAAAAAGAACCATAATTATTTTAAGAAATGAGATTTTTTGCTTTTACATTTAGAATATTTTTTTTGTTTGTTATTGTAATGATTATGTTATTTTAGCATGATTTTATTGCGGATATTTCAAATCTTCCTTCACTGTAATTATACATTTTACTTTGTTGCATTTAAGAAATGTCTCTTTAAAAAACAAGTAAAACCAAAAGGAAAACTAGTATGTATATCAAACCTATTTTTGAACATGGCTTGAAGAAAAAATAATTCTTGTCTTCCTTTCCTCATCCTAACTCCCACATATACAGTCACAAATGCATCTGTACTTATAGAGGCACCAGAGCATATACAAGGTTTTATTTTCTTTAAACTACCTCTAGACAATTCCATCAGAACTGCAGATTTTCCTAGTTACTGATATGGAAGTAAAATTGTTTCTGTTACTCTTGAGCTTCCCTTTCCTATGCATGGTTCAGACACAGTCTGGCAATTTCCACCTTGCAAGTCACTTTTCATTTGGAAATGCACAGCAAGTTTCATTCCAGTTACTTTGGTTTCAGCTCCAAACAAAGGACAATATGTAACATTCTAAAAGAAGTTGAGTGTAATTTCTTGTCTCAGTAATATCATAAACTTAGTAAAATCATGTAAACATGTTCACATTGAATGCCTTTATTTTCTTTGATCATGAATGTCAAGTGTCAGTTAGAAATTGAAGTGTTGCTGGGGAAGAATTGTTGTTCAACCCCAAGGCAGAAATTGAACAGTACTAAATGGAACATATCAATAGCAGCACCATCAATGGCAACAAAGATGTGTCTATAAGAAATACAGGGAGAAAAGTTAGGTTTCCTCTCCTGACTGAGAATCCATAAAAAGAATAACCAAACACATGGCATAAAAACAAAGCAACCAATGAAAAATAAACCCAAAACCCTGCTTAGGATGGTAGCACACAGATTGATAACTACCCTGAAGGAATACTTTAATAAAGAGGGGTAGGTAAGGGCTTCACTATGTTCTGAAACATTTGGTACCTAGACTCAACTAAGGCCCCATCCTGAGTACTGTGGCAGTTTTGGGTCCAATATAAGATGCACATCAGACTGTTATAGTGTGTTCAGAGGGGAGTGACCAAGGTAATGAAATGTCTTGAGGGCAAGACTTAATGAGAAGCAACTAAGGTCACTTTGTTTGTTCAGCTTGGACAAGTCTGAGGGGTGACCTCATCTCAGTCAACAGCTCCATCAAGATGGGCAGCAGACAGGGAGATCCCCTCTCTTTGGTGACTAGTGTTAGGACCCAAGGAAATGGAATGGAACAGCATCAAGGGAAGGTCAGCTTGGACATTTTGGAAAGGTTCTTCACTGAGAGCATAGTCGGCTTATGAAACAGGTTTCCCTGAGAAATGGTCACAGCACCAAACTGGTCAGAGTTCAAGTATCATTTTGACAACACTCTTGGTCACAGAATCACAGAATTGCTAGGTTAGAAGAGACCTTCAAGATCATCAAGTCCAACCCATGCCCTAACACCTCAACTAAACCATGGCACCAAATACCACATCCAGTCTTTTTTTAAACACATCCAGGGATGGTGACTCCACAACCTCCCTGGGCAGACCATTCCAGTACTTTATCCTTCTTTCCCTAAAAACATTTTCCTAAAATCCAGCCTATATTTCCCTTGGTGCAGCTTAAGACTGTGTCCTCTCATTTTGTCAGTTGCTGCCTGGAGAAAGAGACCAACCCCCACCTGACTACAGCCACCTTTCAGGTAGTTGTAGAGAGTGATAAGGTCACCTCTGAGTCTCCTTTTCTCCAGGCTAAACAACCCCAGCTCCCTCAGTCGTTCCTCACAGGGTTGTGTTCCAAGCCCCTCACCAGCCTTGTTGCCTCCTCTGGATGCACTCAAGTGTCTCAACGTCCTTCCTAAACTGAGGGCCCAGAACTGGACACAGCACTCAAGGTGTGGCCTCACCAGTGCTGAGTACAGGGGAAGAATGACCTCCCTGCTCCTGCTGGCCACACTATTCCTGATACAGGCCAGGATGTCATTGGCCTTCTTGGCACACTGCTGGCTCGTGTTCAGCTGCTGTCACCAGTACCCCCAGGTCCCTTTCTGCCTGGCACTGTCCAGCCACACTGTCCCCAGCCTGTAGTGCTGCAGAGAGTTATTGTGACCAAAGTACAGGACTCGGCACGTGGACTTACTAAACTTCATCCTATTGGACTCCATTCATCCAATGGTTCCAGGTCTCTTTGCAGAGCCCTCCTACTTTCCAACAGATCGACACATTCTCCCAGCTTAGTGTCATCTGCAGATTTACTAATGCAAGACTCAATACCCTCATCCATGTCATCAATAAAAATATTGAACAGAGCTGGCCCCAGCACAGACCCCTGAGGGACACCACTGGTGACTGTCCCCAGCTGGATGCAGCACTGTTCACCACCACTCTCTGGGCCCAGCCATGCAGCCAGTTCCTAACCCAGCAAAGAGCGCTCCTTTCCAAGCCATGGGCTGGCAGCTTATCCAGGAGTATGCTGTGGGAGACAGTGTCAAAGGCCTTGCTGAAGTCCAAACAGACAACATACACAGCCCTTCCTGCATCCACCAGGTGGGTCACCTGGTTGTAAAGGAGATCAGGTTGGTCAAACATGACCTAGTTCTCCTAAACCCATGCTGGCTGGGTCTGATACCATGGCCATCCTGGAAGTTCTGTGGGATGGCACTCAGTATAAACTGCTCCATTACGTTTTTGAGTAGTGAGGTCAGGCTATCTGGCCTATAATTATCAGGATTCTCCTTCCTACCCTTTTTGTGAATGGGCATCACAAATGGCCAGCTTAGAGTCATCTGGAACCCCACCAGTGAGCCAGGATTGTTGGTAAATTATGGAGGGTGGCTTCACAAGCTCATCTGCCAGCTCCCTCATCATCCTGGGATGGATCCCCTCTGGGCCCATAGATTTATGAATATCCAAGCATCTCAGCAGTTCTCTGACTGCCTCCTCCTGGAGGAGGACCATTCTTTTCCCAGACACCATCAACCAACCCAGGAGGACAGTTGTTCTGAAGGCAAGTTGTCTTCCCACTGAAAACTGAGGCAAAGAAGGCATTAAGCACTTCTGCCTTCTCCTCATCTGCAGTTACTAAGTTCCCTCCCACATCCAATAGAGAACAAAGGTTGGTCTTACTCTTCTTTTTGCCATTAATATATTTGTAAAAATGGTTTTTATTATCCTTTACAGAAGTTGCCAAATTAAGTTCGAACTGAGATTTTGCCTCCCTAATATTTTTTCCTACATGCCCTAGCAACCCCCTTTAGTACTTCCTGAGAGACCAACCCAGCTTCCAAAAATGATACATCCTCTTTTTATTCCTAAATTCCTTTGAAACCTTGTTGCCCATACAGGATGGACGTTCACCTCATTGTCTCATCTTTCGGCACACAGGGACAGTCTGTTCCTGTGCCCTCAAGATTTCTGTTTTGAAGCACGCCCATCTTTCCTGGAATCCTTTGTTTTTGAGGACTGCTTCCAAAGGAACTCTCTGAATAGGTCTCCTAAAAAGGCCAAAGTCTGCCCTCCAGAAGTCTAATATAAAAGCCTTATTCTTTTAAAATAACTTTTACAGTTTATTAAAAGTGTAAAAGTTCCTCCTGATTTCACCAAATATCAAGAACTCTATAATTTCATGATCACTGTTCCTCAAGTGGCCTCCAACCACCACATGTCCCACCAGCCTATCTCTATTTGCAAACAACAGGTCTAACATAGTCCCTCCCCTGGTGGGCTGACTCACCAGCTGTGACAAAAAGTTGTCCTCCACACACTCTTAAAACTTCTCTTTTCAGGACTGCCTCTTTTCTTCCTCTTTTCTGCTGTATTAACTTCCCAGCAGATGTCTGGTAGGTTAAAGTTAACTACAAGAACAAGGGCTGGTGATCTTGAAAACACCTCTTCTTCTTGATTGGGTGGATGATAGCAGACTCCCAGTAGGATGTCAGCCTTGTTGGCCTTCCCCTTAATTCTTACCCATAGGCATTCAACCTCATCATCATCAGTTTCAATACCCATGGCATCAAAAGCCTCCCTAATATAAAGGGCCACCTCTTCTCTCTCTCCTGTCTCTTCTGAAGAGCTTGTAGCCATCCAGTGCAGCGCTCCAGCTATGTGAGTCATCCCACCAGGTTTCCATCATAGCTCTGCTGTTGCACCATGGCTTCCAGCTTCTCTTGTTTGTTTCCCATGCTGTGTGCATTGGTATACATGCACCTCAGCTGGGCTACTGACTTCACCCCTAACTCAGGCTTACCACCTTTGGGCCTGCTTCCAGACAGCCAGCTGCATCCCCTTCCCCCTTCAAACCTAGTTTAAAGCCTTTGCAGCAAGTTATGCTAGTTCATGAGCTAAAATCCTTCTGCCCTTAACAGAGAGATGGAGCCCATTCAATTCCAGCAGGCCAGGTGCCATAAAAGTTGATCAAAGAACCCAAGTCTGCTGATGATACCAACCCTTGAGCCACTTGTTGATAATATGGGCTATTCCTTTCACCATTTTTCTCTGCCACCAAAGGGACTGAGCAGAACACTCCCTCTGCTCCTCCCTATCAACCACTTTCCTGAGTTCCATAAAGTCCTTTTTAATTGCCTTGATGCTCCTCTTTTCAATCTCATCACTGCCAACCTGGAGTATCAGCAGTGGGTAATAATCAGAGGGCTGAATCAGCCCAGGAAGTCTCTCACTGATATCCCATACCCGGACCCCAGGGAGGCAGCAGACCTCCATGTGGGATGGAGCCAGTTGACATATGGGGCCCTCAGTTCCCCTCAGAAGGGAGTCATCCACTACGACTGCCCTTCTTTTCTTTTTAATGTTAGAGGTGGTGATCCATCCAACAGATGAAGCATAATTGGTCATATGGTTTCTCTTAGTCCTGAGAGGAGCAGGGATTGGACTTGATGATCCTTATGGGTCCCTCCCTTCCAGCTTGAGATATTCAATGACTCTATGATTCAATGACTGGACCTGGCATAAAGATGCAGACCAGGATTTTGTATAATGTTAGTCTTTTCCAGAGAACAGTTCATTCATAGCAGCAAAGTAGCAGGGAGTGAGTACTGATCTCAGCTTACAAGTCAGGCACAGTACAGGTTTGTGGTAAGGGAAAAAATTCCAGGATAAGAGTGAATAAAATAATGTTGAAAAATAAAATACTTCTTGTGCCTATAAAAATGACCTGGGAATACTTTTTACTTATAAGCATCCTAGTTTGAGGTTAAACCTAGCATCAAGATACTATTTCAAGTCAAGAGATGGCTGCCTTTTTAAATTATAAGGCAGGGAAATATTTAGGAAAGTAGAATTATTTATGTGATTTGGAAGGTGGCCAGGAACCAGTGGTTAGAACTGATACTGTGCAGAGTGCTGAGAGAACTTTAATTGCCTTTAATGCTTAGTGCCTTGGTTTCACATTTCATCTGAAAGACAACACCTTCAGCCTCCTGGTGTTTGATTGGATGCATTAGTCCATCAATGCTAACAGCTTTGTTTCCTTTACTTCCTTGACATTCCTATGCAGTCACCCATATAGTCTAATCCTCTTTCATCTATGTGCTCTGATGGCAGTTTCAGCACAGAAAAATTGTTAGAGGTTATGTGACATTAGACTGTGGAACAATTTTGTGAGGAAGTGACTAGAAGCCTAATTACTACAGACATTTTAAATTGGACTGGACAAAAAACCTAGAGACCATATTATGCATTAGCATAAGCATGCACTGAATCACTGGGTAGAGTTTTCTGTGCTTGATGTCTTCCGGCAGGGCACTATCAACCACCACAGCAGCCTGATTGCAGACTGATTCGTTACCTAACTTCAGGCAATAGGTCAACATGACATTCCTAAATTTAGGAGTTTGATCACTGTGAGCTCCCTCTGCATCTCCCTCTGCAGACAGGGGGCTGCAATGGGCATTTCAGAGATCACTTAGTGTCAATATCAGAATCACTTCTGAAAGCTTGTCTCTTTTTCTTTTATGGCATTAAAGAGAACATAGGATGACTAGCAAATAAGTTTTCTGCTTGAATGTAATGTGGGTAAACATTTCAGGCCATCAGCTGCTCAGATTGCCTTCTGGAAAAGCCACTGTCTTCACTGATTAGAGGCAGTTTAAAGAAAAAATTAATATGTTTGTATTACCGCCTCTGATTGTCATCCTACCTTTCAGTTATCTCCAGAAGAGTGGGAAAAGAAAAACTTTCAAAAATATTCTTGTGTGAAGGTGGGCTTCTGTCAGGGCAACATGTTTGTCTCCAGTGAGTGTAAGACAATATTGAGAGATGAACCTTTGTAAATACCCTTGCCATCAATGAGTGAGATCTACCTACAGCTAAATGACATTTCAGACACTGTGTGAAAGTAGCATGGTCAAGGAATATTCCCCTCAGCCAGTAATCCCACTAAGTGCAAAGAGCTATAAACAAACAAAAAAAAAAGTGTTTCATAAAAGTGAATCAAGAAAGGCTATAACATGGTTAGAAATGGCATTTTAAAGCTATGTACCACTTTATTTTTAACTTACCTTAGCTTTAATATCTGTGATGATAGATGATGTGTCAGAAGAGTCCTAGAAAATCTTAAAATTGATTGCTAAATTAGTGACAACATTAATAGCACTACTATACCCAGCACCTGAGACAGAGTAGTTAGTGCTAGGCATTTCTGTATATCTCTTTCTGTATATCTGCACTGTGCTGATTCAGGGAAAATATCTTTTCTGAAGACAGAACCTGCCAAAGCCATATATTAATGGCAATACAAAGGAGTTGTACTTCCCCTGCAGCTATGGGATGAGGCCATATTGGAGGAATAAAAAAATTTGTGTCATAAAACCTGGAATTTTCATATCAGAAGTAAACTTTAATATGTCTTTATTTTTTATTTCTCTAACTTGTTTTGCTTATGTTTTGCTGCTCTTATTTTACGGTATCACAGACATGAAAGGTAATTCATAAGCCAGTTTCACACAGTCCTAGACTAAAAGCTCTTGCAGTCTAATGATAGACATCATTGGTGATACAAGGCAATAAGGATATGTAGCTTCTTGTTTTTGTTAATTATCCAGATTCTAGGGATTGGGATAAGGAGGGAAGCCCTCAGAGCTTCATTGTATTCTCGGTGAGGTAGAAGCGGAAAAGTAGAATTTCCATCCACTTGTTTGAAGGTATATCTTTTGAGAGTTTCAGGGGTTCATCGAGCATCCCTCTGAGAAGGGCATACACAGAGAACTTCACCCCTTTTGAGAGAACAAGGTTCAGCCCCAACTGAATATGAAGGAAGATGTATCCATCTAGACTGTGCAGCACAAAAGAAGAAATCAATTCTTATTTAGGATAGAAAAAAATTAAGTGTTTCAGATACAGAATAGAACTGATTTGGAGTTTGATTTTTTTTAAAGAGGGAAAGGTCTATGATTTGTTGGGTTTTTTTTGTTTGTTTTTTTTTGAGTTGTATGGGAATGTTTTGGTGCACTAGCTAGTAGCAGCATTACAATAACAGCCAATAGAAATAATCACCTGTTTTCTTTCCAATTATATCATGTAACAGTCTACAAAATTGGAAGACACAGTCCTCCTGACCTTAAGAATAATCACCTTTTTTTTTTTTTAATTGTATTTTTGAAGTTTATGGTCTGGGGTATATGTAATACAAATTAAAATATTTGAAGAAAAAGCTTTCTTTAGTAGGATAGATGTCTTCTGCACAAAGCAGCAAGCATATTTTAAATTTCAGGCTTCAGCTTTGCATGAATTTTTAATTTTGTCAAGCATAAAACATTGAGGGCTTGCTAAGAATATTGACGAATTCTGAGCTGCTTTTTAAAAGTAAGTAGTTACCCTAGACGCAGTATTGACACTCTTGCTTTAACAGCCTTAAGTCAGAATTTTGATGTAAGTTTTGGAAGTCTAATCATTATATATAAGTATAAAGCCAAGGGAAATGCCAGCCTTGGAACAAGGAAAAGAAGGCTGGAGTGCTGAGTGTAGGTCCCAGCATAGTCTTGCCCAAAATATAAATGAAGCAGATTCAGTGTCATCTGTTCCTGTCACTGACACGTCCCCCTTCTGGCTTAGTGTGTGTTTATGTGGGGTGACGCCTGATGGGATCCCTCTAGAAGGGCCTGTTGCCTGTCTGAAGAGCATCAGCAATTTGTTCCCAGCTCAAGTTTTATCTTCCTTCAGAAGACAAACCATACTATCCACAAAGTGCCTGGAACCCAATTGTATTGTGATCTGGCTTTGTGAAACTGGATCAGGAATGTATTGTGTTTTAGCTAATAATATCAAGGGGGTTTTTGTGCATTTCATCTCAGAGAAGTTTAGAAACTCCCACAAATGTCTGTCTCCTTGAATCTATATTTTTATGTAGATTCTATCTGAATTTTTATTTGCAACTGCAAGCAGCCTGCTTAATAAGTTCAATGTGAATGTTAGAAGCTCCTTGTTGAAGTGGTGGGCAGCAGGCAGATAAACTGCCTCAGAATTTTGGGGCAGGAGGACATTTGGGTTTAAAAAATCTCAGTAATGCTGCTGGGCTTTTAGTACCAGATTTCCTGAAGAGCAATTCTTATACTCTTTATGCTAATGAACTAGGTTTTGCAATTCTGTATTTGTCGCATGTCAAAAGTGGAAGTCTTGGTCTGTATGAATATTTTAACTACCTGACCTCCATTCATTTGAATTCACATCACACTTTAATTTTTGTGATTTCACCATCCTACACTATAAAGTGCTGAGTTAGTGTTGTTTTTACCAGTGATATGAACGGCATTATCTGCATTTGTTGGTGTTAAGCACCAGACTTGCTCAATGAGTTCCTTAAAGGGGCTTAAGTTTTTTGTACCCTGAGGCAGGGGCACAGGAGAAACATGACATTCTCAGGAGGTCATGCAACAAAGTTTTACTGTCAAAATTTAGAAAATAAGGGTACTTGGCAAATTTTAAATCAAATATTCAATCAAAATAAAGCATTTTGCATGGCATTGACTTAGAAACCTCTAACCCATCCAACTTTAGGTTACCCAGATTTTGAGAGGAGGAAATTAGGAGAACAGAGAGCAGGGTGGGAGTGACAGAGAAAGATTAATGATCACCTCTTGAATTCCAGCCCAATTATAGCTACTGTAAAATCTAAATGCTGGGCCTTGCCCACGTGTGCCTTGTGCAACTGCTTTCATCTGCTTTGGTCTCCTGGGGCCCTCCCCTCCAGGTGGGGCCTCTGGTGTTCCAGTGGCTGACAGTCATTCTGGGCGGGACAAGAGGCTCCAGGGGATGTGATGTGGAACAGTGCATGCCCCACTTTTCACAGAATTTGCCCTGCCTCTTGTTCTTTAAGGTAACCTGAGTAATTTTGAACCTCTTTGCACAGTTTAGAAACCTTTGGGTAATGTATTTTGGAAACAAAATATATATGCTCAGTATCATGTTGCCTTCAGTTCTGTAGTACTGTGCATAGCATGAGATTTTATTTTCTGGCAATTGTATGGCATTTTTATATTTATCTCTATCATTCATATATATAAACTATATATCTTGTAGTTATATATATGTGTGTGTGTGTATCTTGTTTATGAATAAATATATAGAAAATAGGAAATCCCTTTTTATTTATATTATTATGTGGCATTGGAGTGAAAAATTAGAAGCTGAAAGGCCAAAACACAAAATTCTTCCCCAACATTTAGTGCTTCTACCCCAATATTACTTTCCTGGTCAAGAATGAATTTGCAGGTGGAAGAGCCTCACTGTTGTACAAAGTTACCTAACAATTGTAATTGTCCTAAGCTGGTAATTATACCCATGAGAGTAGTTTCCAGGACAAGCCAGAGGACTCAAGTCAGGTTTAAACCAGTGTAAGAGCCCATCCATCTATTACAATGGCTAAACTAATTTATTAGGACTTAAGTGGTGCCAGTTCTTTGTGTAGGAAATTCTAAAATTACATTGTGCTCAGTGTGCAAACAAAGATTATGGAAAGGTTTCTGTGCTTGAAGTAGTTTTTGCTTCTCTTTCAGATGCTGATGACTATATCTGGAACATGAGCATGAGTCTAGATCCTATTATAGAATTCATAAAATAGCCTTCCCAGACAGAGAGACATGATTCCTATCTTGATAGTCTCATAATTTAGGGTTCACATACTTTAACCTCTTAGTCAAATTTAGAATGCTATTGAAGCTAATGAACCTGTTTCCTTGAATTTGAATTTACTGGATCAGTAGTTTTGTAGATAGCCAGATATAATAATAATTAAAAAAAAAAAAAAAAAAAAAAAAAAAAAAAAAAAAAAAAAAAAAAAAAAAAAAAGGATCAGTACAGTGACAAGCTTCCTGTAAGAAAGAAATTTGAAGAAGATGTTCAGATTCTTGTAAGAGTAATTAATTTGAAATTCTTTGTATAAATGGTTTCCCTTTTTTC
Source organism: Sinosuthora webbiana (assembly GCA_013397395.1). Classification (NCBI taxonomy): domain Eukaryota; kingdom Metazoa; phylum Chordata; class Aves; order Passeriformes; family Sylviidae; genus Sinosuthora; species Sinosuthora webbiana. The sequence continues at coordinate 640,209 of VXBN01003032.1, read as the reverse complement.
TAAGTTTTTATATAACGATTGTTTTAAATAGTGTATTTTTCACTGTAATCAACTAATAATCTACTGCAGAAAATTCTATATGAGAAAGACTAACTGCTTCTCAGTTTGCTTTAGATCTTTTCTGTACTCTGATTTTTTTTAAAATTTATTGTGGATTGTTAACATAAAGTGTTGGTTCTATTTTTTCTTTAATTTATTTTGCATTGAATTTGCTTACTAAAATAATGAAAAATAGCATTCATTTGATCTTTGAATTCATATCATAATATGATGAGATTTAGAGGTGTGACATCCTGTTAGAGTGCCCCTGCTAACTTCATTATTCAATCTAATTTTGTAATATTCTTCAAAATTATGGAATTTCACTTAAACGTTAATTTGCACAATATTCAAGATTCTAATTTTCATTTCCTAAGAATACTGTGCCTACATATAATATTTCCTATGTATAACATGTTGCTTTTTATTTTTATTTTCCCATAACATAAAATGTTGACATTTTCTGTACTGAAAAACAGTGGAATAAGATATTTGAATGTAAATGAAAAATTGCAGAGAAGTTGTGCATGATAATGTGATATGCACAGGCTATCCATTATGAAAATTCATCAGAGTACATATATATATATACACACATGATAAGCATAAAGAAAAAAAAAAAGTGGGTAAAGAATAAAATTAAAGCAGTATAAATTTCTCGTGATGTCTGTGAAAGTGAAGTTTAAGAAAATTATGAGAATATTAGTAAGAATACTCAAATATATTAAAAAATTGTATTTTTAGCAGAATTTTTTTAAAAAATTTGGATTAAGAAATTTATTTTTTCCTTTCCTAGATTGTACATTTATGATGTAAAGCTGAATCCACTTGAGCAGTTTTCAAAAGATTTTACCAATTGAAAAAAATAATTATTCATGAGAATGGAAATGGGGTAGACACTCTTTTCCCTCTCCTTACCCCTCTTCCTCACTTTTCCATATCCTTTGCATGGCCTTATTTGAACAGAAAAAGCTTCCACTGAGTACCTGACTATGCTTTATACAAAGTTATTTGTGTCCCGGTTTTGTTGACTCTAAATACTGTATGATATCATCTAGAAAATCAGCTACGGTCATGGTGTTCAGCAATCTGCAGCCTTGATAGCCATCTGTATCCATAATACTTTCATTAATAGGATGTTCTATCATCACACCAGAATTTCATTATCCTGCAGAGGCACAGCAGCTGAGTAAGGAAAGATAACCAGTAGCTTATAAGAGTTGCATTAAGAACAGTCATAGACATTTTGAGAAAAATAAGGCATAACTACTTCTGAAGGCCTTTCCTGTTTTCTGTAGGATTATCAGTAGCTACTGAAACCAAATTTTTGTGGGGTTTTTAAATATATTTTATAAGGATTCTTTATCTACCAAAATATTTAATCATTGATCTCAGTAGAGCGGTACTGATATGTGTTTTAGGTATAGATTGCACAGTTACCGTTTTCTGGTAGACATTCAGTAGCAGAGCTGCAGGTGTAATCACGAATAAAGATCTTTTCTGGAAATGGACTGTTGCTGCTGGATTCATTAACATTAAAAGAAAATTACACTTTCCATGCCCTTAGTGAAAAATGAAACAAACAAACAAAAAAAAGGTCTCTGAGATTGTTCAGTAGCCTATTAACATTGGTTTTCGCAAAGGCATTTTAGGAAGAATATGTGTTCATAACTTAGTTTACCACTGTTATATTATATACTGTTATATTATTTCACCAAAAGTATATCACATCCTCTATAACAAAATGAGACTGGGCTCTGGGCTCATGTCAAAGACTTTGACTTCTTAGGTCAGTCAAAATTAGTATGATCAGAAAAAAATTTGATATGTCTATAAAAGATGATTGGCAAGATTCTTGTTATTGTTTCTCATGGGTGCCATGGTAGTGTGCAAGGACAATCACAGTCCTTTATTATGCTGCATGCTGTAGAAACTCAAATAATAGTTAATCCCTGAAAAAAATCCTGAAAAATTAAATAGAAACATGATAGGGAAATGCCCAAAAATTACTAGAGAAAATATGAGACCAAATAATCTTGTTCCATGCTGGTTCAATTTTTTTTTAATTTCTGTGGGGTGTACAGGAATTAGGTTGTGCTGAGAGCTGATAGAGCCAGATGAAAACAATTTATGATGGAAAGAGATCCTGAAGGGAAAAGGTGTGAAGGGATTACAACCCTAGAAAAGACCCTGAGAAGTATGGGTATGCAGACAAGCATGCATAACAGAAGGGAGAGTGAAGGGACAGAGCAAGTCAACACAGAGTAGATGGAAGTCCTATCATCATTTCATCAACATTTTTGATCTTCCAAAAATCTTTTCTTTTGCTCTTTATGTGTGTACTTTTGTTGTTTTTAGGATATTGTCCTAGACTGTGGTTTTTACATGACATTTGCTTTTTGGGTTTTGCTTTGGTTTTGTTGTTTTTTGGTTGGTTGGTTGGTTCGTGGTTTCTTTTTTGTTTTGCTACTTCAGTAGTGTTGTTGGATGCTGGACTACTGGACTTATAAAAAGGAGCAGGAGTATAGAAAAAAGAAAGAAGACGAAGAGGGACATAGAGGATGAAGAGAGGGTGGAGTCAAGGACAAGCAACTAAACACTGTGGCCTGGTTAAGTAAAATTAGAGGTTGGCTAATGAGGTGAATCAAAAGGCAATACACAGGAACTGAATAATTACAGTGGTAATAGCATGCCTTTCCAAGTGAGTAAAAGCTGTAATTAGCTCTGAATTTAGCTGAAATAAAAAGAACAGATATAGATTCACCTGAAGATAGAAAGAGAAGCCCATTTTGTTCTCATCTTTGTGAGGGATGGTAGAACCTTAACCAGGAAGATAAAACAGGGGAATTTAATATTGCTATATATATCTGCATAGATCCTTACTTTTGCTTTCCCCTGAGCTGCTTTTTAATTTTTCAGTATAAGAAAAATAGTATTTGTTTTTACCAATAATGCATGCTTTAATCAGATGGATTAATTAAACTCCTAAAGGAAGACATTAGTGAACGAGTTGAGTTAGTCGTGTTGCTCACTTCCTCAATATTCAGCACTTTTCTCACAAACCCATTAACAGATATTCATCAGTTACTCATCCTCTTACAAAAAGAATTTAGAAATACCTGCCATCACCTAAAACACAAGATAAATATGCCTGCCATCCAGAGTAACTTGACGTCCAAATTGGTGTAGGACTTTTAATTACAGTTCTTTTCTTCTTATGTTCAATGATATAGTATCTTCAACATTTTGATGAGGAAACCTTTTCTTCTGCAAGTAACTGTTGTGCAGAGGTTTCGTCAGCTACTTTTCTCTCCCATTTATCTTGACTAGACTCTTCAGACCAGGGTGCCCTTCTTCTTTTGTTGTAAAGTAGTTAATCTTATTTCTAAATATAATGTGAATTAAAATATGAATAAATCTGTTCCTCATTTCTTGTGTAGTAGCACAAGGACAGTATAGATAGTGTTTTCATAGACATTCATCTTCTTGACCTGTTTTTATCCTTAGTGTATACTTTATACATATGTGTATAATTTTTTGGTTTAAAATATATGGATAACTCCTGAACTTCATGAGACAAGGTGAGTGGATGGAGTGTTTAGAGTGGAGAAGACTGAAGTATGCTCAGTGTCAGGATGGGTAAAATAGAAGATGTGGTGCCTCATAGCTCATATGGGGAGATAGGTAAATTAATAGAAAACTATTTGCAGTTTTGCCTTAATGAGAGAGGAGTGACATCTCACATCTGCTTCAGAGTAAGTGTTTGCCGATAACTCCACCGTAGTTAATCAGATGCTAAAATCCATTATTTTTCATCCTTCTGCATCATCAAAACACTGACTAATGATCTTGTCAGGAGTTTACAAGTAAGTTCACAGAAGTCTCATTGGTGAGTATTGAAGGGTGTCCAGTAATGATCATGACCTTCCTTGCTCTGTTCACTTTCTCTGAACACTTTTCTTTCAACTGCATCTTTTCAGTTTTAAAACTGCCAAGGTAGATACTGGGGCCTATGTAGCTTTGCAATGATGTGCTTTTATTTTTCCTCTTTTGTTCTCTGTTCTTTTCTTAGTAATTTGTATCATTCTGCTTCCAATTCTGACAGTTACTGAGCTTGATGTTTACTTTGAAACATTTCTGGTTTGATTTCCAGATCTCTCTCTGAGATGATAATAGCTAAATTAGAGTATATTCCTGAATATCTATAGCTAGAGCTATTTTTTTTTCCATGTGCATTATTTTGTTTTAATTGACATTGGATTTCAGCTGCCAGTTTATCATCTGATTTCACAGCAGTATAAGATCCCTTTGCAGCTTTCACAATTTTCTTTCTACCACTCAGAATAATGGATTGACATCAGCATATACACCTTACAGTTCCAGGTCAGTAAAAGCTGCAGCATCATTGTTTCCTGGCTTTGGACATTCTGGTTCATGTTCATCTGTATTTTGTGTGTTATTGTCAAACTTTACTCTAAACAAGTTTTACAGTTTTGCAAGTTTTCTCCAAGTCAGACTATTAAACTTCAGGTTGTCCTTGGCTTTTTGTAATTTACTTGTTCTGATTTCAATGCCCCTTTGGAGGGATGCAAAAAGCAAAGAGAACATGCCTATAATAAGTTCATTCATGTAACATGAAGAAATATTATCACTCACTGTTGTTTGGAAAAGGACATTTCTGTTGGGTTGGGAATTGTCAGTATATCAAATCTTTCCTCTAGTCTGATGCCAGTAGTCAACTGCTTTTGGAAAGTTTCTTTTTATTGTAGAATAATCAGTAGAATAATCAGTTGACTTTGCTGACCAGCTCTTATCCTGATTACTTTCCACATTATGATTTTTTTTTTAATTTTCCTTGTGATTTGTTGTTTGTTTTTTTTTTTTTATTGTAATGTAAGCTTTAATTTATTGCAAGCTGAAAACTTGTTATGATTATCAAGTGGTCAGAAATGTAATTGAGGCTGCTTTTTACATCTACTATTAGTTCATGCAAATTCACACAAAAAAAAAAGTGTACTGCCTGATTACAAGAATCCTTTACCCTTAATAAAAACACTATACCTGGAAATTTGTTAGTTACAGCTTGAGCCTTAGTTCAAACTCTTAGGAGTCAAGATTGTTTTTTTTTCTCTTAAGTCGAAATACACTGAAACAGTAGGATATTTTACCATCAGCAAAGTTATAAATAAACTCACAATCTAATAAATGCCTCTTTAAAGGCAAAAAAATGAATGTAAATCTGAGCTTCTAACCAAAATGACTTATGACCTCATATCTCTATCTAAAATAGTTATTTTGTCAGATGCTTTACTTTGGGTTTTGTGTGTGACATGTTAAAACAACTCTCTGGCAATCATCTGTACAAAAAATAAGCAAAGTTTTTGGATTAGTCAAACATTAAAATAAATTCTGGGATAAGAGACAGAAAAAAGGTTCAGTTTGGGGATTTATATGCTTAAAAAATTGTCCTTCCTTGTCACTGTAAAACTTTTTTTGGTTTATTGTTTATTATGTTTTGTATTTTTTTTAATCTAGGTTATACATTTATGGCATCTGTAGGAGAATATTCTTTTAATTCTATTAGAGTAAAATTCAAGTTTTGTAGATGTATCAGTGTTTCATTCCTTATTCTTATTGGATTTTTGTACTCCTTTTCCAGATGTTTAGGTGCTAAGTGCTTTTATGTTCATTACTGAATTACTGCTAGAACAAGTTGGTTTAGTTTTGTTTGAAGCTATTTAAGAGAATATGAAACCTATTACCTTTGATGTATCTTCATTCACTGCTGCTGATTAGCAAAGATTAATAGTATTTTAAATTGTAATTTAATTAGATCTATCAAATAATTCAAACAGGAAATTAGTTCATTATGTATGCAGTTAATGGAATTGAATGTCAAGCTCATTGTATGGTATTAAAATTTTGCCACATTTAGGGCAGCTTTAAGAAGAAATACTTGAAATAGTTGGGATTTGCAGCACATATAGTGTCTCTGCCTTTAGGCATAGCCTAAGGGTCTGAATATTTTTAGCAAGTGGAACTCTATTAGAATCTATTTTCATAAATAAAAACAGAATTTAAGTTATTCTTCCCAGGGATTAGCTATCTGTGACTATTCAGGAATGTATTTATATTAGTGTTAATTTCCTTAGCATGCTAATTTGATTTTATTTCACATTTGTATGCTCAAGTACAAACTCCTCTGGGACCATCCCTATGTCAATCAGCACATGCAAATACTTTCTTTTGGTTCCATCTAAGCTATGCTTGAAAGAAATTCACAGAAGTAGATCTGTGAAGTATTTCCAAGAGATTTCATTTCTCAACAGTTCGCTTTACGTTTGCTATCCGTATTAACAAGTAACATAATCACATATCCCTATAAGCTTATCTTAATTTTACATATGAAGTAAGAAAATGTGAGTCTCTTAGGGCATTATTAGAATAGCTTATATTTCATAGGAGATAAGAAATATGAGTCCTATGAATTCTCTTCCAACTATTGTGTCCTGGTAGAAATCCCTTCACAATCCCATTTTTTCCAGCAGTGAGGATGATTTCTACAGGATACAGTTAAGTTTCTGGATTTCAAGCATTTTTTTCTTTAGTGGATATATTTCTTTTTGTCTTTTTTTTTTTTTTTTTCTTTAGGTGACTAGTGGTATTTCTAGGTTTTCTTTAGAGGAGTATGAATAGGCGATGATTGTTCTTTGAGGAAGGTACAAGAAAACAAGTAAAGGTGGAGAAAGTAACTTTTACAAAGGGTAGTAGTTAAATGATTGTGTTCAAAAAGCATGCAGTATGTCACATATATGTACCAGGCTTGTTCTTTTTAGGGTTTTTGCATTAGTATTCCTTAGATGTATATGGGCTCGGTGAGTAAGCAAATAAGAAACAGGCTGATGGTGTATTTGAACTAAAAGCACAATAAAGTGAACACTAGTATTTTGTTTCTGTGAACTGCCAGGTGTATGGATTTAGAAGCATGATTGAAAGGACTGGTAGTGAAGTTATTTTTCAATATGTCCTTCAGTATTTTACACTGTAATAGCTTTTAGTATTTCTTGTTTTGCAAGTAGAATTTATGTAAATTTTCCAAAAAGACCATCTTTTCTACATACAAGTCACCTGTGCAGTTAGTCTTCTTCAGGGGTTGGTGGCATGACTGTTTCTCTGGCTTCTGTTCCAACCTGGTGTCGAAGACAAGACCCATGTTCTGCACAGTCTCCTCTGAATGTTCAGGTAATCCAGTCATCCACAGTGTGAGCTCCTATGTGTGTGCTGTTGAAGGTCAGTCAGAACTATCTTGTAGTTTTCTACATTATACAAAAACCAGTGCAGTTTCCTCTGTGCTGTAATGAATTATGTTTTCATGACACATTCTTGTCTGCTCTTTGGTAAAATCTCACCTGAAGATTGACAGTCAGCACTTCAGGCAGTGGTACAGCACAGTTTCCTCCCAATTATTTCTTTATTTATCACATAATATATGTGCTGAAAAATGTCCTCAAACTAAATTATTACTTTTATGTTTTGTAGTGAAGCAGGGAGAAGCTTTATTTAAAATATATTTTTAGTTCAGGGAGGAAAAACAGAGAAACAGAATCCCATCATCAAATTATCTTTAAAATAACATAAATAGATTTTAAAGATTTCACCAGTTTAATTTCCTTCAAAGATCCTGTAACTTTTCAGAATCAGAAGACCAGACAACAAATGTCTTCATCAGTAGAAGTCCAGTTCTGCCTGAAGTTTTGTTACAGGAAACCTTTGTCCAAGGAAACTCATGACAATTTTTCATAAAATGAAAGCATTGTTTTCTGTAATGCTTCTAACAGTTCTGTCACTTGAAGAAGACTTACAGCTGGAATACTGGCTTGGAAATATTAGTCTGTTTCTATAAGATAATAATCTTTGATCTTTGAAAATAATGAATGATGAAATGACTGTGCAGTGTCTCCCTAAGTATATGATAAGCTTTCCTTATAGACTGTAACCTTGTTACCAAAAATTTCAAAGCCAGGACACGTCCTACTCCAGCAAAGCTTCCTTTTTAGGGATGTATGGAATTAAGAGATCCCTATGTGCAAATCCCATTTCCTGTGCAGTAGGATGCATAAACCTTTTCCTAAATCTGTGGAATCTAAAATTCATAGGTAGGAATAGTGGGTACTTGTTTTCTGGTCACCACTTTTTAAAGTAATTCCTAAAATTTTTTGGGCTGTATTTCAAATATCAGACTGGTGACTGTTGACCATATTCTACGAGATAACTTATTTCCATGTTGTGAAAAACTAGGCTAAAAAGGCTATTATAAATTCTAAATAATGCAAAAATATAGCATTTAAAGATTAGAGACTTCTTTTGTTAAATTTTTGTTTAGTTTGTAGGACTTTCCTTATTAAAGAGGCACCTGTAATTTTTTTTTCCTATATGAAGATGAATTGTGTATTCTTTGAAGAATGGAAAGATCTGTACATGTCTGTCAGCTGCAGGAATGTTAGGATTTTCCCTTGAATCCCAAGACAGGGTAACTATCTCACATTGTGTTTTGCCAATAACATGTATTACTACGATACCACTACCATGTTTGATTTTTTGTGACATCATAACAATCTCTCAATGAATTATGAGGATGAATCAGTCAAAATGAAACAGAACTCTTAGTGCATAAAATAATACTAACTTAACTTTAAAAGCTACAGTCACTTTAATGTTTTTCATATTTTAACTTTCTTTTACAGATTTAATATTTGGGATTGTTTCTGTAACAAATTAATATGGTTTGCTCCACAGTGCATCCTGAAGTGTAACAATGAACTAAGCTTAATGCTGTAATAGAGCACAATCACGTATAATTGTTTTTTGGGTACAGTACCTATATTTGCCAACTTTGTGCTCAAGTCCTTCACATACAAATTATATCTGTACACATGCAGCACTTACAGCCTTTATACATGCTGCTACATTATGCTTTAGAATTCAAGATTTTAGGATTTGACAGTTTATAGGACATGAGAGTACAGATCATAATTCCTTTTGATTAGTTACTTCCAGCAGTTGACATGACAGTAGCTGAGATAAATGTGGGTGTCTTGTAGCTGACATCGTTCTGCTGGGGTTACCAGTACTGGTATTACGCTGCTGGGAGGAAATATTTGACAACAGCAGATACCTCACTTCCGGAGCAGGAGGTGGAATAATGAACAGCAACTCAAAACATTTGGCAGGAGTCATATATTCCTTTTTCATTTCTCCAAGGAGCTATTTAAACAGGAGTGAAGGAATATAAACTATGTCTCGAAAATCTCAGTGCCTGTGTAAAAGAACAAGAACACCTACTTGGAGTTAGTAATGTAAAGAACAGTGGAGCTCAACACTGCCATAGCACCTGCCCTGCTTGCAGAATTTGGGTTTTTACCCAAAAAATAGTAGGTGTGTTTCATGTCCTGCTGTATTGTTTCAGCTCCTTAATGTCTAAATGGAGTATCAACACTTAGTGTATGTTAGAAAATAGGTAGCAGCAGGGGCAAGGATTTTTTATTGTCACAGCTAGTCATGAGTGATTAAAAATATCTGATTTTAATACTATATTTTGTTAGGTGGCATAGGGAGAATTGTGTTAGTCAACTGAGTCATTGGGTAGGTTGAAATGTCACTTAAACTTCAATGATTTTCAGAAATGTTACTTGGGTTAAGAAGAAATCAAAGGAGTTTGGAGGAAGGGGCAAGTGAAGTTGCGGTAAATGCAGTAAAGTCCCCTTGTACAACCTGCTGCTGCCCCTCCTGGCATTGTCCAGCACAGAACTCACCTCTGATCCTGCTTGGACACAGTAGAGTGCATCCTGCTGATTCTTCTGCTGCAGACCATAATACCAACTTCAGGCAGCTGAAGCAATTCAACCAAACACATCTCTTCTAACCTTTGCCAGAGGTGCCCCATAAACAGAACAGAATTGGGAAGAATAAAAAGAATGACAAAATCCTATTTAAACAATTTATTTCTGAAGTCTACAGCAATGCTATTATTTTTACATACCACTGATGGCATTAGCTACAAGGGATGAATGTAAAATTGCTGTGCTTCTAAATGAGAGTAAGATTACTATAGATTGCATGAGAAAACAGCAATTTCATTGGACTTGTACAGTGCTGTATTTACTCATTTTAATATTGATTCTATTTAGTGTGATGCTTATGCCTAACATCTGAATTTTGTGATTGAAAACTATTATATCTGAATAATTTTCTAACATAAGATGTTACTGATAATATAATGGCTATTCAGAGGCATTGTCAGATACATAACTCAGTTAAAGTAGGAATTCCTGTTATAAGAATAAAAAAATATTTCCTTCCATGTCCAATATGCTGTAAGTGCATGGTAATTTTCATTCATTGTGCTTATTAGAAAAACAAATGAGCTTTTTTTAATATATATGTCAAGCTACAAGGAAATATTCATTATTATTTTTTTCACATATTGTCCAGTGAAGCAACTACATATAAAATAAAACCACTGGTTTCTTAACCAGATTGTTACAGACAAGTTGCAGAGAGACAGGTTTTATTACTTTAATTTATCTTGAATTTCATACTTCCAAAAAAGAATGAAATAGCCCCTTTGCATAATTGTATTAATATGTTCTCCATGGAATCACATTCTATGATGCGAACAGAAATTCAGTATTGGATTAAATAATCATAATATCTTCATAGCTAGGTGGTAGGCTCAGACTGAAGTGAAAGTATGCATTTAAGTACTGTTAGCTTCAGCAAATCAGGGTGAACCAGGCTAAACCTTAATCAGCTTTTTGTTTTATGATTTTCTGTATGTGGAAACAGTATTTCCTGATCAGCCTAATAATTTATGATCAGTTTAAGTCATTTCAAAGACGCTAGGAAAAAAATGGACGCGACAAGGCAAAAAATTCACATAGTAAATCCCCTTGCTAATGAAAGTCTCAGAAATCACTTCCTATTAAAAGCTTTTCTGTGGTATCTGCAATGTGAAAATAGCTAGTATGGAAGCTTTCTACATTTGATTGTCTAAATTTCTTTGCCAGGGAAGAGCTGTAGCACACCAAGGATCACTACAGAGCTCTAGGATTGAAGGACCTGAGGCCCCAGATGTTCTCTCTTCAGTCCTCCTGGTACAAAAAAAAATAGATGGGAGCAGATTAATCTTGCTGGATAACACCTAGTTCAACAGCTTGTGCCAACAACAGGGATTGTGCTTTTGTGGCCATGAGATTAATTCTAAGCACTGAGGACTCCAGGGTAGAGAGATAGGATCCACCTGAGAAAGTGGGGCAAGAACATCCTTGTCAACAGTAAATATCCTTGTCAACATCCTTGTCAGCAGTCTGGCCAACATGGTAACAAGATTCTTTTAAACCAGGAATTTGCGGGACAAGTGAGGAAGGAGTGATCAAAAGCAGAAAGCAGATGATTCTGGGTTGTGTGAAGAAGAGGGACCTCAGAAATCACAAAAAATAGCAAATGGATATTTGCCTCAGGTATATGTACAGAAAGACATGGAATGTGGGAAATAGGCAGGAGGAATCAGAGCACCATATGTGGTCATGCAGATATCTATGGGCAGTCTTGTTAACACCTTTATTATCTGGAGGAGCCAATGGCCAAGTCTGCAGATGCCACCAAATTGAGAGGATCAGTGGTAGAATCACAGAATCATTTAGGTTGGAAAAAACATCAAGTCCAACCATTAACTTAACACTGCCAAATTCACCACTAACCCACTTCCTTAACTGCCACATCTACATGTCTTTTAAATACCTCCAGGGATGGTGACTCCACTATTTCCATGGGCAGCCTCTTTCAATTCTTGGTAACCCTTTTGCCTTTTGGTGAAGAAATTTTATCTCGTATTAAATCTAAACATGCCCTAGCACAACTTGAGGATATTTGCTTTTAACATGTTGTTTTTTACCTGAACGAAAAGACTCATCCACACCTCATTTTAACAATTTGAACACTTAAAAACTGAAGTTGAGTTAAAAATTTCAAGTGACATTCTGAATAAGAATTTTTTCTGACCTATATCATCTTATCTTATTCAGAATGGGAAAGTAAAACTCCAGGATTTAGATTTTAATTTTTATTTATTTAGGGCATTTTTATATATTTTATTTCTTTTTCTGTTAAAACACATTTAAGTATTTATAACGCAGAAGTATGAAAACAGATTTTAAAACTCTCATTATTGCATTGCTAAGTGACAAATCTTTTGCTTTTAAGTCTGAACCCTGGAGTTTAGAAATTAAAGGAATAATATGAATATTTTTATTTGAAAGCATATAAGCAACATATTTTTCAGTCTTTGTGATTATTATATTTCCTTATTAAGTAACCTACAGTTCTGAGGAAAAAATCCTATGTACATATATAAATAGGGCATTAAAGTTCACAGACATTGAATCACTTAAGAATATATCTTATGTAGTAGTAAGTTATTTGAAAGTTATCTAAAAAAAAAGTAACAAGCGAAATAAGATATTTAGAAATAGAAATGTTACTTTTCATCTTGCTTTTCATCTACATGCAATTCTGTATTTGAAATTTTGGTGGTTAAACTCAGCAAAATTCACCACAACTTCAGTGGATTAGAGCTATAGACATCTTTGAAATTATTTGTTAGTAATGAGATTATACGAGTCACCCCACAGCACTTCGGAGATGAAAACATTGGTGATGCTGACATTATACTAACATTCTGTTCTACTAAAATTGCCATATGTAATGTAGTCATATGTAAAAGGTTGCAGAGGTCTGACCCAAAAAATGTGCCATTTGTTAAAATAAATTGCCATAGAATTTAAAAAATATAATTACTGAGAATCAGGTTGTTACCCAAGAAATGTCCTTGCTTTATCCCGCAGAAAGGTTTTAAGAAGACAAGTAATGCTTAATACAAAACCATTATAACCATTCCATTATAGGAATTAGGTAGGATAACAGATCCAAAATTAGTGGGTTACAAAGGTTGGTCTGTTTTCTGTCACTCTTTTCATTACAGTTTGCCTCCTGAGTTTTAACAAAATGTTCCTCAGAAAACTCTCGTTCTTTCAAGTTTCTCAACATCTTCATCAGAGCAATTATACCATAGGACATGACTGGTCACTAGTCATTATAGTGCATTTCTCACAAGGTGAGAAGCTTATTTAAATGCAGGAGTAAAACCATATTCTCCTCTCTTCTTAACCTCACATTTTGAGTCCAATTCCAGGACATAAGAAAAATGAGTCTGTTTGTCTCTTTTGTGGACAGTACTCCACATCATAAAACATCATGAATTATTCAGTTAAACTGGCAGGATTTTGGCAAGACAGTCTAAATCCCAGCCAGCAGACACGCTGATTTACTTCATGGTGCATTCTGGACACCTGTAGAATTATGATATTTAATGTACTGAAAAAGCTTATCTTTTCTTATATGCAGAGTATAATATGGATAAATAAAATGTTCTGTATCCAATATTCATAGGTTATTTTCAACCTTCATTAAAAGTAAATTCATAAGTTCCTGGCTGATTTCTTCTTATTTAACATTTAAGATCATAAAGCGACAAATTTTATTTGAAACCTGTGTGATAGTTCCTGTCTTAATTGTTGTCTGCAATGAATTAATTCTACAGATTATCAACTAAGACAACATAAAAATCTTAAGCATATCTCAGAAGAGGATTTTCTTAGTAAAATGTTAACTGTTTTTTTTTGTATCCCATCTTCAATTTTTCTTCATTCTGTCTTGATAGAGGACAATGCCTTCATCTGTCTATATAAGGTATCTAGTTGTAAGAGGCTTTGATCAAATCACCACTTTACATGCTGCAGTTAACAAGGGATGAAAGAAAACACTGAAGTCCATAAAAGCATTAGAACAATCATTTCAACACAAGAACATGTTTCTGTGTAAATCCCAAACAGCTTTTCTCTTTTAAGATGTCATATTTCACTAATATTAGAATAGTATGTATAATTGATGAAATATTTATAATGTTTCTATTTCTGTGGTCTATTCCAAAGTTTAGAGGTAAGCTAGAATAAAGAAATTAAAAGTAAATCAAAAGCAAAGTCAGACTGGTGAGGCAGATTTTACACGAGACAGAGCTATGCTTATAAGGTAGAATTGTCAGAGCAGGTGTACATTGAACAATCTAGAGTTCTATGGGTGACATGTTTTTAAGTGTCCGAAAGCATTTCTCTCACTATTATTGTTACATACTGCATTTAACAACATACTACTTATTTTTCTAGCTAAATTGCAGAAAACTTTCTACCAAGATGATTTGAGACATGTCTGACTTATGAATATTTTTGCCTTTTTTTCTTTTCCCTGTCAGATGTTATCCATGATTGGGAAACTGCTAAATACTTATGGAATCCAAATTTATTATATCTCTTTAGAGAACTTCCAGGTTTCATGGGTTTAACTCAACAAACAGAATGCAATTAACAAGGTGGCTTATAATTAAAATAAACCATGCAATATTATGCAAGGAGTATAAAAAAAGTAGAGGAGCTGGTGTGATATTTGTCCACTGGATGCCACCACAGGGCTGGCCTTAAAAGACTGGGGAGATCAGACCGTCCAGAAAACAGATGGCTGGCTGTTGCACACAGAGGCTCTAGAGAGCTGGGTATAATATGGGTTACATGCAACATCTGCCCACCAGCTTTAGACCTATCGGATAGGTACAACATACTGTGTACCAGAAAGAAGATATTTTATGAAATGCAGTTAGTAATAGTGTCTTGAACAGTATATGTCTATATTTATATCTATGTCTATATGTTGTATAAATTCAGAATTTATATTATCCTAAAGGAACATACATGGTAGGTAGACTGTGTCCAATAAAGTGAAGAGTTGTGGGAGAAGACTAATGACTCCCCTCCATTATTTATATTTCTTCAAAAGGTCTGCATTGGCTTTAAGTTTGCCATTTTTGTTACACCTATGAAAACAAGGAGTCACTGTAAGTGTCCTTTCTTTCAAACATAACTAACAGGTATGCTGGTCATCTGGAACAGTCACAGTCTGTGTCTAATTGTGTGACTTCTACTCTTTCTGAGACACACAGAGTAGCTGTCAGCACTGGCTTCCCTGGATGCCAGTCAGCTGTGTCAATGTGAGCTTAATTTATCAAAATTATCAACATCAGGATCTTTGTTCTAAAAGTTTCCTGTAAATACCCTGTACAGCTGGAATGGAACATCACATCCCACAGCATGGCCTTGAAATAATTGAAATAATTCTCATAGTTTAATAGTTGCTTGTGATTTCATATGTCCAGTCTGAGGAACACTGAAGGAAGCTTAACTTCCAAAATGTCTTGAATATTAGCTTTCTGAAGTTTATGACCAGTTCCAGAAGTTAAGGATCTGACAGTTGACCAGCTCAAGGTTCACATTCTGAAAGTGTTATCTTTGCATCTACGTAAGTCTTGCACTACCCTGGTAACACTGATATTTCAGGAACTGCAAAATACACAGTTTATAATATCTCTTAGAAAAGTTGTTATCTAAAAGTACATGAGTTCTAAACCAAGAATTTATTTAGTTTTAATGCTTTCCCCCCACATGATAAGGAATACACCTGTCTGAAGTCCTTAGATGAGTTCAGTATGTAGGTCATTCTGTTAAAGTGCACCAGTGGTCATCTGTGCTGTTTAACCTGGAGTTAGTATAAAGCAAATATGTTCTTCATGGAGTCTAGGACTTCACTTTAAAATTATTTTAGTTTCAAAAGATGTTATAGTAGTTTTTCATATTTTTAATGAAATATAAAATTAGGAGTTAACTGTATATCACATTAGAAGACACAAGTTCCACAGTAGGTAATAGCAAAGGGCATATTTTCAGTTAATCAGATCCTGATATTTTGATCTGTCCTCCCTACTAAGAAAGCTCATCTGTGCAAATTTTCTGGTTTTCTTTTATATTATTTTTTTTTTTGAGCAAAAGTACTTCGAAACAGATGAGTACTGCATGCAACATGGATGTGACCCCCTGAGCAAATTTTGATGATCCATGCATAATATGTTCATGTTGCTGTGCATATCTTCCCGAGTCTGCCCGTTTTTCGGCTGGACCCAGCGGTAGCTCTGATACGCCTCAACAGAACCGATGTGTGGGGTTTTGGCTCTGCAGCACCCCGACCTTCGCTGTCACAGCCATGGTGTAAATGAAAGAGAGGACTCTCGGAGGCAAGGGAGGGAAAAAGGTTTTTTGGGGGACACAGGGGAGCCCCTCACCTCAGACCCGGTGCCCCTAGAGAGACACCCCACCCAAATGGCAGGGGGGTTTTATCCAGGACAAACTAAAGGGGTGGATACAAACTCTAAACCAATTAAACAAAGTAACACAATAAATGCCAACTGGATTACATAGCTAGTAACAAATCACAGGTAAATTGGGGAGGGGTCTCCTGTCCATCTGCCAACCACTGGCCAGATTCCCTCGAAGTTTCTGGACCTTAGAGATAACCATTCCAGTGATGGACAGAGAGAGAAGGGGTACATTCAGAAGGATGAGCAGGGAATACCACTGGGAGAGGACCAATAGGAAACAATCTCTAGACAAAGAATCAGAGACAGCACAGAAACCCTTATCACCTTAAGATAAGAAAAAATTCCAAGGCAGGGGGCCCATCTGGGGCAGCTAAAACTTACACTACACTTATAATGTACTTTTACACAAAATCCTACAACCCCACATTTTCAAGCCGTATTTTGGATCACACATGACTGTCTTGCCCTTGACAGATCTGGTGCACACCTCAGACTTCATTGACTTCATTGCTGTTTTGGGTCTTCATTAATTAGGGGGATCAGAAACAACACTGTTTCTTAATGCTCAGGTTATTTAGCAAGGTTGATCATAGTCTCCTCTCAGAAGTGAAACAATTTCACATCACCAGAGAATCATTTTCCTAGTTTTGCTGACAGGAAGTGTTTTGGTGGGTTTTTTTCCCTTTCTTTTCTAATTTTAAAATCTCTAAAAAAATTAAATGTCTCATGTTAACAGAATTTCCAGCATGGGGGAGAGTTGACATTTGTCATCATATAATTCTAACAAGCTGATGTAACCACTAAATAACTGTGTAACATTGGCTGATGATATCTATATGTGTTGGCAAATGTTCGCATGTAAATCTGTACAACTGATAAAAATGTTTTAACAGGAAATGTTTGTAAAATGGCTTGAGAGTCTGGGGCACAAATTCAATATTTGCTAATGAAACATGTTAATGTCTTTCCCAGTTAGTTTTCCTGTTCAAATATTTTTTTCTCTCAGTCTTTGCAACAAATAATCTTTCAAACCAGAGAGAGAGAGAGAGGAACAAACTTCAGTGTCAGAGTTCTGTTTAAGGAATGTGAAGATGCAAAAAGCTTGATCTGTTTTACTTAGTTCTTTGTATTTTGACTTCATTTTTATATCAAAAGTCTGTCATAGAGAAAGAAAAAATTTCAAATTTTTATATTTTATGAGGGATTTGATAAGAAATAATCTCAGAGGTTTTTGGAGGCATTACTTAGATTTGGGTTTACCACATGTATAGAAAATTTACTCAAAATCAAAGTATTCTTCTGTTTTAGAATTTACCTTTTCAAACTACTAACTCCTTCATCCCCTGAATTTATGAAACTATGTGAAAGATGAAGCTGGTTTACATACAGAGAAGTCAGATCTGAGTTCACAAATACTCTTTCATATCTGACCATTTCTGCCACATGAACAGATGCATCTGAAGGTTTTACTCAGTCAGCATATAAAGCTTTTATAAATTACCTTAAGGTTATGATGGGCAAAAATAGCACAGATCCTTTGAAATGCTCTGTAGCAACATTTGGATGTTGTATGACTGAAAATCCCCTGCTCTGCAACAGACCTAACAAAATATTTTCCAATTATGTTCTATTTCAATAAAACAGTTTCTCTCAACATTTATTTCCATTACAATAATAGCATGATTCTCCACATTTTGAATGAAAAAGAATGAAGACAGGAACAAATTTATCTTTCTGAAATCTCAAATGTATTTCTGAGATTCTCCTGGAACCCCATTCACTATTCTTCAGGTTTCTTATTTAAACTTTTTAGTACTTGCCTTGAGCATACTCTAAATAGATTATAGCAATAATTAAGAAACAGCAATAATCAATGTAATAGTAAGGAAAAAATAAAGGAGAATTCCCAGCAGTTTACTGTGTGAAATGCAACTTCCTGATTTTTGTCTTCTTACTCATAATGAGGTAGTCAACAACCTCTGAAGCAATTGTAGATCAGGACAAGGCATTATAGGAGTATATTTAAAACACTAAATTTTCTAGGCATAAATTAACATTTAAATATTTAGAATGGTAAGGAATCATTAATTAATAGCAGATCCACTTATAACAATTATATGTACAAAACTCATCTGAAGAAATGTACAGACGAAAAAAAAATCTTTTTCTCAAATGCTTCTCCTTTATGGAAGGGCCTTTTTTTCCCTTGACTATTTTTCTCCTTTGTTCTTTCCTGACTGTTAGTGGTTTGTATGTAATTCCAAGAAATCCTCATATAGCCTTACAGCTTTCATTCACAATAATTAATGGATGTTTGTAGTGTATGTTTGCTTTTTTCTCATGCATTCCATATAGCGGTGAATGGAGTAGTTACAACCTCTCATAATAAATGGCATCACTTTATTTTTAAACTTAGGTTACAGGAAACATATTTGGTTTATATTTTGAAAGTTTTGTTATCCATTATATTATTGTATATTATATAGTATTTAAAGGAGAATGCTTGTGTTTTAGTTTTAAAATAAGTTCTGGTACTGAGAAGTACCAGATGCAGTAGTATTATTTATAAAGGCCTCTACTCATCATTGAACTTCTTGATGCACTTTCATATCATTCCACAATTACAGTAGGCAATATTTTGAGATAAAGCATTTGCAATTGTCCAACTATTACCATTCATGCACTATTACAGAATTCATCTAATATTACAGAATTTATTGAATATTACAGATTCTTATAATTTAGTCAACTTTCAACAATTTCTTTGTGTAGTCTGGTTTATGAGGTAGTCTTGGATGATTAATGAAAATACAGATTGCCTAAGAGAAAATGAAAATGGAGCTTGTAGACAATTTCCATCCTGTCTTTTTGGCATGCTCTGGAAAGTAAGAGATACTTAAGCTATATCACAGCTAAAGCATTGTTTTCACAATGTAATTATAACCACTGTCTCATAACATCCAATGGAACCACATATCCTGTAAATCTTCTCATTTCTGTTATCTGTATGTACTCGCTGAGGCAGCAGCAAAGTTCTTTTGGTTGAATCTTAGATATCCAAAATAGCATTCACACTAACTCACACAAATTTGTCACATTCACTGGAGGGATTTAGCTCTCAGATACTCTGTTAACTTGATACCGTTATATGTGAACTATTTAATTTTGACACTTTTTAGTTTTTTAAAGTTTTTTCATGCACAGCAACTAGAGTATTTATTGTATGTAATCAGGCTACTGCTTGCTGCTTTAGTTTTTACCATAACTACTGACATAAAACTCATAATTTTAAGGATTGAAACCCAAAGTTTGTTCACTAAAACTTAGATCATTACATTGTACAAATGAGTGATGACTGTAATTTCCTTACCTCTGTGATAATTTTGCATTCTCTAAAATGAGCTTTAACTGTTGTCTTATTTCACATAGCTATAAAAACTCCTTTTTTTCAAAGATTTTCCAGTCCTTTTAAAGTCCTTTGTTTTCCAGATCTTTGTTTTGCTGCCATATGAGACTGAACTTAGCATGTGATTGTGCCAGCTCATTTGACATTATTTTAGGAACAGTGGTCTCACATGCTTGGAAAAATTATAGTTCTATTTTCCATAGTTTGTATAACTCTGTCAACAGGAAAGAAACATTGTGGTTTGCTTCTGTCAAGGTGTTTTTTCCTCCTTTTTTTGTTTAAAGTAAGTTATCTCAATTTTTATGTCAAAGCTGCCACATCTCTCCTATTTAGTGGCACATCCAACAACATGCTGAAGAGAAAATGAGGTTATTTATTCTCCAGTGTCCAAAGGTCCCTTGGCTTGAGAAGAATTACAGAGCAGGGTTCAGAGTATTAGGTGACCTGTGAGGAAGGAAATGTTTGGGGTTTTTCATTTTGATTAGGTCATCTCATTCTACTTTTTTCTTTTTCTTTTTTTCTTTTTTGCTAAGTGTTCAAAATATGCCCAGCATTGCTGTGATTGCAACTGCTTTTCTAAGCTAATTTTAGTCTCAGAAATATAAATCTTTCCAATGAGAATACATTGCCAAATAGGTTTCAGGCATGGTTGGATTCTGGGGAGTTGGTTTCTTTATTTTGAGTATACAAAAGGCTATTCTTATTATACCTACATCTTTTAGTTGTTTACCACAAAGATGGATCTTTGGTTTTGATTGTTTCTAACTTTATTAAACTTTCTGGTTTTGGACTGAAATTTTTCATTAGAGCTGCTTGCTTGAGGCTAAATATGGTTCATCTGTTTCCAAGAAAGAGACTGGGGAAATAATGCAATCTTCTCTGTTAAGCATGAGCCCAGGAATGGATGGGGAAGGTCAGAAACTGGTTGAAGCCAATTGGGAGAAGATGGGAACTATGCAGAAAGGGGCTACAGTGAAGACCTAACAATTAACAAAAGTTTGGAATGACATTGATGGAAGACAGACACCAATGGATGGACTCAATGATCCTTGTGAGTCCCTTTCAACTCAGCATATTCTGTGATGTGGGCTTAATTTGGAGAAAATAGGTAGAAGGATGATGCCATATAAACATGCAATTTCCAAACATTATTGTTCTTTCTTTGTTAGTAAAAATCAGTGAAATCCTTTGGACAATTTCTTGTCTACATCCAACTCTTCTGCCCATCTCCCATCTCTATGTCTGTCCTGCCGGCTCTGTAGCAGAGATCTTTATAATAAATAAAAACAGGGCCAGAGCACCAGCTTGAGCCTTGGCCTGCACCCATCCAGCCCTCTTACCAGCGTGGTCCTGACACATCTGTGGTCTGGGCCAGCCAGTGCTCCTTGAGACAGTGCCTCAGGGAGTAAATGCCAGAAACCATTCCTGAAGAAGCAGTGTGAACAAGATAAAACAAAGTTTGGCTCCCTCCACAGTTTCCCATTACTATCTCAACATGTTTTCACCAACAAATACTCCCATGTGCTGCCATTTCTTATCCTAGAGTACGGCACAGAAGTACTTACATACTATAAAAAACAGCACTGTTAGCAGCTGCATTCCACTCTCCTATTATTTCAGGCACTTCAAACCAGAAAATGAAACCAACAAACAAAAATTCCCTACATCAGGAATTGTCTGACATGAATTCTCCTAATTAGTGGAAAAGATTGTGAACTCTAAAAGAAGTGTTACAAAATGGTAAATACCAACAATCTGCATTTAGAAGTTATTGAAGGCTTCTGAGAGTTCTTCCCTTCTGCTGATTTCTGTTCAGAAGAAGGATTTTCTTAACAATTTGTCTTTTCTCTTTATCAAGCTTTATAGTGCATCTCCTAATTTTTTATTATAGCTGTGGCTCCAGTGCTCATCATAGTGTGTCTCTTTCCACTGAAATACCTTAGAAACTTCCATACTTCTGTGCTTTAAAATGCTGTAAACAAAATTCCTTAGAGGCCAACCTCTGTTCAGATGACTTAAAAACCCAATCCTATTCTAGTGAAGCAAATGAGAATGTCTGTAGCTTTTTTTTTCTTTTTTTTTTTTTTTTCCTTTTATTCCCATTTATTTATTTATTTATTTATTTTCCTTTGAGGAAAAAGCATGGGTCTGAAAATGTCTAAATTTGAGGATGATATCTTGGTCCAAATGAAATGAATTACATTTTTTTATTTTTTTAATGACTACAATTTAATGCTTCCTATTTTTGTGGTATATTCTGGGTTTTATTTTTTTGTCCATCAAAACTTCCTAAAATAGTGGAATTCATGTGTTCACCTGATGCATATTACTGAAATGGTAGTCCACTGTTTTTATGTGCATCTGATGAGTGTTCTATGGTTAATTGAAAAACTAAGCAATGTTAAGAATACTGGGAATATTTAAAACTAAAACTTCTGAAATTCCTGAGTGTGATATGTCTTTCATCTGCTTCAGCTTCTGGTAAGGAATAAAGTTTTCTAAAACAACTGCTGAATTAGAATGTGAAAGATATTTCCTGTATTCTTTTATGTTTTAGTTGCAGCTTGTTAGCAAGTTACACGTGTTTATATATGCTTATATGTTTATATATGCTTTATCCAAAACAGTGATTTCATCTATAGGGAGTATCTGAAGAAATAAAAGTTCCACATAAGGCAATATCCACCTGAATGCATTATTGGTTTAACAGATGGGCAGAATCTTCCCTAAGCCTGAATAGCTCATTAGAAAAATGTAGTTTTGGTGAGGATTTTTTAAATAGAGTATTTGCTGGAGACATAAAATGAATTTTGAAGTGTGCTACATTTTAAAACTCTACTGGATACAGAAATTGGTCGTTCTGGACTTCTTTGATATCTGGGGTTAATTTTTTTGCAAGATGCTCCTGTGCTAAAAGCAAATTATTTTAATTATCAATCACATTTTATAATTTCTTTAGTAGTCATTTTAGCGTATGTTCACTAACTGCTACTATTGTGCAGTACTGGAAACTTTTTAGTTGAACATGTTCAGAAGAAGCAAAATAGGTTTCTTGTGTGTGAGGGCAAAGATGAAAACTGGGATAGTCCTGTAACTCTGCTCTTTATTATGATGTGTTTATTGAGTATCTTCAACATTGATATTACTCTCAATTTTTTTACTTGCTCTATGTCACTGGTGTATATTTATATTACAAACATTACTTGAGTAGAAACATTCTTCACTGCTTTTACATTGAACTGAAATCTACTAATCATTTAGTTGTATTCTTTTATATTCTTGCATAGCCTACAAAAGTAACCTAATTCTTGCAGTTAATAATGCAAAGTTTAAATCAGAAACTCAGATCTTTATCTCTTAAAAAAAATTCCCTAATATTCAAGATCTACTTATCAGGTTATCAGAAGGGGCATATTAAGGACTGTGATGTGGCATCACCTTGTTTTCATGATTAACTTGCCTCACCAGGTATTCAAGGAGATTCTGGTGCAGACGAGGTCTAAAGCATTAACTTTAATGGATTAATCAAGATGAGAGAGAGAGAGTGATGTGTCCAAATGTGCATTGATTCATCTCAAAAACTGTTAAAAATGAGAATGCTACCAAAAGCCGAGCACTTGTAGATTTATCAGTATATAAAACCTGAGAGACCAATTCATTCAAAATTTTCAGATTAGCGGATCAGATGCCATTTTCAAACCCAATTAGTTGTGTTCCTCAAACAAGGAGAAAGTAATTTCTCTAAGGGCAGATTTTATCAAGTGCTTCTCAATAGTTTCTGGATTAATGGTAAATTATAAGTAGATTTATCACATTATTAACTTAATACCATATCAAACAAGCATCGCTCTCCTTTGCCCTACTGTAATAGCTACATTTCTGATGTCATGCTTATTTTTATTTAAAATTTTAATTAAAATTCCAGACATAAAGAAGAGAAAGTGCATTGGGCTTGTTAGGTTGTATTTTTATTTTAGTTTTAACATCAATGTTCTTGTCTTTTTTTTATATATATCTTTTCTCTAATGAGGAGCAGCTGAGGTAACTGGGATTGCTTAGTGTAGAGAAAAGGAGGCTCAAGTGAGATCTTATTGTTCTCTCCCACTACCTGAGAGGAGATTGTAATCTAGTGGGGAAACAGCCTATTCTCCCAAGTTACAAGTGATAGGACAGGAGGAAATGTCCTCAAGTTGCACCAGGGAGGTTTATTTTAAATATGAGGAAAAATTTCTTCACAGAAAGGGTTGTCAAGCACCAAAACAAGGAAGTGGTGTAGTTAGCATCCCTGGATGTGTTTAAAAGACGTGTAGTTGTGACATTTAGGGACGTGGTTTAATGGTGGACTTGGTTAATGTTGGACTCAATGATCTTAAAGGTCTTTTCCAATCTAAAAGCTTAGATGATTCTATGTTTCTATTATCCTTTGTTTGCTCTTTTGAATGTCTGTTTTTGCCTTTCTGCAGGCAGGTGGCTACCTTTCACTGCTTGTCAGATCCTCTCTTGAAATACAAGCTCAGAGTCAGCCAGTACTTGGAAGATACATATTTTGCTATAAATTCTTGCGTAGTTTCCTAAGGAATAGGATGGGTTGAAAGACAATTTCTTTCATAGCTTTCATATGAGGCAGAGTGCTACGGTTGCACTACCTAGTCTTTGATCCTAATGTGGTTTTGGTATCTAAAAAGAGATGCTTCTGGGAATCAGGAGCTCTGCTGTCATTCTAGTATTGCTGCTGTTATTCCATAACTGTATAGGGCTGAACAACTTTGGAAAAAGCCTCTCCTAAGGCTTACAATATCATTTGTTTGGATCTATCCCAGTGAGGCTTTAGGTTACTCTTAAGGCACTTTGTCTCTTTTTTTTTTTTTTTTTTTTTTTTTTTCTGAAGTGTAAACTTTCCTCTGAGACTTTCAGTTGTAAAGATTATACATCATTATCCTTATTAAGAAACCAGCAGGGAACCTGCTAGAAAACAAGCTCAAATGAATGAATTATCATAATTATTATTTTATGCTTGAAGAGTGTGTTACCCCCTCTATCCCTTTAGAAAACAGCAGTTGGCTTGTGTTTGCTTTGTCTGTTTATTTTTCTTAAGGAGCTATACAGAACTGTAAGTCATTTTGTTCTCTATAGAACAACACTGTAAATCTCTATGTCTTTATACTTAAGTTTTAGTCTCGTTTCCTTGCATCAGTCTTATTTTTAATGTACAACATCTTAATGCCTGCTGCTGGAAACACATGATTTATTTGTGATAGTTTGCTGCACTGTAGGATTTTATTAGCTATACTAATAGAAGCCCATCACCTTTACCTTTGCTGTGGGAGGTGAAAGAGCTTAATTCTTTCTGACTCAAACAGTACTAATCTGTAAATACAACTAAGCCAGGACATGTTATTTTTCATTCCTGTGTATAAACTCAGAATGAAATACATATATATATATGTATAAAATTTTACTATAAAAATGCTTAACAAGGGATTATATATTTTCTTTTTTCTTTTGTATTTCTCTGAGGGATCTGAAAGTATGTTATATTATGCAGAATTTATGACTTTGCTTATTTATTTATTACTCTGACATTAAGTGTAATAATAACCTAAAGGTCAGTAGATAAAAATCTTTTACCTATTCTTGATCAGCCAATGACAATTCTGTCCTTTTAAAGGCTTTTCCAGTATGGTGAGAGTGAAAACATCAATTTGTATACAATTTTTTTTTTTTT
>VXBN01003032.1:587895-614680 GCA_013397395.1 Sinosuthora webbiana | reverse complement strand
TTGATTGATATTCTATAAAGCTGACTACGGACAAGTTACAAATAGAACCATACATGCTTGTAAGTGTAATTAATTTTCAAAGGGAAAGCAGAGTACGATGTAGAAAAGGAAAGAAGGGAAGGGAACAAAAGTAATACTGTATAAAAACCGTATTAGTTTTGGACACATAATTTTTCACCAGGTATACAGTCGAGATTTCTTTTATGTCTTCTTTAAGTCCAGTTTTCCTTTTGACTATAAATGTGACAGATTCTTTGCTGACTCTGTGGTCTCTTGTGATGGGCTGCTGGCTCACTTATGAGCTGCCGTACTTCCCTTGATTCACCCTGCAGAGCTCCTGTTCACCTTTGCTTTCATAGAATGTTATCCCAGAGAATATATTCAAGTAAACAGAACAGTCTGCCTTCATAAAACTGGGGCGGGGGAAAGCATTTCTCACAGCATATTAGAATAGGGAGGAATTGTCAAAAAGGGGTGGCCATAAATGTACAGTTCAGATAACCTCGGTTACTCATGTGAATGACAATTGAGTAGCAGTATTGAATCGGCTTCTTGTGGAAGTCACACTCCTACCTTATTACTAGAGTGCTATGTTTATTTTATTGACATATACATTTTGCAAGTCTGCATTTATTTGTGCATTGATATTTTGACTAATCCATATTAATGAAATTATATAGAGAAAACTGTAACTTAATTACATTGTAAGCAGGAGTGACGCATTGCAAAGTCATCTTAATGTACTTGCACTTCCCTGGAGACTATTGGCAACATCTGTTAATCTACTCACCATTGTATTAGAAGTGATTAGCAAAAGCAGCAAAAAGCCAAGACCTCCCTCCTATCAGTCACACAGCTGTAAGGATGTATTGCATTTTCCTTTACATTGGGAAGAAGTTTGAAGTAGAAGTTTATGATACATAGGTAATGGATAATTAAAACCTTATTGTTTGTGTTCAAAAACATAAGCATCCTTTTATTTTTTTTTTCTTTTTCCTTCGAAATTTTCATTGTTTGGAAGTCAAAAATTCAGAATAAAACTAGCTAGAACTACTGAACACATCCTTCAGTCCTCCAAAACACACCTTCAAAGAATGGCAGAGGTAACAAAAGGTTTTTTCTTCCTTTAGCACTGAAAAAAAATGGTTCAAATAAGAGTTGTGGTCAAGAAATTAAAATTATTCTACTACTTCTCTTCAACATAATACATCATCATATGAAGCTAAGAATAGTTTAAATGTCTATTATTATATTTTCATTTGAGTGTGTATTTCATCCGCATACAGACTTTCCAGTTTGATACTACATTCCCAATCTGATCATTGCATTGCAAAGACTTATATGAGAAAAAACATAGAGGCAAGAACGTGTGTACAAAGACATAGAAAAATCTGTGTGCTTTTCAGCATATGCTATTTCTAGGAGCAACTTCAATTGCAATTGAAACTGATAAACACAGGGAAATTTGCTATTCTCCTACTTGAATTACAGGAATTGGATAATGTTTATTCTCTCTCGCTCTCATTTTGCTTTTTCTTTTTTTTTTTTTTCTTGGAGGAGGTGGGAGATGGGGATAACACTTGGCAATTTTAACCTAAAAGAGAGAGAGCAAAACAAATCCTGTTTACAAAAAAGAAATTATAGCCTATGATTTATGAACCTTATTGATTAACAATCATCCTCTAATATTAAAAGTTACACTTGAGAACAGTTTTAATATTTCGAAGTGTTAGAGTTTTGGGGAGATTTTGATGGGTGATGGGAGTGTATTTTTTGTCAAAAGAACAAGGGAAAAAAAAGTCTCAAATTATAGGCCATCTAGCAAATTATAGTCCATCCATCACATGATATGGCATGATATATTTTCATATGTTGATTCTAGAAGTAAAGCATTTTTTTAAAAAAATCCTTTTGGTACTATATTCTGTTTATACATTTATTCCTTGTTCTGGCCCCTTCTATGCTTTTAATCATTTCTGTATATTGCCATCTTCAAAGTGAATCTGAGGGTAAATCAGGGTAAGTGAAATGAAGAGGATGCTTATGATAGCATTCAGCTTGTATAGAAATGAGTGTGCATATGAGTCTAAATTAAATACTCGTTATACAAGCAGAACACTCTGTTTTGAGTTGCTAGAAATAATTATGAGGACTGGGAATGTTATTCACTCCAGAACAGTTACAGTGTTTTAGTGTACAGAAATATTGCATATTTTTTCTCTTTTTGAGGATATTGGAGATTTTCTGAGACTGAATACACCTACAGCTTTTAGTTCTCTTACCTGTTGTAGGCAGGCATTCTTGTGATAAGTATAGTTTAGAGAAGACAGGTATTTAATTGTTTCTGAAATCTATTCTCAGCTTATAGTACAGGTGGGCTTCCTGAGATATAAGGAAGATGGTAGTTTTCACCTCTTTATGCTGCTTTTCTATAAACTAAATTGTTCCTGTGTAAGATTTTTGAAGTGGTTCCATCCTTTTTGTCTCTGTTAGATGGCACAGTTTTAGCCTTCTGGTCTTTTTGGTAATATTTAACAAAGAAACCATTTGAGAAGTGTCAGGAAAAAAAGTGAGGTCATATCTTCGCTTTGCCAGTATGTACCAAGTCTGCTGAGAAAGAGTTGGTTATGCAACGGCCATAAAGAAATTCTGGAGAATCTTATGCTGGAACAACTGCAAGGACTCTACTAGTGTAACTCCACATCAGTCAGTCGCTATTAGGATTGTTATAAAATGCTGTTTATAGGAAAAACACTGTTTAAAAAACCTAAAAAACTGACACAAGACATTTGATATTGGTAGGGGTCCTGGCCAGTTTTTGCCTTATGCAAGTCAAGATTGAATTTGTCACAATTGTCCTTGCTCAGCTTTTGCTTCTCATTTGCAAAATGAAGCAATGTTACCTGTAAAAGTTGCACCCCTCAAGGAGAGATGCCCAGAAAGCATCTGTGCAGGAAAGAGATGCTTACAATTTGTTTATGTTTGCAAGTAAAATGCAGCACTTTATCTTCCTTAGGAAACACAGGTAAAAGGATATGAAAATCATCAAGGAGATGAAACAAAGCAAGCAATACACTGTTCAAAAATATGCATAGATAAATTCTGACCTTAAGAGTAGATGCAAACAATACAGAGGTTTTCGTTTTCAGTCAGTTACTCTGTTACAGTGTTCTGTAAGGCTAAGAAAGTATCTAATTAAAAAAAAAAAAAAAAGTTTTTAAAATAATTTATTTTTTATGTTGTTATTGTAATTGCCTAGTAAGAACTGGAACTTAGGTCTTCCTGTGTTGGTCATTAGTAGAACCTTATGATAATAGGAGTCACATTTCCACCTGAGAATGACAGTATGTACTATAAATAATAGTTTGAGAGCTGGAGATCAAAGTGAATAGATATTTTGTTCACTTCTAGCCTTATTTCATCTGTTGTTTGGTACTTTCATATGCCCTATTCAACTCTTTTTCAAAGCTCTAGAACATGGAATGTACCAAGGGCAAAAAATACAAATAAACCTAGTATCAGGTTTTTATATGGATCTACTAATGCTCATTTTTGCATAAAATACCATTATCTGAGTCAACAGCATTGTTTAGTGTTATAGAGGCATTCTTTGTTGCTAGACAAGTCAACCTTCAGTGGCTGAATTAACAATATTTAGACCCCTTCCTTTTGTACAAGTCAGATACTTATAAGTATTCACATATTCATCATTTGACTCTTCATTTTGTTTATGTTAAAAGTAATAAGTGGTCCTAGATGCAGAGAGATCTCAAATCTGTGCATATAATTTTAAAACGTGCAAACTTATTTTTTAACTGCATTTCTTTCTTTAGGAGCTGATTATTTTAAGAATTTTGAAATAATTACATAAACCATAACTGTGGGATCTAAAATTTTCAAGGGGAGTACAATATTTTATATCAAATGAGAATCTGAAGACATCCATGAACTAAATATTTTCTTTCAGTTCATAAGAACACTAATACAACATTAACCCTTTTTCATTAGTGTGACAAATTTATTCCATCACTTTATTTCTCAGAAATTCTAGAATACAAAATGTAAACCTGAGAAGTGAGTTGAAATGTCTTTTCAGACTACTTTGATGACCTTGGACAGGTGGACTTGGATTCATCTTCCTAAATTCAAATGACTGCATCTCAGCTAACCATCCTAAACTCCCCCTACTCATTGGAGAGAAATAGGCACTACTGGACTTGGTTCATCTAAATTGCTTTAGACAGCCATTTTTAGATGAGATAAATATCTGAAGTTGCACAGGATATATTCCATTCCCTTTGTTACATTGCCCTTCTGGGAAATGAAGAAGATGGTGCTGTTCTGTAGCTGCCATACCAACATAAAAGGAAGGATAAATAATAGTAAAAGGTGATGAAACTGGATAGTCCATCAACCCCAGAGATTCTGATTTATCTGCCCCCATAAATGTGCAGCAATGTGGACAATGAGTCAAACGAGGGAACATACAGAAATGGGATGAGTAATAAATACATGACTGTAGACTATGAGATTGATCTGAAGTGCTGATGCACTCCATGAAGCATAGCAGGATGGGAAAGCTGAAAACTAGCACAAGACAGGATCATCTCACCATATGAAGATTATTTTGAATTAAGGAGATTTTTTTTTTTAAATGCGTATACTCCATGCAATATGTATAATCTTATTGCTGTTATCTACATGTGCTTAAACAAACCAGGTGACAAAGCTTTTGCCATAGTGAAACTGTAGGGCAGCAAAACTTTTTGTCACTCAGGTAAAGCCTTACAAAGTGAGAGGAATGGAAAGAATAAGATGAATTTTTCTTTTCTCCTTCTTCCTTTTTTGTCTGCAATTGAAAAATAAAGGGTGTCCTTAATTAAGGTTGCTAAAACTGCCTTCTTGACATTGATTGACTGACTCTATTGTAGCTGGTTGGTTATATTATATTTCAAGACTAAACCTGAATCTTCTCTGGAGAGTATGCGAATTAGGTCTGTATAGGTAGTGAGCCAATAATTAAAATTTAATAGATACTGTATTCTGTCCCATGGAAAAGAAAATGTTTCTCCAGACACACTTGAAGACAAATTAATAGTAAGTGGGTCTTTTTATACTGTTGTAAGTAAATTCAGAAAGTAGTTTTCAGATCTTTTCTTCCCTAAGCGTGTGAGCAGCAAAAAGATCAGTAACATGCAATCAGTGTGTCAGATAAGCAGTAATGGAAATTGGAATAGTCTTGTTAGAAAAAAAAAATAAAAAAGCAGAAAGCCTAAAATCAAGTAAAATAGTTCCTCAGCCTTTGCCAATAGGAAGTTTCTCACTGAATCATATGAAACTAAGCTTTTGTATCTTGTTTTCTCAAAGAATAAGCAATGTCAGTTTATTTCATTTGTTGTCATATTCTACCAGAATTTGTTTTGAACTAGGTATCATTTGAACTGGCTCTATTCTTTTCTGTATCAAACAATATTGTAATAATTACTGTATTTGGGTCTTTTAAGGTCCGTGTTGATGATATTGGTCATACTACATGAATTTAAATAATCAGTTTTTATGTTGTTTTTAGAGTTAAAATATTTTTTTTTCCAAGTCATAAAATTCTTAGCAGGATTTAGGAAAGAGTATACCCATAAAATTCTTTGCGACTATCCCACAATAAGATGTGATTTACTTTATTCCACCAAAATGATATTTTTACTCTAAGAGGGTATACAATACAATGTTCTGATGGTATTTCCCTTTAGTATTATAGCTAGCAGCCTTTTAGGATAATTTCATAAGTTATACAGTTCCTGCAGTAAGTGTGATTATTCACTCATCATACTGTTCACTGTTCACTTAAGCAAATAGCCTCTAGTCATCATTTTGAGAGTAGATGTGAAGAAGATTGCATTTCCATAATTAAAAATAAAAATCAAATCCCTCTTCTGTCTTTGTTTTTAAATTGCTGCTGTCAAAATGTACAAATTTACCCGAGAAAAATGATTGAAATACTTAAATCATTCATAATACTTAGTCTTGGATGAATAATAAAAAATGTAGAACATTACAAATTGCTATTTCCTCATTCTAATTAGATTATACAAATCCTCAAAGCTTTACAAGAGTATGTTATGGCAATCATAAATCCTGTGCATTTTACCCTACTAAGCATATGGGATTGCTAATAGGTAGCTCAACAATCAATTTAATCATGCAATTTAATCTTTAAAATTAATATACTTTCATGGTAGCAAATTTAAAAAATAATAATCATCAGGACTATGCTCATTTAAATTAAACTGGCTTCCAGTATGTGTCTTGTCTTCTGTTGAGATGGAGCCTGAATTTTTCGTAATGCTTTTCTTTCTTGGATCTACTTGTTACTGTGTTGTAGACTGAAAATGCTTTTTCTTTGCATATTTTATTTTACTCATGGTATTTTCTTTGACTTCCAATTAACATTTATTCAACATTTCAGGACTCACTGATATGTCCTTTTAAAACAATTGCAAGTTTAATAGACCACAGAGCTGACATTTATTTACAGATCAAACGAATTTCACAGGCAGAATTTTGATTTGAAATTATATAGTCTGAATGCAATCATCTTGTCTATCTCTACACTTTAGCTTTAGGAAATCTATGCCAGAGATAGGAAACTTCTGATACATGTCTGTGTGTATATTTATAGATGATGCAGCTTTAGGAACTACATGTATACTTGATCATGTTTTCATGAATAGAAAGACATAATGAATGATATTTCTAAAGAAATGGGTAATATATCTTAGCATAGCTATGCTAAGGTTAGCAAAGATGTAGCCATTTAAACCAGCTGCAGTTCTGGCCAGGATATAAGGATATTAGTTATAAGGGTAAGTTATAAGGATAAGATCCAGTTTTAAGGGTAACAAGCAATCTTTTCTTTTGTGCTTTATTGCTTACTGCACAGTGAAGCATCCAGCACTGGGATTTAATGTTGACTTCAGCAGCAGTGGCCTCATGACTGACAGATATGGTTACTCCCTCATCTACAAGCGCTATTCCATGCTTAGACTTTCATCTTTTGGCATCTTCAAAATTGAAAACCGAGGTTTGAAGTATATAAATTTAATATTAGAGTCCACAACCTCTACTTTATTCCATCATAATTATTGTAAAGACACTTTTAGTTTTTAATGTAAGGTGCAATGTTTATAAAATCTTTTTTTTTTGCAATTTTGAATAAGAAACACATAAAAAATAAAAAAGATAAAAATTTTTAAAAAAAAACAAACAAAAAAAAAAACCCATCAAGATTGCTGCAGCACATCTACAAGTGTGCTGTTTAATTTTCCTGTTTCCTTTAATTGTTGGTACACTGTAATATAAATTTCCAAGAGAAGGCTGTAGTATATAGATAATGACATACTCAAAGTACAAATCTCACAGGCATTTGAAGCAGAGTTAACAATTAGTTTTAGGAGTCCAGCCTCAGAGATCTCCAGCTGGGGACCCAACTGCAAATGCTTTGCCCACTGAGTAGGCACTGAGTAGGCACATGCTCTGAAGAAAGTTGTTTCAGTGGATTTAATCCTGTGATTTATTTCATAGTAGGCAGGGTAACTCTCTATGAGCATTTATTTACTCAAGTCTCATATCAAGCTACATTCGATTAATAAAAAAAAAATGGTTCTTAACTGAATAGTGTTAGTGGACATTCCAGTGCTATTTCTGTGTAATCACATAGGCAAAACCAGAAATAAGAGCGCAGATGCAGGAAGTAATAATGGCCTAATTATTCTAGTATGCTGATATCAGTAATTTCCCTGGATATTCTCATGACAAGGTTTTACTATTGATAAACCACTCTTGAGATGAAAGCTTGTGTTCATCTCAAAGTATTTGGATTCATTCATATGTGATCACCATTAAATTATTCTTGTTTTGAATGACATATTTGAAAACAATGTCAAAATCCAGGAAGAGGCATGGCTGTAAATCTACTCAAATTGTTCATGAACTTTCTGTCTACATTAGTAAGCAATGATTAGTAAATGAAAACCAACATAAGGCAAAAAACCCAATTAAAAAACCAGCAAACATACAACCCCTCTCAAAAATAATTAAATAAATAAATAAATAAATAAATAAAACCTCAGAGAAATACCAATGAATATTTTATCTGTCTGACAAAAAGAAGCTTTATGTGTAAATATGGTACAGTCAGTGACACCTGTCCTATGAAGATTTTGCCCCTTCCCAAAAAAGTATATCCTGCCCCTCTGTAAAGTTCAAGCTGAACAAAAAGTGTTTCAACAAATATGTCTTGATTCTTTTGCATCTATCTGCCTATATTTTGGTTTATATACCTATTTATGCACACACACCCGAACATAAATAAGCATGGGGCAGAAGAAAGAAATAAAGAAAGGATTTTATTTTCTTAGTCAGGTAGAGCACATATATTTCACTTCTGTAACTCCTTTAAACTTCCAGTTTGATTTTCAGTTTTATTGTATCAACACAGGTTCTCCATCTCCAGCTGTAAAGCCCCCTGTAATTAAGTGGGGGAAAAGGACTTCCAAAAATAAGCTCTTTTATGGCAACTAATCCAGTGGACTGAGTCTGTCAACAGACAACACACATGCACACAATGGCATCTGGGTCTGGCTCCCCGTGTGATCTGCTCAAGAGCCGGACCCAGATCCCCTTTGCTCCAATTTCCGGCCTTGGTGTTCCTGTCTTACATCCATACCCAAAGTTAGTACCTCTAAACCCCTTACCTAGGTAATCTTCATCTTTTATGGCATTACTTGATATTGCTTTGTGAGGCTCTTCTCTCCACAGAAGGCCTCCAGTTCTGCCCTTCACATACACATGCAGTTTGGTTGTTCTCACAGGACTCCTCTCATCACCACCACTCTGTCCTTTTTGTCACCTTCTCATGCTATTCTTTACCAGCTCCAACAATTACTTGTGCTGTGTTCACTAATTTCTTGTGGCCAACTGAGTCAGGTACATCTCAGGCCAGGACATGTGTCTGTGTGTCATAACACCCTGACTGTGTGTTTGTGTATAGATCATGTATGTGGTCTCTATGTTGTTGGCTTGACTTGGGTGCTGCCTTGGGGACTGTCCCTTTTCTTCCACACCAGGGCATTGCAGAGTGGTGTATTACAGGTTATTCCACTGTTATTTCCATCATCAGTATTAGGATCCTGCTTTTTTACTGATTCACTTCATTTTTTGATGCCAGAGCACTCCTTTCTTTTCTTTTTCCCTTTTTAAGCAGTTTCTCTGCTTTGCTTACTCTCAACTCCAATCATCTTGTAGCTTGGTCCCAGCCAAGTGACAACTGTCAGCAATTATGAAATCAGTGAGAATATGCTTGCCAAAGCTGAAATTTATTGAGGACGCTCTGCACTCTTCCTGCAATATATGCTAACCTACCACTATCCCAAATTCCTCCTACACAGAAAATTTTCAAAGGATTAGGACCACTTGTGCAATTTCTACATGACTGCTTTCCTGTTCTCTGGTAAAGGGGCATAGTTAGGAAAATGGAGCTATTGCTGCTGGTGGTTTTAGTCAGTCTGACACTTTGGAAAGGAGACATAAATATTAACACCTCGAGTCCTTTCTAACCCATTTTGAAGTCCACCTCAATAAACAAGTACTCTTAGAAAAGAGATGGTAATGCTGAAAAGACTTAAATTCACGTTTCTGTGAGCACACCAATTTCAACTTCATGGCCCAATACATTAATTCCAGGCAGGTTTTGCTAAATTATGTCTCTAAAAAGCTTTATAAAATTAAACATACATTTTAGCACTTTCAGGTACACTGCTATACTGCCGCTTGAATTTGGTGCTAGAGGATATTTCAGACAAACCCTGTGCTTTGGTTATTCTGTCATTAAAAATACTTTGTAAAGCTCCTTGCTTCTCTTTGCTTTCCCAGGACTGAAATAAGGTGGATTTAAGCAACTATTAAGTTGTTTAATAACTGTAAAGTTATTTACATTGATTAAGAACAGCATTACAGCTGTATACAAAATTCAGAATAAGTATTTGTTACATTAGTGTCTACACAAAGACAGTGTGGTACTTACAGTCAGAAGAGCTTTGATTCTTTCAAAGCTCACTTTGTAAGGTATGGCCTGAGGGAGAACAGTAAAGCTGTAAACAAATTCTATGCAATCAAATATATTGGCATTTCTGACCCCATTTTACATGTTTTTGGTGAATCCAAATCACAGTTTAAATTGTTTTAAGTAATTTCTTATAGGAATTAAGTCCAATATGAGATTTCAGGGATTTAGAGAAAAGTTTAGAATTTTTTTTATCTTTTGAGGTATTCCATGAAGAGGAGACAGGGCATGCATTATCACAAAAATACTTTCATGGAAAATGAGAAACTCAGGGATAATCTGAAACTGTCAAAACATGTTGCATTTATTTATCTATTTATTCAAGGGCTAGGAAAAGTTAAAATATTGCCTAAGATGGAGTTATCCTGAAGGTACTACTTCTAAGACATATCATGTTAACCCTAACATTGTCATACCTTTTGTAAATCTTACTGTGAAGAAACAAATAACCATCCACCCCAAGGAAGTTGAAAAACAGCAAGAGGAAGCTTGTATTTACCTCCAGTGTTATCTCCAAGTTTCCTAGCAGGAAAAGTAAAACATCATAATAACTTCTGCCATCCATAAGTTTAGATTGTTTCAAAATGATGAGAAGATTAAAATAGCTACTGAAAGCTACATAAACATCCAGCTTCCTATGGACACTTGGCAAGGTAAAGTAGAATTCCTGAAATGAAACTTATTTGTTAGGTTTTTTTTTTTGGTTTATTATTATTATTATTATAAATATGCATATGCTCTCATAGTGGCCTTACTGGTTAAGAATGGGTGATGGGAGATGGTCATACTTTGAGATCCCACGGGTGGGATCATACATATTTTATGTATGTCCCTATGTATAGTAAATGACCAGAAAAGTAGATGGCAAGTTGGTAGGGAAGAATCCAATGTAAATTATTTTAATCAGCTTTCTTTTCTACCTATTATTCGCATTTGTTTTTCCAAGCCACTGTTTCATTCATAGTCAGATCTCCATCTTTATTATACCTTCATTAACCTTTTAAATCTCCCATCAGCGTACAAGAGCCTTTCTTTTGTTTAATTATCTATTTAAAATTCACAAATGGTAGCTGCTGCCATTTTGGCTTTTTGACATTTTTCACCTGCAGACTGTAAGAAACAGATTTAAGAGTCTTGTTCTGCTGGTTTATGTTGAATCCTGATTTTGGCTGAAATACTGGAGCTGGAATTCAGTCATTCATTGTCATTCAGGAAGCTGTTTCAGTTGGGTTTTTGTGCTTCGTGGGGTCAGCAGACCTCAGCTGAATTACAGTCTTGAATTTTGTTTTGAAACCATGTATTATTTTCCTTGGGCTGTCCCTGTTTCTTCTTTTTCAGTACAGTCATAAAATATCCTAGTTTGGACATTTTATGCAGGGATTCCATTTCTTTTGCTTGTAGATAGGATCCTAGTTTGCAAGTGAGTCAGTTCTCTTATCAGCAATAAATTTCTACTTTTTTAGTCACACTTGTCACTCTGCTTTCTAGCACACTTCTACCTCCCAAAATATGAGTTAGAAGTATTTATTACACCAAGTGTTTATTACACTATCTGATGTACTTCATTCCTTTTTCCTTTGTAGCCATCAACAGTGTTTCAATTCCATTTCCTAGAACATCAGGTGTAAAGATATGCAGGGTGGGAATAAAATGTTTCTGTTACTTTTTAGTCATTCAAGCAGTTCTTTCTTTTCTCCTAATCATATTATTAGCACTTAATAGCAGTTGCTATGGGAGCTGCAGAACCAAACAGAAGCTGAGGCTCTGTGGCATTACATCTGTGTCAGAGGTAACATCTGGTCCTTGCCCCCTTGAAGGTAACAGAAGTGGTGAAGGGAATTTTAAATACTCATTCTCGTGCTTGCTTGAACCTCAGTGTGATTCACTGCTGGGGAAGAAGTGGTGTTACCAAGCTTCTGTTATCACATATAAGGATTAGAAAGACAGGAGGCAGACTGAGTTTCTGTCATGGCTCCTGTCTAAAGTAAGATGATAAAAAGAACACATGGTACCTTTCCTGCCTGTCTGGTTTATTCATTAATGTTACCACTCTTTGGCTCATAACCTGCCTTCTTCAAACATGCTTTCTGTTATAAGAAACTCAGCCTGTCTGAAAAAGTCCTTGTCAAAATCTGCCCTTCATCATCTTTGTCGACTTTCTGCGTATTCCCAGCATGCTGCTTTTCTCATAGTCAGTCCTTATTATAACACATAGGCACACTGCTTGCCAGAATTCCCATGAGATAAAACCTTAGCCTTCTTTCACAGGTATCAAATATCTCTTTACTATTCTTCTTTAATTCTGATAGCGCATCTCTCTGGGTGCAGTTCCTTGAAACTCATGCTTTAATAGTTTTGAATATCTGGTAAAGAACTCCAAAGTTTGAATCCTCTAATATCCATCAAAAACTCTAGCAGAGGAGCAGTAGCTTTTTAACTGTTAGGCTGGCAGAGATTTCTCAGAGGTGCATTTGTTTCTTTGTCCCTTGTACTTTCTTTTTTTTGTGTGTGTGTATAATAATAATACTGGAATACGTATAAATGTGAACTATGCCAGCTAAAATAATTCTTTGTTGTCATGCTATGGTCTTTGAATCACAATTTCTGCAGGATGTGGTGTCAGTTGACAACCTCATCATTTTGAGCAACCTTTTATGTTATACTAAAAAGCTTTCAGTCTTGTTGTCATACCAATTATTTTTTACTTAGACAAAAGGGTCTCATTTTATAGGAAAATATCTGACAGATTAATAATATATCACATGTCCACAGTCCCATTCTAAGAATTGCTTGGTACTTTAGACACATTAATGAATTAAACTTTCCAGCAACCTTATGAGGAACTGTTATTGTTATACAGACATGGAAACAATGGCACAGAGAAAATAAAAATAATTTCAGAGAGCTTATTTGGAGCAAGAAAGGCAACAAATCCCACAGTCTTAGTCTTCCATTCTGAGCACTAGGCCATAACTTTTGTTCAAAGAGAGGAAGGTTAACCCTTTTCTTTGTCGTCTTGACTTAGGTAAACAATGGTTTCTCATATTCTTCTCATCTTATTATTAAGGGAAGGTTTGTCTTTCTCCAGTAATCTATATTCCTGTCCCTACTCAACCAGCTAAGGAAGAAGTCATCAGAAAAAGAAGAGCGTGACAGGAAGACTTCAGGTCTTGCTCAGTTCCTTTCTCTTTCCCTTTCTTCCCTCCTTCCTGTCTTCTAAATCCTGTTTAAATGAATAGGTTGAACAGGCAGCCTTTCAGAACTGGAAGACTTAAGGTACTTGTAGTATGAACTCATTCAGATTGTTTGGACAACCTTGTATGAAGTTTTATGAGAAGACCATTCATGCCATGGCATCATGCACCCCACTACATATGTCAGCAGTGCTTGGGGCCAAGGTTGATCCCACCTAATTTCAGATGTTTTTCAAAGTCCCCAGTGTCAAGATCTAAGTCCCTTTAAACACCCTTCATCATCAGTAGAGAGACAAAAGAATCTCCAAAGAGAAGTTCTCAGTTGTGCTGAGTTTCTTTCTAAGGAGAAAAGGGTCTCCCTCCACACATGACGAAGGAAACTTGGTTGACCAGGCACCTCATTTAGGGTAATCAGTGAAATGTGTAAAATCAGAGAGGCTGCAGCAGGGATTTAGTGCAGACAACTGGCTGAATGTATGAAAGACTTTACAGTACATGCAATGAAGGCTAAGTCTGAGCTGATGTTCTGACAATGGAAACAGACTTGCCAGTATGTCAGTGCAGGTATGCAGCACGTTCCTGCTCTGAACTGCTGCTGTTTTCCCTACATAAGCAGGTTATGGTTAACTTTGTGGGGGGAAAGGACAAGCTGAATTACATCAGACTCTTTAAGTTTTCCTTTTTAACTCCGATGCATAGGATGAAGTGAAAACAGCATTGCAGATGAGCGGGAAAATTTGCAGAAATCAACAGATGAGTAAATCACGAAGTGAGAAAAAAAATAGGGTAGCACTCCTGTAAAACTGCTAAGACACTGGTAAATTAGATTTCTGGGTTACATCAGTGACTCAAAGAAAATGCAGAAACACTGTTGTTTACCTGTTGTTTACCTGTGTTCTAAGAATTAACACAGAACAATCTCACATTAGTATTTTTAGAATATTTTGAAGATATTTCTGATGTAATATTTTACTCTAAACTTAAACAATTCTTTAAAGGCTGTGTAATCAGAAGTGTTGAGATTGCCATTAGAAACATTTTCTCTTAGCTATCTTCCCTTTGAAATTTAGTATGGAATCTCAAGAGACGAATTCTGTATTTTCCACCTTATTAAAAAAAAATTAAAAAGTAAAAAAATACAGAATATACCTCTCCTTTGTTTCTGTGCCCAGGCCTTTATATTCATAACTTTTTGCTCTTCCTGCTGCCTGCTGTAGATATGCATGTATGTCATTGATTGGATCACCACAGGTATGTAAGAACAGGCTGCAATGAATGTGCTTGTTCATTTAGTCAAATCTATTTGGTTCACTCTGGTACAGACAACTGTCAACTGATGAAACTCAGCTTAGTCAGAAGAAGAAATGAGAGACTAAACAGATATGGGGCAGGAAAGCTGTGCTAATTTTATTACTTTAAAACAGACAAAACAGGATTTCCTAGAGGTCCTGATTTGAGGCAGTTAGAGATTAGGTTAAATGGAAGTCTCACTCTTGAATACCATCAGTTTTCAGTGATAAGAATTTTTATTTTTTTTAATTTATGTTGAAGGAGTTGCTTAGTGCATGTCATAATTGCAGTTCTTACTCTCGTCAAACTTATTCTCTAACATAATATCAGTATTTGCACTTGGGCTGATGTTTAATGATGTGATTTGTGATTCTGAGAGGCAAGTGGAATTTGAAGAATATTTGAAACATTCTGGTATTTTTTTTTTTTAACTGTTTTTCTGAAAGGTTAGCATTAATCTAAATTACAGGATAGACCATCATCAAGGTCAGAAAACACTAATGTCTTGGAAATGTTGCGGAAAACTGTCCAATAATGTGTTTTTTAAAAAGAGCAACGTTTCATGCAAATAAATAATAATTTTCTTGACTCTAAAATCCATGTAAATCTTGATGATTTTGTAATTGTATGTATGCATTTACTCCAAAAAAAAACTTTAGGCAGTGTGTGGCAAAACATGATATTGATTTGCTTGTGTTCTAACAAGGATTTCAGAGTATTAGGTCATTATGTTTGACATAGAGAAGAAACTGCAGATAGAAACAGTGTAAGAATATAAGCTGTTATTTTCAAGAGCTGGAAGGGATTCTATGCTGTAGTTTCAGTAAATGAACACGTGGATTTAGAATAAGTTTTCAGAATTGAATTTATCTTCCCTTTTTCTTTTCCTTCTTTTGACATTTTTGGGTTTGGTAAGCCCTCCTAAAGCTTTTTTTTTTTTTTTTTTTTTTTTTTTAGTGAAACAGTAATCTGCACAAACTGTATCTATACTGAGAAGACAAATCAGGCTCTTTCTGTTCAATGTCTAGGTTCATTTTTTCTTAATGAAAAGGAGGAGTAT
Organism: Sinosuthora webbiana; assembly: GCA_013397395.1. Lineage (NCBI taxonomy): Eukaryota > Metazoa > Chordata > Aves > Passeriformes > Sylviidae > Sinosuthora > Sinosuthora webbiana. The sequence continues at coordinate 599,019 of VXBN01003032.1, read as the reverse complement.
TTAGTTACCCCTTGGCTGTAAAAGAATCTCGGGTTTGGTTTTCTTTTCCAGAGATTCAGGTGGTGGTTCGAGTGCCCTCTGAAGGCCCCGAGCCAGACGCGAGAAAAAAGCGGAGTCTTCAAGGTCTTTTTCTCTTTGGTTTCTCGTGTTGTTTATTGTTTTCTTATCTTACAATGTTCTTTGTGCCTGGCCGAGATGTTCACAGCTGCTCGGACACAGGACAATCCCCCCACGATGGGAGGTCGCTGCCTTTTGTACAGATAACTACGTGTACATTATTTACAATTATGTGCCAATGCCTATTACCTATACTAAAGGGGTCAACTCTACTCTGACCCAATCTCCTTTAACTACTTTGTGCCACCGTCACCAGAAGATGGAGGCCAGCAGAGAAGAAGAAAGGGCTCAGGGCAACACCCTAAATCTTGTTCCCCATGCATCTACATACTAAGAATCCTAAAACTACAAAATTTTCCACCCTGTGACACACTACACTACTGTCTGTGACATCTTTGTGACTTGTAATTCTTCTCTCAGTGTTAGAAGCTTTTTCCATGGGCTGAAGTCAAAGACTCTGTCCTCCTGGGCTCTGTGCCAGGGTCTACAACCCCCCCTGTACAGATTCCAGACCCCCCTGTACAGATCTCAAATCCTCTTGCTCCTGTCTCAGACCTCTCTGCCGAGGTCTGTGGCCTCCCAGGGTGCCCAAAGGAATGCCCTGGACTCCAACAAAAGAATACAGTGAAAGTTGTTTTTTTTTTCATTTATAGAAAAGAAAAATTAGATTAACAACAGATTCATGTAATCAATTAAAAGGAATTCAAACTGCTGTGCTTAATACTCTTACAGGTTTCTGTGTATAAGATACACTTGCAGGAGAGGAATAGCATCAGTCTCTTTTCCAGTAAGCTGCAGGACTGCTATATAGACCATTCCTGGGCATCCTTCTATTTTAGTTTCTGCCTAATTTCAGTCTTTTAGCTGATTTTACTTTTTTTTCCGATAAAGTTAGGTGGAAGTAGGCAGCACGAATAAACCTTATCTTCCATATCAGTCATAAATTTGCTAATATTTCACTATAGAGAAGAACCAGTAATGAACATGTAATGTGTTTGCTCTCTCATGACAAGACTTCCATGTTTGTGGAAATTTACCTAAGAAATGTTGATAGATAGCTACAATTCTGTATTGGAAACATCCATGTAATTTAACTTCCAGTTTTACTGCTTTGAAAGGAGTTTTTACTTCATTCTAGACCCAACTACTATTACATATGTCAGACTGGGCTCCAAGCCTTTTCATGGTCAATTCTTTGTTTTTGTTATGCAGCCACTGATTTCATTGCCAGTCTCTGGTGATGTGGGCTGGAGCCTTGGCCAGACAAAGATGACAGAAACTTATTTATACTTGCAGCCAAAAGGTTGGAGCAGCAATTTCTGAAACTTTTCCTGTTGTCACACCACCTTCAGGCCGATAATTTACCATGATTGTAAAACCTATGAATAGCATATGACATTAACTTGGTTTGCAACTCTTTTGTGCCTTTACAAAATGGTACCAGCCCTGAACAGAGGAAATTATTTGAGAGACCAGGTAGGAAGAAGATGAGAAGGAAATAGCCACATGTGATAAATAGGTAGTAGGTAAGAGAGACTTGAAGAGATTGTGTCTTGATTAAGGGTTGTCAGAAGATGAAGTCCAAGGAACAGTATAAGGTGTTGAAAGTAATAGGAAAGAGATCTTCAACAAAGATTTTGAGGTTAATGAAGAAAGGAAAGGGGATGAGGACAAAGAAGAAAAAAACTAAAGATAAATGGCCTCAATTAGCTCTTTTAAAAATTCTCTTAGATACTTGACAGAGATGGAAAGAAAAGCTAAAAGTGCAGAACAGCTCTTACTGGTCAGTGTCTCCGAGAGAAAAGCTTTAATAGCTGTAAGTAACATTTATTATCTCAGTTTCAGTGGTGTGCTTGACATACAAGCAGTGAAACCACAGTTATATCAGGTTGGTCTAACAGTCAATAGTCTACATGAAAGGTGAGTGCTCATTACTTTGCTTTTTAAAAAATCTTTCCAAGTGAGCTCCTTTTGATCAAAGACACATAATTAAAGAATTAAGCAAGTTTGCATCTAATAGACTGCCTGCAGTTCTCCATTATGTATTTACCAAGTGATAGTCTACTTTACATGATTGTCTATTATACTCATTAGGAAACTAAGCAAGCTGATTGTGTTTCTCTGAGAGGAAAGTAAATGCAAGCTAGAAAAGGTGTGTGATGCTTTAATGAGATAAGTGTGGTACATACTCACAGACTGCTTTAATTCATTTAGCACATGTATCAACCTCTAAATTGTCTTCTGCTTTCACATGGCATAATGGTTTTTTGCCATTTTGATTTGCTGCACTCAGTGTTGGCCAGTCATGGAGGTGGCTGGTGTTCTGGAAGAGGCTTCTTTCTCCCTGACAACAAAAGTAACAGTGATTAGTTCAGCTTCTTATTTGGGTTCTATGCTATAACCCAGCTTGACAACATAAAGGCAACATTTTTACTTTTTTTTTTTATTTTTCTTCTTTATTCTTTCTCCCTTCTGTCTCTTCTGGAATGCTTTCTGAGCAAATTCTTTGCTTGAGGAGAAATGTGACATTCTCTTGCACTGGTTGATAAATATTTATGCCTGAGAACAGCATAAACTTCTCTTTTGGATGCTTTCCCATTTTACACTGTGCTGGCTTTTGGCCTGATCTCTGTATTTAGAAAACACTGTGTATTACCTGCATGCTTTCTTGACTCAATTTCCTATTTCTAATGGGTCTGCAGCCAGTACTGCATGAGAACTGTATTGCAATATTTTTGATGAATTTTCAGGATACTTGAATAAAACTAAAAGAAAAATAGGTGGCTTCTTTTCTAGGTGTATAAGCACATTTTAAGGAGAACTTTATAGATATGCCTGGAAAGGATATAGTACACAAAGCATGAAACCATTTTTAAGCACTTCAATACTCTGGTAAAACTGAACAACTATGAATGGAATTAGAAACAGCAAAACATTAGAATGTGGAAGTATTAATACAATCCCATTTCACAGTCGTGGGGGTTTTTCCTGCCCTTTTTCTACAATATATTTCTGAGTTTTGCTTGTTGGTAAACAAACTCTGTGTACATCCAGTGAAAAATAGTTTCAATATTAAAGAAATTGTTTTGCCAATTTGTAGTGCATTTGAGATCTACAGATGTAGCGTATTTGTAGATCTCCAGAGCTCAGGCCATTGCTGTGGGTCGGCGTGTATTGACAGGGCTGATGAGGGATCTCCCTGAGCTTCAGACCAATGAATGATGCCAACCAGTTTGGCTGCAGGGTAGATTAGGCTTGCTGGCCTTCGTTGCTGCATGAGCCACATTTCCAGCATCTCCATGTGGGCAAAATTCGGAGTGCTGTGTGCTCAGTGGGGCTTCTTTGAAGGCTTACTCTGAAAGCAGCCCTCAAGTGGACTATTAAAATGCTCCTGATTTGTGCTGTGCTGTGGCAGGGTAGGACTGGGTTAGGTGTCCAGCTCAGTACTGGAGTGGATTGCAGTGTTGTTTGCACAACCTAGCTGCTTCACTTTCTCTGACAGAGAATTGGATTATCCCAAAATCTTCATGTCAACAGACTGGCCTCATACTGCAGTCCCAGCGTGGGAACCAGATGTGAACTGCTCATTAATTGTATGTGGCTACCAGTTTGTCATCTTGTGCTAATGCTGATCACTGACAGTGCTGTGAAAATTTTGTGATTATGAATCTAATGGACAGTGTGATCTGTGTGTGTGTGTATCCACACAAACATATGTACATACTCCTAAAATAGCTTACAGGATTCAGACTTTAATTAAAAATCAAAAAAAAATTCACTTTAATGTTGGATGTACAGTGTGACTGCAGGGGAAGGAATCTTCATGTCACCATTTAGATTTAAAGAAAATATTAGCTGAACATTTATTTTAATGTAATTTTTTAAATTATTTTTTATATTCTTTGTGGTTTTTTTTCCCCTGATTTGAGAGAACAGAAATAGTTTTGCTTATTTTTCAATTTAATCATCATGGTTTATTTTACAGTTTAATCATCACTAATGGTTGGGGCTAGAAGGGATTCCTGGAGGTCATCTTGTCCAATTTCCCTGATAAGGCAGGTTCACCTAGAGCTGGTAGCACAGTATTGTGTCCAGGCAGGTTGTGAGTATCTACAGAGAAAGACTCAGAAACCTCCTTGTTACAGTGCTCTGTCACCCTCAAAGAAAAGCAGTTTTTTCCCATATTCAGATGGAACTTGATGTGTTTCAGTTTGTGCCCTCTGCCACTTGTCTTTTCACTGGATACCAAAGAAAAAAGCTTGGCTCCATTCTCTTGACACTTGCAATTAACATGTTTGTGTGCATTGATAGGATTTCCTCTGTCATCTCTTCCCCGGGGATAAACAAAGCCCAACTCTCTCACCCTTTTCACATAAGAGAGATACTCCAGTTCCTGAATCATTTTTGTTGCTGTCCACTGGACTGTCTCCAATAGTTTCTTGTCCTTCTTGAAATGAGCAGCCCAGAACTGGACACAGTGCTCCAGGTATCCTCCCACCAGAGCTGAATAGAGGGGCAGGATCACCTCCCATGACCCTCTGGTATTGCTCTTCCTAAAGCACCCTGGGATACCACTGGCCTTCCTTCATGGACAACTTTTTCACCAGGACTCCCAGAACTGTTTTCCAGCAGGTCAGCACTGTTCTGGTGCATGGTGTTATTCTTCCCTGCGTTCAGGATCCTTCACTTGCCTTTACTGAGCTTCCATATGTTCCTGTCCACCCAGCTTTCCATCCTGTCCACGTCTCAATATCAGAGGAAACCATCCTTAATTGGGGATAAAATCATCATTTTTCTGAGCCAACTGGTTGGAGCTGGAGTGAAATTTCACCTTTTTACTAAAGCTATTCTTTTGCTGGGTAACTTGATTGCTAAGTTTCATTCACTTTGGAAGAATCATTGAATAAGCTGAGTTGAAAGGAGGCCCATCAGGATCACCAAGTCCAATTTATGACCCTGCATAGGACACAAGAATCGCATCATAGGCCTCAGAGCATTGTCCAAATGCTCCTTGAACTCTGTCAGGCTGGTGCTGTGCCCACTGCCCTGGGGAACCTCTTCCATTGCTCTGGAACTACCCTCTGGATGAAAAACTTTTGCCCGTTATCTAACCTAAATCACCCCCAAGGTTTAGTTTCATGTTGTTTCTTTGAGTCCTTTCAGTGGTCACAAGAGTGAAAAGATTGGTACTTGCCCTTCCCCTTCCCCTCATGAGGGTGTTGAAGACTGCAATGAGGTTCCACTTCAGAGCAGGTTAATAGGGCAAGATGCATATCTATCTATGGTGTAATGAAAATATTGTTGCAGGAGGTAAAAAATGAAAAAAAGAGATTAATTTAGGAATAGAAATAAGTATGCAAAACAACAAAGCATGGAAATACTTTAGCATTCTTTTCTGAGTTGCATTTTTCCCTGTGTCTGATGCAAAAGAAATGTTGGTCTAATTTGTTTTTGCAGACCATGGCTCTGTGTTTCAGTGACTCAATTAAAATTTGCTTCATGCAAATTGTTTCAGGAGCAGATGTGCCTGCCAAACTGGGCAGAGAAAATGTTCAGTGAGGTCACAGAGAAGATGGTTCTTCATTATGTTCTGCCAAAATCTTAGCAGATCATCACTGAGCATGTCCAGATGTGAAATTTCAGTCACTGTCTGTTTTATTTTTTTGCATTGCATTTCTTTTATTTCCTGCATTCTAGTCTCTACTGATGGGTGAAATATGTTCTTCCCCTGTCAGCCAAGCAGAGTATCAAGTTGATGTCTCTTGTTTATAACAGGTTGGGGGTTGTGTTTTTAAATCAGGAGAGAGTCTCCCATTAGCCAGGCTGATACTGAGGAGTTGAGGGAGATTCTGTAAGGTATAGAGTGATTATAATGTGAGTGAACATAATGTGCTGTGGTTTCTTAATTATAAATCTCGGTTAATTATGTGTTTTCACCCCTCCCAATCACTGTCTCTTGTCATGTCAAATTAGCGAGTGTGAGGAAGACATTTATGGATTTTTTTTTAATTACTTTTGGGTTGAGAATGAGCTCTGACAGTTTAAACTGAAGCTGAATTTTTAAAAACCATTACAATCCGGAAACAAGTGGAAAGGTTTTAGCAATTTTAAAGGGTCAGGGATAGCTTTAAAAAATCAATTCTGCCTGAAAAATAGGTACCTAAATATCAACTATGATTATAGTGACTACAGAAGTTCTGAGGAAAAAAAAAGCCAGAAAAGCCCTTCTCAGTTTCTTGACTTTCAGAAACCTCATGGTATATCATATATAAAGCTTTCCCTGCTTTCCTTGGGGTCCAGTCTTAGGAAAACAAAAACAACAAATCAACCAACAGACGAAAACAAAGCCAGCCAAAAAACCACATTAAAAAAAAAAAAAAAAAAATAGTCCGACATCCTGTACCAGCAGAAGTGGTAGAAGCAATGAATATGTACTCTTTTTTTTCAACCATTCTTTAGTTTTTCACTTCCAGTAAGAATCCTTGTAGGTAAATAATTGCACAAGAGAGATTTTATTATTACTTCATGACTTTAAATCTTACTTGTACAAACACTTGTTTTTAGTATACACAGTCTTTCAGGGAGCCCTCGGATTTTTTATGTTCCATAACATATCTGAGAGAAAAATAAATAGCATCTGAGATACTGAAAACCACGCCTGCTTGTATTAGGAAATACATTTTTCATCTTCAAATTTTATGCACATGCGAGTTAATTAAGAGTGTAATATGAAATAAATCCATGGCAGTGCAGATGTTTTAGTTGCAAGAGGAATAACTTGTGATTTCCTGTAGGTTTTTAGGAGAATAAATTTGAATCTCAGGCATTGGTCATTAACTCATTTATACTGGAGAATATATTACCAGAGGAAGAACATGCAAACAAGCAGGGGAAGAAAACAAGCCGATAAACTTCCTGGATTTTTTACTATTGTTTGCTCAGTTTTTTTCAGATCACTTAAGATTGGTTAATAATTTTAGCTCCCTTCTCATCTGAGATGCATTTCATGTCAATTGAATGACTATTTATTGAATAAACGTAATATTTTTGACAGAATTTCTAGCCAGATATCTTGCTGTTGATTAGAAGACAGGCTGATTGTATCTGTCAGAAAAAGAAAAAGACTCTGTGTTTCCAATATAGCTTCATCCTGGACTATTATTTCTTCATTAACTTGTTAAAAGAGAGAAAAGATCTATGAGTTGGGGCTTTTTTCACCTCATGCATCCATGCACAAAATGAGTATGAAGCAAAAAGGAAAGGAGGGTGAGTGAAGGGAAGAAAAAGAACTAGTGAAAAGGGAAATGAGTAAATCATAGACAAAGAATATAAGTATTTTTTTGTATTTCATCCATGATTTCAAAATCAGAAATGACCTTCTGAAAGCTGAAATGAGTAGGTATCTTTAACAAGGTTCATTTGAGGAAAAAAAGGGCAGTTAACAAAACAGAGTAGCAGTGACTATGCAGTAGCTCCTCAGGGACTTCTGATGAAGTCATGCAAGATGATTTTATATTATATAAAGAATACTAGATCAAATCTTTTGGGTCAAATATCTCATGACTCTTATTAAGTATTTTTTCCCCTGTACAACTGTGGGATGCGTGACTGATCACCTTTCTTGTAGCAGACTAGAACTCAGATGGTTTTTAGAAAGGCCCTTAGGGCTACGAAGCTGTTTCTGTTTGACAGTCATGGGCTGGAATCCCTCATTTATATTTAACTGTAATCATCAGCTTTGAGAAGAGTTTCTAATTTTAAACACATGGTACTCTCTTCACCCCCTCTTTTTGTCCTCAGGAAAGCTGTAATTTGCTTGGGTGCATCTCTATTTTAACTATAAATACATTTGAGCCCCTGAGTGGACTTCACACATGAAAACTATGCTCAAAAACTGTTACTTTCTTGTCTTTTTGTTTATGGTTTCTCATTTTTCCTTTTTCATTTTAAAAATTACTTCCTCCTGGATCCTGAGTATCATCCAAGCCAATTTATACTCTTGTTATTAATTAACTTTAGTCCAAATATTATGATACCTGCCATCTTTCTTACGAATTTATCTCAAAGTTGAATTAATAATTGGTTGAACAACAAATTAGAAATGCAATGAATTGCCATTTCTTAAATTGATATAGACTCAGTGACATCTCTTCTTTACCTATATATGAAATAGAAGGATTAAAAAAAAAAGAACAAAACCACCAAAAAACCACATCCACATCAAAATCCATATTTGGGCTAGGAATGTTTTATCCAAAATTAGGTCAGATACCCACTGCTTAATTAATTGACCACAAATCAATAAAAGGTTATGTATAAATAAAACTTTACTGAAAAATTATGGCATTTACTTAGACATCTATGTATTTAAACAGAAAAAAGCTTTGTAAACTGTCTACCTTTACTCTTGGTATAATGCTAATCCCAGAGGGAGGGAAGAATGAAGGGCAACAGGGTTTGTTTGTGTTTGTACAGAATGTTATCCTTTTAACAAAGACCAACACAAAACATACAAATCCATATGTTTGGATTTGTTGCTGCCACATTAATTATTCATGTGCTCCTAGTGTGACACAGTGGGAAATAATCTAAAATTATAGAAAAAAAAGGATTTCAGGACTGAATTTTCATCTTTTTCTTTAGTTAGAAGTCCTAAACTCTAAGCTGACTTTTATGAGAGTATCTTTTGCTTAACTGTTTGTGAGAAAGACCATTCAGAAAACCCTTCCCTACTATTACTTTCACTAATGTCTCTAAGGGTTTATGTCAACCACAGAATTGCAAACCAGAAGTGATATTTTCTAGCTTTGTAAAACAATTTCATTTATTTTATTTTTTTTGAAAACCATTTTGTGGTGAGGCAGATAATATCATGGATAAATCTGCCACAGAACCTGGATCTTGCAATGTTCAATATTCTCATAAACCTATCTAAGTGTTGGTATCTTAATGCGTATTCTGTAGTCAAGAAAATCCAGAGAGCCATTCAGCGTAAAATAAATGTTTTTATTTGGTCAGGTGAATAACTCCCTAAACTCTTTGTATTGGATGAACAAAAGGTTATACTGGGATATCTCCAAATAGCCACCTAAAATACCTGAGTTGCTCTACAATGTCGAAAACACCAACCTGAGGCCTGCAGTTTTGACAGAAAACTTGTCCTTTTGAATCACCAGCTGGAGGTTAGGGAACCTAAGGGCACTTCAGAAAGCACTATATACCTGTGAGTGACCTACTAAACAGGAGTCTGGACTCAAATATCAGAATTTAGTCTGGAGTTAAGGTCAGATCTTACTCTGCCTAAATATGGGTTGTTGTGAGGTGTCTAGTTCTGCTCATACCTGTTGGGATCCATGATGTCTCTTGTTTTTTAAGACAGTTCAGTCATTGGTCCTGGTAATTTGAAAATAAGCAACCATTCCCTCACCTGCATAATATATTGAAGCTCTGTGGTTACTTTAGCATCCCACTGATGGCCAAATACATGTTTTGTAATACCGTTCTGCCAGAGGTGAAGCAACATTTCAAATCTCAATCTCTGAGGCTCCAGGGAATTTCTCAGTTTTCAGAAAGCATTTGTTTTGGTGAAAGGGTGACCCACTCCTTTCTGTTACAGATATTCCACTTGGTAATCAGTTTTTTAATAGTCATTTGAATAAAAAAGGCTACAGAGATGATGCATGTCTTACAGCTTGAATGCTAAGGCATTCACAGTCTAGATTCAGGCTCTGCTTCATGTTAGCAGATGAACTTGAGAACAGGCATCCTACTTTTTTTTTTTTTTTGACTCTTCCTCTTGTGGAGTCATTGGCTGTTGTGTATGTGCTAACAAACAAGTTCACAGGTAGTCTGTTCCTGCTGCCAAAACTATTCCAGGATCTATTTTTACATATACTTCCTCGAGTGTGATAACTTTTGAGGTGCAAAAGAAATGAACTGGCTGATCTCCTGGCATCTGAGCACCAGACATTTTTGGCATATCAAAAATTTGTTGCATGCTTGTTATGCAGCAAAAATGTGACTTCTCTGTGGCTTCAGATCATTAAGGGATTAGGAAATATTTTAACAGGACTTCTGAGCATCCCATTGTCGTCTTCTTGTTATGGATTTAGACTTAACTCTGCAAAAGTAAGTGCACACACAAATAATACCTTCTATTTCTGCTTCATCTTCTAAATCCCACTTAAGAAAATGCATAAGAGATGAATATTTGACTGTCTTTACAGACCTGATCTTTAAAGACCCTGAGAAACTGCACTCAGATACAAGACTTCTGAAAAAAGATCCATTTGCTTGAGAAGTGTGGGTTCTCAAAAAATTGGGGCACCTAAAATAAGTATATTGCCTAATTATGCAATTAAATGATTACCTTTAGTTTGTTCCACTTTTAAAACATCCTGAAAGATTCCTTTTGTTTATTTCCCCATTGGTAAAATTACATGCTGTTTTGATGACCTTTAGAAAAATTTAACTTATTTTACAGAGATGTAGAACAGTATAACAGCAACAAAATGCCTTTCTACAGAGAGGTACAGGAAAGTTTAAATGGCTGTACCAAATGTCCTTGAGATCTTTCTGCTGATCAAAGTGCTACTTGTATTTGTTAGTGGAGCGAATTCACAACATACGTCATTAAACCTCATCATCTGTCTGACGAAAAACATCATTTAAGCAGACAGTAAGTGTTCAGCTTTTTCATTGTTACTAGGGGCAATTTTTATTGGAACCATCATAGGGTATCCACATGCCTGAGAAATTCATTTTTCTGTCAAACAGCATGTGTAAATGAAGTAGAATTTTCTTGTAAAGATTACTCCAAATTGATATAAATTAAGGTCTGCCTTCTGAGAAGAACAAAGTTAATCGAAGTGGGATTAAAGCTATAGGTCCCTTTCATTTAGTAGAGGTGCTTCACTGATTTGTTAAGTAATGGGTTATTTGATGGACTGTATGGAGACTGATGTAGGTCACTTTCAGCATGCAGTGCTGAAGATTTAAAGGGAAAAA
>VXBN01003032.1:473622-587865 GCA_013397395.1 Sinosuthora webbiana | reverse complement strand
AAAAAAAAAAAAAAAAAGACAAAATACCAGTGCTCTCTAGTTTCCCGAATACCATGTAGTATTACAATACTTGTAATGAACACATCCTTCCTGCCCCTTGCTCTCCAACATTTTGCATTATTTTAAGGCATGAGTTTCTTTTTATACTTTCCTTGTGTCAGAGTCCTAACTAATTCAGTTAAAAAAACCTTTCAGGAAGACGGCTTTTGCTTTATTTCTTATCAGAAATTATGTTATCACCATCTTATTTGACCAGAAAATTTGTTCTCTGTAAGTATGAACCTCTATTTTATTTATATGACCGTGAACTGTATTTCTATTAATGGGTTCAGGATACTTGAAGTGATATTGTCCTTCCATGAGTTTTCTCTGTCTGGTTTTGTTTTGTGTTTTTAGGCTTGCTGATTCCATGCATTTCCATATAATTTTATTACTCTTGAAAAAGATCCTTCAAAGGTTTTAAAAAGCAATGTAGTGCCTAAGGTTTCTGACTTTAAAAGATTATTACCATTCATGGAGCTTTTTGTAAGTTGTCAGCTTCTGTTCAAATGCAAGATATGTATAACTCTGAAAATGCATCCACATGAATGATATGAAAGAATGAAAGGTCAGTTCAATGGCTAGAGCAAACAAGGGTAGGTCCCAGCTCTCACTTGAAAAATATCTGTACTAAAGTATTTAAATTCAAGTACGTACATGCCAGCAGGTGTCTAACTTCCAATTATCTTTGACAGAGATCTAGCATTTGACTTAGTTATCCACTCATGGAAATTTCTTGCCACAATACCCAAATGTTCAAAATAGTGGAGTTCCTGTGGCTGAAATCGGATAAAATGTGCAAGATTTCTGCTTTTTGAAAGTGTCAGAGGGAGGATAGGCAGAACTCCCTGTGCTATTTCAGGAAGCACAGGATGATTTTGTGTGAAAGGTGGTGCAAACCCTACTCTAGTCAATGGAGTACAAGGGGAAAGTTTTAGCTAGTGTTAGCAGTCTGCTTCAGGGTGAGCTGAACTGCCTTGAACTATCTGGCTGTATTGATTACATTTCCACCAATTGCACTGGGGACACTGGATCTTACGCTTGAAGACACTGTAGGACACCATTTCTGATAATGCAAATTTGAACTTCTTTTGGCTGTTTCAGCAGAGAGGCAAAGGCTAGCTGTAGAGTTTTAGCACAGAGGGATGCAAGGGATTTTTAGCAAGGGACTAAACTGAAAAAAAAAAAAAATACCCTCTTGTATCCAGATAAATGTTTAGATACATTAGTAAATGTTGTAAAGCAGTTTGTCAGTGGTCACATCTCTTTTGTTGGGTAAAGAATCTAATTCACACAGGAATAGTTTATAGGATCGGAATCATAGAATCAAGTTTGTCAGAGAAGACCTTTAAGGTCATCACGTCCAACCATTAACTGAGCACTGCCAAATCTGCTACTAAACCATGCCCCTGAGTGCCACACCTATTTATCTTCTAAATACCTCAGCTATCAATGATATGTGCTTCCTTTTTTTCAGGAGCATTCTTTGGATCAGTATTTGACTCAATTTTAAAATGTCTAATATAAAACCTTTGTATGTTTACTGGACTGATTTTCCTGACTAAGCAATATATTTATCATGAGAAAGTAAGAACTTTCTTGTGAAATCAACCAGTTCATGTTCTAAATGAGTCACATGTATATGGAATTCTTATTGTAAAGGCTACCAATGAAAAAATCCTCCAAAAAAAATTTTCCCCTGGAATGTTTTATAAAATAGCAATAAAAAATGAAAAGAATGAATATTTGCATACACAGGATTTAAAAAGAAATAATAACTAACCACTTCAGTATAAACAAAAATTTGAATTTCACATGTCTGCTTAAATGAGCTCTTTAAATTAATTAGACTTATTTCTTTAAAATATTTCTTATCTGGATAAATTTATTTCATAGTTTATTTCATATCAAGATAATGAGAACCTGATATACCCTAGCTGGGAAATGTATTTTTTTTTTTTAATAATATGAAACAGAAAGGAACTTTGCACATAAAATATTACTGAAAAACTTTGCCAGAGAAGCTTCTATACCTTAAGTATGTATTCATGCGTACTCATATCTGATGGTACACAAATTACAGAGTATTCTTACCTCTTACAAGGAGATTATAGAGATTAATTTCTTATAATAACAATTTGTATCATTATTATATTTTATAAAATAATTCAATTTGCCTTAAAAAAGTTATAAGTGGTTATATCTAGAGTTCTACACAGTGCATTTCCTTTCTTTATTTTTTAAAAATGTTCTTGTTTAAAATCACACATAATTATTTCAGTTTTGAATGCAGCCTGACTAGAACATGGTATTTTATGGAAAAGACTCAAAATAGGCCTATCTAAATAAATCTGCTTTTACATTAAATTGTTTCTGGAAACAGCCTAATTAGTACACCACCTTTGTAGCTGGTTTCAGGCAAAGTGATGCTGACTGCAAATGGCCATTTTAATCTAGGAACTGGAAAACTAACATGGTTTGAGAACAAAATTATCATCAGCTAAGAAGTNCAAAAGAGGAAGAAAAAATTTTTAAAAAAAAAAAAAAAAAAAAAAAAAAAAAAAAAAAAAAAGCAGCCTGGTGAAGGGACAAGCACTTCTCATTTCCCTGCATCTGACAGGAGTGAATTGTATCTTTTTCACTGATGAGGATTATACTGCTGTGAGAATTGCTGTAACTAATGGCAGTTGCTGTCTGGTTTTTGTCAAGGTCTGAGGTGATAATAAGATATAATGAGAATCGAGTTTTGTATTCATTATGGTACAAAGTGCAACTTGGAAAAAGACTGCATACTCACCTCAGTGTAAGGATAGTCTTGCCTTCTTTATTCACAGCAACAGGGTCTTACTGTGCTGTTTCATTGCCACATTGGGACACTGTTAGTATTCACAGTATATGCTCTGTTTTTTTACCCCTCTGAAATTGTATACTGATAGTCATGGTTCACAATAGCTGCATCATCTAATTTCATCCATTGAAAATTCTCATGTCCCTGAGAGAATGGACAAACACTTCCAATTCAGATAAATGTAGGGAAGAATTAATCACCTGACTAGGGTGTAGAAAAATTTAAGCACATCTTTTGGTTAGCTGCAATGATTATGGATCAAATTCAAAAGCTAGGGCAGATTTAGTATCCCTCCACGTTTACATGTAAACATGAAGATACTCTGTCTTACTGAATGTGAATGGATGTGAGCTCTGACTTACGAGTGTGTGAAGTCCACTGTGTTTAATGGGTATATTTGTACATTCATAATCTAGTCAAAGGCTGTCCGTTCACCAAAAAACCAGTTTTAAAAGCAATCCACTTCTTTTTTCTGCAGAGAATTTTGTACAGTTGTAAAAGAGTCTTCCTCTTACTGAATTTATTTAGTTGACATAAGTCAAATCTTTCACTTGCTCTTTACTTTTGTATGAAAAAGAAGCAGTTTAGTTTTACTACAACTCACATAGGACAGATCTAGAACAATTTAAAGAGGGTAGACCTTTACTCCCTCTTTGATTGCTCCCAGAGTCCATGCCCATCTGTAGTGTTAAGGTGCTATCTGGTACAAAGAGGGTATATGGTGCCCTTTGTTCTCTTCCCTGTATTCTCTTATGAACCTCTGGTGTAGTGAGAACTGTTGTTATCCCTCCCTTGGGTCACCCATACATGAATTTGAATGATGTCCACTAGGTCACTCCCCAGCAGTTGCAGCTTGTATTCCTCTCTTATTTCCTTGGTACTTTTTGCTTTTCTCCCCTTTCTTCTTTGGTGACTCCCCCCAAGTCTTCTGCACCTGATCCAAAGCTTGCCTTTATTTTTCGTTTCTCTTATTTTTGAAGGGCATGGTGAGAAAAATTTCCTCTCCCATCAAATTTGCATTTATTTTGTAATGATCTAAGGCTGTGATTATTTTCCTTGTTGTCCTACTTGTTTTGATCTGTAATAACCACTGATTTCCTGATTTTTACTGCCCATGGACACTTGGTCATCAGCTGTGGAGGAAGCCTTGCTGTGGTGAGCTGCTGCCTTGTTGTGGCTGCTAATTCATGGTGAGGGGAGGGTCACATCACAGGCATGATGTTCATGTGTCTTCCCAAGGTATTGGGAATGGCCTGTCTGAGTCCACTGGCATGCATACTCAACTCAGGCAGATCTTTCCATCATTTCTAAGCATCATAATCCACAACTGATGTTTTGCTACTGAGATGAAAAACATATCTTATTTTGAGATGAATTAATGTATTTTTAAGCTAGAACAAAAGCAGGTTATAGTTTATACTTTGAGTGAAAGCCACGGGTGAACCAGTTTAATTAAGATGACAGTCAGATTTAGGATTACTTGCAAAAGATGGAGAAAAACAATAGGTGATTTATTATTTCTAATTACTAATATGTGTAATAATAATATTTTTGGGAAAAAAGCAGTATTTTTAGTAGTCAGTAATTATGTTTACTTGATTAAGATTCTTTCAGAGACCAAAAGCAAAGTTTTAAAACAATTTTCATAACTGTTAATGCTTTGACACTATGTGGAGTTCCCAAAGCCATCATGCATTTCAGAATGCATGAGTACAGAAGTTAACTGAGGCCCTTCTGTTTTGAATGAAGGTATGCTACTAAAAATGCCCAAATCTTATTTTCATTAATAATTTTCAGAGACCCTAAAAAAATATGAAATGCCAGGGTTATGAATCAAATATTCTAATGTCAAGAAAGGTAATGAGCATATTCTTTAAGTGATGATGGCTGCCACAATGCATTACCTTTTCCACAAACTTCTTCCCTGCTCTCTATAAAAGGCAGGGACTATAAAAAGAACATGAAACTGAAATGAGTTAAAAATTACGGAAGAACCCACAGGGTCTATGCCACACGTTTTCTGTTAAGGATTTGATGAAAAGCGAGGGGTTTCAGGAGGGTTGGGTGGGGGAAGGGTACCCTCAAGGTAAAGGCAGTAAAAAAGGATACGGAATGATTTTTCTGCTAGTTCTACAAGTTTCCAAGATATTGCAAATAATTTAATCAATCTTTGATACAAAGTGACTGGTGACAATCTTAGGTTATTTGTATCAGCCCCTAGAAATACATGACACATTTTTCAGTTGTTTCAGGTTATCTGCCAGTAGATGAGTTCTTGAGTTTTATGAGGCCATATCCTGCTGTGGTTACATATCCACCTGGTCTCGGTTCCCATCTCAATCCTTCCTATGCTAACTTATTCCACTACCTTGTGCCAGTTTTCTCTTTTAGATATCCATATTAACAGGAAACTGTGAGGAAAATTCTCCTTTGTAATAAAGCTTCTGTCATAAAAGAGCTCTACTCAGAGATCATTGATATGTAGGGAGATCATGAAGGAAAGGAAGTGTGTTTGGTAACTTCAGAGAATTTAGCTGCCAAAGCCTTTAATTTGCTAAATATTTTTTGTAGGTTATATTTGTTTCTTTGTTTACTTATTTGGATTTTCCCGCTGCAGAACATCCCAGAGAGCTGTAAAATCTGAACCCATTATCAGCTGCCTGTTGAGGAGTACAGAACTATTAGAAATTGCCCAGAGACAAACTGAATACATTTTTCCTTTTTAATACAGGCAAAATTGGTTTTTAATACAGACAAAATTGTTTTTTTGGTGTTTGTTGTTGGTTTTGGGTTTTGTTTTTGTTGTTTGTTTTCTTTTTTATTTTCCTAATTTCACTCTTAGATACATTTGAAATAATCTTTTCAAACTTTCCTGACCTCATCAGCCATAGGCACTTAAGCAATAATATTGAATATTTTATAATATTATTTTTTATAATGAAATATTTTATCAAGATAGTAAATTATGGAATACTTCATAAATATCCAGAGCTTTTACACTAGGCCATTGTAATTTGAGATATTAAAATTTCCTTTGAATTGCAGGGTATTTTTTTCAGGACCAATTTCACAATCCAGTTATTAGTACCACCAGAACAATAGAACAGAAGTAAGGCTTTTTTGAAGGGAGAGGTAATTAGTTATTCATACATAGTTATTTCTCATTCTCAGATGGCTCACATATTCTCAGATAAGATCTCAGAATTCCACATTGAGGGAGTAACACTTGGGGAGGAGGTTAGAACAGGCTAAGATTTGTTTACCTTTTAAAAGTCTTGATTCAGAGGAAAATTTGAAATACATGTGTATATATATATATGAAATAATATGTATATATATGTCTGTTCAGTGCTGATTGGAATTACAAAGAAATTTTCCTTTTCTGTTTGAAGAACTCCTAATTTTTCTTATCTTTCTGGATTATATAATGAGATAAAGGGCTTAGGATATATTGTGAAGCTGGAAAGTCTAGATTATCACTGAAACTAATGCTGCTTCTACTACAGACAATTCCTGCTGCTACCTCCTTACCTCCTCAGTTGTCTGTTCTTGAACTATTAGCAATTTCTTCAGTGTTAAAGTTACACAGAGTGAGATGCCAGAGTAATTCAGCTGATTTGCTAGTTTTCAATTTGCATTCAAAAATATTTTATTTTCTCTCTTTGTTTTATTGTTGCTGTTGTCATTTGTTTGTTTGGTTTGGTTTTTGTTTTGTTTTGCTTTGTTTGTTTTCTTCTCCCTCTGGCAATATATATTGTCATTTGTAAATATATGTGTAATGTTAAACAAGTAGAAATAAGCCCAAGTGTACTAGTGATTTTCCAGCATAATTGAGTTAGTTCGGGATACGCTTTCTATTTTTTAGCTGAAGCTACAGACAAAGCTGTATGTATATGTCTGGTTTTCACTGATAGAATTTTTTCAGTCAGAGCAGCCTCTAACTTGTATTAGGTGCTAAAAGTGCTATAACAGGAACACTAATTAAAAAATTGATTGTTTTCAATATGCAAGTATATTTATAAGGAAAAATGTCTTCTGGTATAGACAAGTTTCCAGTTTTGAAAACATTTGTGATCTCACTGGCATTAGTAAAACTACCAGGATGGAAAAACAAGTTTTGCAGGATGAAGGCTCAAGTTAAAACATTTGTTACTTGTACATAAATAGAGTTTAAAATCTCCTTGTTACTGTTGTCTGTCTGATAGTAGGGAAATTAGTTTTTTTTACTTCTTTGTCATTCTTATCATGTTTCAATGGAAGTGTGAAACACAAAGAAATGGGCTGAATTCATTTTTGTAGAAAACTGCCCTAGAGTGGTGTTTCCAGGGAATATGGTCCATAAAGTTTTCGCATTATTGCTGTTTTCTTTGAACTTCTTTTCTTTAGTGTTTGTGGTTTCACAAGATTAATTACTTTTTGTCTTTATTTTTTGGGCATACCTTGTCTAAATGATGTAACAGACAAGAGCCTGAAATAGGAGTTTGTTGTATCTAACAACAATGACATATTCTTATACTGAAACTTGGATGAAACAGCAGTTAATCTCCTTTTAAATGTGAAATTTTAAGATTTTTGTTATTTACTTTCTGGGGAAAATCCTTTACTCATATAAGTAACCAGACATTTTGGTGTTGTCTTTAAAGAGGTTAGGCTCTTTATCAGAAACAGACCAAAAAAGGAGGAATACTTCTGCTTGCTGCTTAGGAAAATGTTAATAAATTCCAGGAAAAAGGAGATAAAATATGTTTGTGATGGATCCTTATAACATTCATAGTAAGCTTAGCATCTCATTATACTTTTAGTACTATTTAATTTAAAAATTGTTAATTATGAACTTTTGTCATTAATAGCTATCACAAGACTAAAGGTGACTAGTAAATGTCTTTGTATATTTGCCTATTATCCGCACTAGAATATCTTAATTTTCAAAGTGTGCCTGGTTTTCACAAAAAGTCATAAATTATCCAGCAACTGAGCTGTGTGAAGAAGAATTTTTCCAATTTTCAAATTAATTTTCTTTGAAAACTATTGAGGCTGTATCATCTATTTACTTTTGATATGATATAATCTTAGTTATTCCTTAAGCCCTTACAAATACAATTAAGATGCAAAAAAACCACATTTAAAAATTGCAAAGAAGTAATTTTTGGTGAGAACATAAGAAGTAGTGTAGTCAAGCATAATGTAATCCTATTCAAATTATGGCAGTCTATACAATAGCCAGCATATACATAAACTCATTTCCAATAGGAAAGCATCATCTCCTTCACAATGACTATATAAATAAAACACAAATATATAAAAATAAAATATAAATTTGTACTGGAAATTTCTCAATGCTTTAATTTAATTTAAACGAAAAATTGTTGAAACATTGAAAAGTTGTGAGTTTGGTGAATGAAAAGGGTTCAGAATATTTTGTTTATCAAAAAATGTTTGCAACCTATTTATTTTATTTCAGTGCTGATAGAAAAACAAATGTGTTTGGGGATTTCTTAGAACTACTGTGGAACATCACTAAATGTCACTTCTTTAGAGTGGTCCTGTCTAGTCTATCTTTCTTTATTTCGAAATAAAAGGGCATGATAGGTTTGGTTTTTGTTTTTTTGTTTTTTGTTTTTTTTTTTACTAAGTTGTTGCATCGATTAGAAGGCTTATTAGACCAATAGGCAGTGTTCTAGCTTTTGTTAAACAAGAACCTACTGAACAAGTAAGAAGTGAGTTGGTATTTAGTCTAGTGCCACATAGGATTCTGTCACATGATGAATAAAGATTAAAGGAACAAAATCTTTACTTTGTCTAATGAAAGAAAAAACAAACCAAGCAACTCGCTTGTAGTCTGTTAAATCACCTCTTTGATTAGAATGATTTGTCTCTTTAGGTAAGGCAAACTACAATTGATTTATTTTTGGCCATTTGCTAAGACAAGCTGATGTAGCACTCAATTGGAGGTGTGAAAATTTTTCCTCTTTCTCTCACAGTTAGTGGTGAAACTCTACCATCAAATGAGGAATAATTTAAAGGGACTTTTAGTGGGAAAAGATATGGCTTCAACTAATAAACCAAGGGCAGAAAAGAAATTAATCATGATTGGTTATTTAGAGCTATAATATTCCCTAGCTATACAATAATCTCATCTCAATACTGAATGAGCCCTAACTATCAGGACTGCAAAAAAAAAGCAATGGCAGTACTCACCCACCTTTCACTTAATAGTAATTGCAGCAGAGATCTAAGTAAGCAGATTCAGAGTCTTCTTCACAAGTTTTGAATTGATATCTTCTTCACAAGTTTTGAATTTATATCAAAGCAAAAAGGACTATTCCCTAGTTTTTAGGACACTGTGGTATAATAAAAACACCTACCAATGGTACTATATAAGCCTTAGCTGCCTTGCTGTCAAAAATGCCAGAGGGGGGCAGGTGGGGACGGTGAGGCCTCCAGTTCTCACTGACTGGAATTAAAAGGCATTTTGAAGTCTTCCAGTGTGTCTAAAAGACTTACACCACACATGGATTGTTCCTGCTATCACTGAATACAGACAAGGGTCGTAGGATCAAGATATTCTTCAGGTATTTGCATCCAAAAAACACAGATGAGATGCGATGCCTAGTGGATTAAAGCATTTTCAGAGCAAATCTCCCAGTGGTCCCTATTTTTACCATGTTTTACATTATATTGCAGACCTTGCTGAGAGCTTGCATGCTAAAGTATTTTTGGATGAAACTCAGCAGGAAGATATTTTGTCTGATGGCATCTAGTGTAATTGTTATGAATGTTGAGGCAGGATAGATCTAGTCCAGGGTAAACCCCACAAATCCGTATTTGTTTAACACTGGGTTCTCAGCACTGTCTTACTCTGCAACCTTGATCCTTTGAGTCTTTCTGCCTTTTTTTTTTTTTGGTATAGGCACAGCCTCTGTGTGCTCCTAAGAATGCTGCTTTAGCTGGATTCAAATACTTCCTTCTTTTAACAGGGTAGTTTGAAATTCTAGTGTTGTCAAAATTCACCTAAGTACAAATCTTGCCACAAAACACAGAATAAATAATTTTTCATGCTCTGTGTTCATTGTTTTCTAACAAATATTGCCTCATTTTGAAATATTTTATGTAGCAAGCATAAATCTGAGAATAGTAAAATTTCTCTGGCCTGTTTTGTCAACACTGTTATACTTTATATTTTCTATCCAAGAGGTTGATAATGCTGCTAAGAATGCTTCTGATTGAATTATAATTTAATGAAATTAATTCTTATGAACACTGCTATTGGGACTTGACTAGTGGTAGATTTTAATCTGGAGAAACCATATCTGGAAGCCAGTATGTGATAAGAGACATGAACTAACTGCAATTGTAGTATCTTGGTTTTCTTAAGTCAAGAAAGAAATATCAGCAGTGCAGCAATAAAATTACGAACACACATCATGAGGTCTGCCTTCTATTCATTAAAATGAAAAGCATTCCAAGGAGTGAAACAAAAATACTTGCAATCTTTTTAAAATATTAATTTGAAAGATTAGAGTCTAGCTTTGAAGTGTCATAATATATTGATGGATTACAAGGTATAAAAAAGTTAGTGAAATGACATCTAAAATGCAGGTTTGAAGCATTGTGCATTAGCAATTTGCTTTTAAACCAAGATTTTTGTGGTTTTTTGTTTGTTTGTTTGGTTTGGTTTGGTTTGGTTTGGTTTTTTGTTTTTTTTTCTTTTATTCCTTATGTTTTTTGCTTAAATTGACAGCTACCAGATCAAAGTCATGGGCTGCCCCACATTATATCTACCCCTCACTGGAGGAAATGTCTGTTATTTCTGAGCAATGAGGGTATTGTATTTTGTTATGCTGCTCTTGTGTATCACTGTTAAATACATTTTAACAAAATTCTTTAAAGCTTTAGGCTGTGTTGTTCTATAAAACCTATAAAAGCACTTAAAAAAAAAACTGTTGATTTCTGAAGGCCTTAGAATTCACTTTACATTGCTGCTTTGCTTTCAAGTTCTTGATTTTACAGGTAGTCTTGATTTGAAATCGATCCTCGCAATTGTGAGAAAAAGAAAACCTTGAGTTTTATTTGCACTGCAGCTCTTTTGCAGCTGCCACAGTATGAAGCTAATGCAAGTCTGTATGAACTGCACTCCAAGGCTGCGACCTCCTTGCAGAATGGTGCAGTAAAGTTCTACTGTAAATCCAAGTATATCCAAAATACTCAAATGAGTATTTTTTGTGGTCCTGTATTGTCCCAAAGAAAAGGTTTCAAGTCTTCTAGCTTGTCTAGATAAGTTTGATCAACAGGGCTAATAGAATATATTGCTTCTCACTACCAAGCTTGCTTTGTTTAAACGTTATATGGCATTCCAGGCAGCCTGCTTTGTCCTTAAGCAGTGAAGTGGTTCCTGAGTGATAGAAGCACAATTCGGAGAAACTGAAGAGCTCAGGAATGCAGAGAAAAGTCAGAAGAAAAAGAAAAAACTCTGTATTTCATTTCCTTGGAATGTAGTGAATATTTAAACAGGAATGCTTCATAGAAATTGTCCAATTTAGTCAAAATGTCTCCTATAAATTATACTGGTAAATTGTCAGTATGGAAATCTGAGCTTTGTGAGGCTACAGCATTTCAGGAACTGACCTTTTAACCTGGAACTTCTATGCAAACTGCTCCAGGGCTTTCACATCCAATAAATGTGTCCTTTTTAAATGAGCATTTCAGTATTTGAATTTTCTTGTTCTTAATCAGATTGAAATTAGATTTTGGACTATTAGATTCCCCCATGAAATGGAGTGACCTTCTGCATAGATAAAATAGGGAATAATATTGTATTACAAGAGAACACTGTAATTTGCAGCAGCTGTTAAACTTTTCAAAGGTTTCTCCTTTTGTTGCTGTCTTATTTATACAGGCTCTGATGGGGCTCCCCTGCTAAGTAGTTAGGCTGCTGACAGCCAAGTACCTATTTCACAAAATATTGTACCTGTGGTGTGTAAGCAGCCTAATGATGACTTTCAGATTGCTTTATCAATCTTTTCTTAGGTTACTATATTGTCCACAATGCTGACAGTATCTTCAATTAAACGTGATAAAATTCAAGTCAGATGTTATTCTTCTGCAGCTTGATGAAGGTAGGAATAGTGGCAGAGGAACTAGAGCTGGCTCTTTGTGAGCATTAGAGTCACAGAGATATCCATTTACACTCTGTTCACATTTGGGTGGCTGATGCTACAAAAGAGGCCCAGAATGGTTGCTTCTTTTTCAAAGAAAAAGGAGATCCTGAAGAATTTGCACTTCACTAAGAAAGAGGTTGCACTAAAGTTGCATAAAGGTGAGTGGATAATTCACACCAAATCTTTGTCATTTTTTTATCATTTTTTTTATTTACATGTTCAGCTACACCATCATAGTGCAAACCATGTGAATAGTTAGAATGTCATCAGTTTCCTAGACTTACAGGCATGTGTGAGTATGAACATGTGTAAGTGATACATCTGATAGTGAACCAAAAAGGGAAGAATATGCAGGAGAGACTATAACTAATCTATTAATCACCTCTGATTATAATTGTAGATGTTACAAAGCCAGTGAGAAAGCTTGGCAAATGTCTTTTATACCCAAGCCTAGACACCATTGAAACTGCTACTTTTCCTTGTGCTGTCTCAGTTTTCTCTCTTCAGTGCCAGAGAGAACCTGGGGCTGATGCTGTGTGTTTGTTGCACTACCCATGTACTGGAAAATGGAAAGTGCGATTTCTATATTGCCTTCCTACCCTTTTCTGAGGAAAAGGGGTAAAAATAGCAAGGTGACTTTATAGGATCTACTATTTGGCAATGTTAGAAGAAATATTTCTACTCTTGAACTTCTAATGATGAGTGCAAATTTTCCATACCTTTAAGAAAAATACTTACAGTTTTGCTATTTGTGGCATGTATGAATTAAGCAGAGTGCAATGATACGTGCAGGACTTCAGTGCAGTCTCACAAGTCTTGTTCTAGGTGATTCATTTTTTCCAGCTGTTGGTTAAAGTAGGCAGATTCATGTGTTAACAGAAACCAAGAAACAACAAACTCCAAGGGGACAGGTTCAATTTGCATAGCATGATCAAATACAGTGTTGTTTTGAAAACCATTCATTTTCCAGTTCGGAAGTATTTATGTCTTTACTATATTTCCAACATGTTTTTTTAATGCACTTTTACTGAATTGCATTCTGATAATTTTAAAGAACTGAGAAAGGTATAGCTCTTTTGTAAACAGAGAACTGAGGAGAAGCCCAGTTGCAGCCTTGGCCTGTGGTGTGGGAATGCGTACCATCACAGACAGTAAAACTACCTGGGTGAGGAAATGCAAACCTTAGAATTCCTTCTCTCTGACATTTCTGTGTCCAAGGAATATATCTGTGAGAAGCATATTTTGTCACATGTTCGAAAAAATATATGTAATTTTATGGACACGTACCAATTCAACTTTCTGTCAATGTAATATTCTTCATATTGCAAATAACTCAGTTGCAGGGTAGTATTGATAGAAGTATGAGGTAATGTGGTATTATATGGGAAAACTCGCATTTTAGTGGGAAATGGTTCTGGGACAGAAAGATGAACCAGTGACAGGAAAGGATAAGCTAATATTCTAATGAAGAGGAGCAAAAGATTGGTGGGGTGATTATACAAGTAGTACAGCACCCTGAATATCTCATTCAGTTGTGCTGGGGTTTTTTTCCATAAATTACAACAAATGGGCAGACAAAGAACACATGATCACAAACTACCTGACCTTGCTTCTCACCCACATTCATATACTTGCATATTTCATTCCTGAATACAATGAAAACATCCCCATTGCCTGGGAAAATGGGATCAGGAGGGGTATTCTGTTGCCATTTTCTGTATTCAGTTAAGCATTTTGGATTAGTTCAAGGTTGTTTTGTTTGTTGATATACTTTTACAATGCAAAACATGAGATTTAAGGTAAGACTCTTAAGCAACTTTTTTTTTATTTCAGTAAAGCTTTGCATGCTGTCACAGGGTCCTTCTGAGCAAAATGTCCAGCACACAACATCTGGGTAAACACACCGTGTAGTGGGTGAGCAACTGCTTCACACGTTGGAGATACAGGGTTCTAGTGAATGTGATGACATCAGACTCGGAAACTGTCACCAGTGGGGTTCTGTAGGGCTCCATCCTCATTCCAGTGCTCTCCAAAATCTCCATCAACAACTTGGACAGAGAGCTTGAGGGTATATCAAGTTTTCTGAGGGTAGTAAATTGAGAGGAGCTGTTGACTCTCTCAAAGGCAGAGAGGCCCTGCAGAGAGACCTTGACAAATTAGAGGGTTGTGCAGTCACCAAATAGATGAAGCTTAACAAAGGCAAGCATTGGATTCTGCGACTGGAAAAAGGCATTCATAGAGAATGGCTGCTTTCCATACATAATAGGGAATGACATACTGGAGAAAGGTGCCACAGAAAGGGATGTGGGGAGTTTTTGAGAGGAGGAAAAATCTCTTAAGAAGCCTGAAATCTGCTACACTTGAATTCCTGATAAATAATCTGTCCAAGCTAATCTAAAATCTAATCATTCCACTTAGATATTTGGGATTTGCCCCCTTTGAGAAATTAAAACCCTGGAAAAATACATAATTTGGAAAATTTTCTTAACCCTCCCAATCAGATTGTTTGCTTTCTGAAAATATGTTAAAGCAACAGGAGAATCTAGAGACTAATGAGCCATTCTGATAAAAAAAAAGAGAAGCTTTAAATCTAGCACAGGTACATACCAGACTAAATTCTGGACATCTAATTTTTCAGTATTCTGAGCTCAGTTAACATTTTTTTGCCTCAATTTCCCCATTAAAAAATGAGAAGTAATAAAATGCTTACCTTTATAGTCATAGGGATGCTCTGTTGGTAATTAGATGCTGTCAGACAGAATTACTGTAAATTACAGTAATTACTGTTCATTAATTAATTCTGTCAGTTTTATGTTTTATTGTAATGCACTGTCAAAGTGCTATAGTGTTTAAATTGGATGCATTTAAAATGAACATTCACATTAAAAAGGAGTGAAAGAGAACCTTTTATTGAAATTAAAAAAAGTTCCAAAGGAATATTTTATTATGATCTAATTTTGGCTATGGAATTCTGAAGCTGAAAAGTATTGCATACTAGTAATTGATTGTATTATTATAATTAAAAAAGATACAAAAAATATGAAGAGACATTAGCTATTTAAATTGAGCTGCTTATTTTAGAGCAGAATTCAGTATTTAATTGTAACATTCTCTGTTGAACCAGGTGTATTTCCAGTGAATGTTTCATGCCAAAGAGAATTAAGGCAGGAAAGTTGACATTTCCCTTGGGAGAAAAAAGACTAAATATTAAATCTGCATCTCCCACCGCTGGAAGTGAGGTTTCCTTTGCCTCATACAGCACTGAATACTGTAATTATTGGTTTATTGTAGTCATGTAATTTGTAGTATTGCAATGAAGTGATGATAATCGTGCTTGTTCTATAGTCTCTAAAATTTTGTAATGATTTTATCTGTGTTACTGACATGTAAATGTACAGAGAAAAGGATCTGCTGTTTCCATTCCCAGGTTAAGATGTCATTGGCAGAATATATACTCCTCCTAAATAAGTCCAGGATACCATTAGCCAGCTCTCTTGGCTACAAGGAGACATTGCTGGCTCATGATCAGATTGTTATCTACCAGCACCTCCAGATTCTTTCCTACCAAGCTGTTCTCCATCTGCATAACCCCCAGCATTTACTTGGGATGGGTTTGTTTCTCCCCAGGTGCAGAGCTTTGCACTTCCCTTTTGTTAAGCTTCATGAGCCTCCTGTCAGCCCATCTCTCCAGCCTGTCAAGGTAAAAACTCAATAAATTATTGCACTGAAAAGGAGAGCTAGAAGAAAGGTAACTTTAGTCTAAGAACAGTGAAGAGGGATAGATTTATTTGCAAGCATCTCAAGTTTCACCCAGACATTCAGACTTCCGTGTTTTAAGAGGTTTTTGGTTGGTTTTGTGGTTTGGGGGCTTGTTTTTTTTTTTTGTTTTGTTTTGTTTTTCCTGGGGTTTTTATTATTCTAGTAATGCATTCCTGTAGGGAATAAAATAAAGTATCATTTGATGGATTCACTTCAAGAAGGCAAGGGGGGCAAAGGTAATTCTACTTCAAGGAACTGGTTGATTTGGGTCCCATAGAGCAGA
Organism: Sinosuthora webbiana; assembly: GCA_013397395.1. Taxonomy (NCBI): domain Eukaryota; kingdom Metazoa; phylum Chordata; class Aves; order Passeriformes; family Sylviidae; genus Sinosuthora; species Sinosuthora webbiana. The sequence goes on along the minus strand of VXBN01003032.1, from coordinate 571,778 downwards.
AAGTTCCCATTAAAAGCAATGTATTGACACTCAGATTTCTTTAAACTGGGAGAAATTTAGGTTAAGCTTCTCTGTTGATACTAGCTGGGGTGGAAAAGAGCATATCTGGAGCTTTGTTGTATCAAAGCTCTCTTTAAGTTAAAACCAAAGTGGAAGCTCTGCAGGGCATGAAATCCTGGAGTCACACTGTGACTGTACAACACTTTACCCAAGTCAAATGGCACCTTTTTCCTCTGATTTACTTTCTAAATTGATCAAAAGTCAAAGCATTGATTTGAGTGTATGTAGCTGAGGCTAGTGGATATGAAGTCCTAGAAGAGTAAAGACAAATACTGAAGTGCATTCTAGAATATTACTTTACTGTTCAATCTTCTTAAAGGAGCTGTGAGTGAAGTAAAACTGCTGACATGCCAGTATAATTCATAACTGGTAAACAGTTAACTGGTAGCAGTCAATGGGAAGAGGATCTTGATAGTGTCCTCAAATGTAGAAGCACATCCTTTTTTATCTAAATCAGCATCAATATTTCATCAATACTCCAGTCCTTGCCGTAGGTCAATGGTTTTAATTTTTTAAGGCATTCCAAATTATTAGAACAATTTTAAGCTTTTCATTCAGTTTTTAATCCAAATAAATAAAAAAATATTTAATCGAAAGGAAATTTTTCTACACCAGAACCTGAGTTTTGCTCTTTTTCCTTTGTTTTTTTTTTATTGGTGTTTTGTTTTCCAAAACGGTATGAGCCTGCTATGCTAAAAATTATATAAGTTTTCTTAAAAGCTTCCCCAGAGCTTTGTTTTGATGTCAGGTGATGAAATAAATTACTACTTCAGTATTTTTAAAGGGGACTGTGTTGCCCAATTTGAAAGTAAAATTATATTGAATAATAATAAAAGCAAATCCTTTCGGAAATCTGAGATTTTCTCAAAGGTATCTTTTCAGAGGCTGCTTGAGAAAAGAGACTGGTCTGTTTGAGCCTTTGTAAGACAAAGTTTTTTATTGTTTATAAAATCGGCTATTTAAGGCACCTGCTAAGTGAGATGGAAGGCATTTTTATGTATTTCTGTTTGTTACTTTGAATTATATTGCTTGCATATATCAAGAAATGAATGACAGATAAAATAGTTTCCTTTGTGGGTATGTAAACACTGGTATTTGGCTACTTAATCTGATCAAACAATATTTACTTTGGGTTTTGTTATTTTTTTCCTTAACAAATTATGCTTTCACCATAAATGCTGTCTCAGCTACTCAATAAACTCTGTCTCTCTCTCAGTGTATCTGTTTATAATTATGGCAATCTTTTACATTCAAAAACATCTTTTCTATGTATAGAATTATGTAAAAAGAAGACATCGTATGAGATGAAGATGATAGCAATGAAATACTTTGTTGCAGCAGCAATGGAGTCATTTAATTTGGAAGTAGTAGCAGTAATAAATACCTCCTTCTTTAGATTAAAGAATCCCCAGGTAAAGACTCTTCTCTGAATATCAGTATGGTAGTTAGGAAGTCTGTGGATGTATGGAAAATGACCAGGGACGGGTCAAGAGAATTCATGGGAGTGGATGTTGAGCTAGGTTGTTTTTGCTTGATAATCCAGTTGCAGCCTGGGGTAAACATTTGAATGTCTAGTACAAATGTAGATATTTAATTCCAATAGGTGAAAAGGTAATCCCAGGTGAAACAATGCCTGTATCTCTAACATGTCAAAAGACCACTTTTGTGTCAGTGATTATTCTGAGGGGCTCTTATACAGTGTTTCTGAAATTCTTTAGTCTTTAACATGAAATTTATTCTGTAAAGATGTGGAAAAGCATCTTTACTTCAACCTGCATATCAAAAATAAAACGAGGTGACGTCAATTTACAGATCTCTTGGGCTAGTTTAAATTGCGTATTTTCAGCTAGTATGCTGCTCCCCACCTATTTTTTTTTCCAAAATCAATTACATTTTTATGTAATATGGTACTAGTGCTCATATAATGTACAGTCTCTGTGGACCAAAAATTGGAAGTAAGCAAGAACAATGTACAATTAAAAATAATCATGCCATATAATAAGTGAAAAAGTCATTAATTAGCAGATCAGTCAGTAAATATAAATAGAATATCTCATCAAAGAGTTGTATTTTTAGTTGCTCTTTTAATCTGTAGTGCCTAATCTTTGTTCTTAACTTCGGAGAAAATGTAAGGTCACTTTTGGTGTTTGTGAATGATTCACAAACTAAAAGGAGGTAAAAAAAGCATCAATAGCTACAGAAGTTCTAATGGCTTTACCCATCCTGCTGTGTTAGAAAACTTTATGTAACCCCTGTGGTGGCACTTTGTGTTAAAGTAGCTATTTACATTCCTACTGCAAGCCCTTAAGGTGACCCCAGTCACTGAATTCTGCAAAAGAAAGCTTTTAAGAGTGACAGATGTCCCAAATGCCATTGCTGCCATTTCATCATTCCAGAACTTTCCCCTCTACTGGATCCTCTGGATGCATCAAGCTCTCTCTGACCTGCCTCTGTGGATACCTCTGTGTCTGCTGGCAGACCCAGACAGGTGGGACCAGGAAGTGGGTCCATAAGGCAGCTAATGTATGGACCAAATGGGGACCTTTTCTGTTTGCTTTTGTCTACTGGCCGTTGTATCAGCATTGGACAGTGCTGCCGGCTGTCAAAAGTTGGATTGCAGGTCCAGCTGGCTTCTGGTTGCTGGCACCAGGAGCCAAGGTTGAGCAGGCACCATGTGCATCTGTCTTCTGTAGCTGCCAAGGAACAAGATGATGCCATGGGAAATAGCAAACACACTGTGATGACCTTGTAATGAGTGCTTACATGGGTGGTTGCTAGACAGATTTGAGTTGCCTGGGAAACCCCCACTTAAGCTCTCTACCTACAATGTCAAGGCAAGAGACCAAGACTAGCATTTATAGAAGCTAAGTGAAGCATTTGTAGAACCTAAGTGCTGGAAGGTGTGAGGTTGCTCTATTCTTAGCGATCATCACGGGCACTTCTTATAGCTGTGGCTCTAATTGTGGCCACACATGCAGTGTTTTTCCTGTGCAGTATCATGCAGTGTTGGGCTCTTACAAGTAACATTTTTTACTACATCCTGCCCCTGAAAAGATAAACCATATGTGAAGTCATAATGAGATGGAAGAATGATATGGAAAGAAAATTGTGTGGGATCTGCTGCATTGCACTGGAGGATGATACCTCCTTGAACTCAATCAGCTCTAGGAAGTCACTTCTGCCCATGGGGTGATCCAGAAAGTAGGCAGCCTAGATTTCTCTAAAAACTACACAGATCAGATTTTCCAGAATGTTCCAAAGGCCAAGACTGGGAATTATCCACTAAAGCTTTAGGGACATTGTCAGATGGTACAGTGCATCTAACTATGTAAAGTGTACCTTTTAATAGGCTGTATTGGGTTAATCACAGCCAGTAACTTATGCCCCCACCATCTGCCTGCTTACTGACCCCCACTCCCAGTCCCTGCAACAGAATACGGGAGAGAAGAGCAGAAGTAGGAGAAAAAGTATGAAAATACTGAGAGTCAAGATAGACAGTTAAAGTGGTAGCAAGAGGGGGAGGGAGCAATGCAAAGGCAATTGCACACGACCTCCCCCAAGAAGATCAATGCCCAGCCAGCATGTCTACCATGGAAAAACTACCCCATGCCTTTTATTGATGGGAATTACATATTTGACATGCAATACCCATTTGGTCAGTTTGGATCAGCTGTCACAGAATCACAGAAGATGCCGTGTTGGAAGGGTGTCCCCTCACACCTCTTGCCCATCCCCAGCCTGCTCTCTGTGGGAGGGCAGAATGAAAAGCAGATGAAGCCTTGGTGCTATGCAGCGCTGCTCAGGAATAACTAAATCACTGGTGTGTTATCAAGACATTTGTCATAACAAGTCTAAAGTACCATGACCAGCTGCTATGATGAAAATTACCTCCAGCCCAGCCAGATCCAGTATATACACTCCTATAGAAGATTCAGAAGAAGGAAAATGCTCATAAAGGTGAATATCTTACAGACAAAAGTCTGGAAAAGCTTGGGTGAATATAGGAAAACCCATTGTTGCACTTTTGAGACATAGGACAGATTTTAATATATTAGTATGCTCAGTTCTTATGTTCACAACTCAATGAAGATACTGAAAAATTTAAAAGAGTTCAGAGAGCAGTCTGAGTGATGATGAAAGTAATGAGCTTTACTGTATGAAGTTTGTGTTAATCAAGACATTGATTAAGAGTTAAGAGAATTAGGAGTCTCCTGAGGCTTCTTCCATCCCTAACTTTGGAGTACAGAGTTTAAGGGACCAATGTTGTAACTTTGACTTTAAAAAATACAAAACAAGCACAATATTTTTCTACAAGAAATTGCCATTGTCCTTTAGGATATATAACCGAAGTTGAGGTTTGCAAATTTTAAACTCAGAATTTTCTGTTTGTTTTCCAAAACAGTTGTCTAGTTCTATGAGAGCAACTGCTAGCTGTGGTGAGTAGAGTGATGAATGCAGAGAATTCCTCTGGGTAACATTGTACAGGAGGTCAGAATATAGAATTACAGTGATTTTTCCTTGTCTTACAGTCTGTCATCCATAAAGTAAATTAACAGCTCTTGTGTTTTCCAGTTTCAGATTTTTTTACTCAACTTGTATTGCTTTTATATTTCCAAATATGCATTTTTTAAAATATTTTCTTTCTTACCCTAGTTAAGTTCACACATTTTTATGATTGAGATAATTTACAGTTTTGTACAAAGTTCATTTCTGCTTTTATTTGCTGTATTAGGAACAACTGTTGCAGCTAAAATGTGAAGTACAGGCTTTGATTTTCTCTCAAGTAACATAGATTTTGAATTTTCTCGTTTCCAAGAGCAACTACGATTTTGTCAGTTGCAAGATATGCTCACATGTATTTATAAACATAAAATTTCAGTGAAAAATTCCAATGCTTAATAAACACAAGCAGTTCTAGATTTAGCTTTAATGTAAATGGGTTTCTTGTGTTCAGCGGTATTATTTTGTTTTATACCACTTGAAAAAAAGACAGAAATACTCTTTATATCGGTAATAATAGCTATTTAATTTGCATCATGCTCTAGTAACTTGCTAAAAGAATGAAAATGGGATATAAAAGCAGAGATCTTAAAAACATTTCTTGGAAAGTTTGGAATTATACTTCAGTGATTCTTACTGTGGAGTAGTCATTGAGAATTGCATTTCTGCTAAGCCTTTGATGTTAAATTAGAGTTGAAAAAAATATGCAATGTTTCCTAACCAGGGTTTATTTTTATCCAATGCTATATCAAGGCATTTCTCTTTACCTTATTTTAACAATTATCTTTCAAAATCCTTTTTCAAGGTTACTCCTGGCCCTTTGTTTTAATGAGTCAATTTTATAATGACAGGTTACTTATATGGTTGACTGTGTGAGTTAAGGCCACAACTGGTTTTACCATTTTTGACTGAAGCATAATCCTGAAGCCTTTGAAAAAATCTTCCAATGAAATACATCTTTGGCAGCATACAACACTGCAAGACAAACAAGCTGATTTGTTTGCTAGTGCCTACATGACCAGAAGATGTTAAATCTTTTTTACATTTTACACCATAACTTAAAGGAACTGAGTCACTTGGCCAGTATAGTCAGAGTACCTAGAGGAGGTTCTAGTTCCAGACTTCGGCTTCACAAAAAGCTGTGAAAGCAGGAGCTCATCATGTTCACAAAACGTAAATGAAGGAGTGCAGGCATGGGAGGTGTTCTAAATGCCAGAACTGCCACCTTGTCATTAATTCAACACCTATTGCCCCTGTCAAACTGTTGGGACAAGGTAGAGGCTACACATTTCTTAGGATAAATATACTGCTCATGTACTTGCATGTATGAATATTTGTCATTATCTATGCATGAACTGCACAAAAAATATATGAAACTATAACAGTAAGAGTCAAAGAACATACCAAAGGATTTGAGTGTGATTACCAGTGATTCTGCTAAGGAGAAACAATTCCTCATTTTTATACACTTTAGTCTATAAAATCAGAAAAAAATAAATAGAGAGTTCCTTAACTCCAGTAAGTTCCTCTTTATTAAATAATAAGTTAGACCACTAGCACCCCAAGTGGGTAAGATACTGGAGTAACATCCAGTATGAAGCTGGATGTTAGCATTCAGAATTTTTTTAATATTCTCTTTTCATGTTTCAAATGGTAACACTTGGCTTTTCAATAAATGTGGGTTTGTTTTTAAAATTGTCCAGCATTAAGGGTGGGTGCCAGAGAGCCTGATGAAAGCAGTTGTCATCTTTCTCCTGAAGGAATGAATCTAAATAAAATAGTCTTTCTGATATCTGAAACTCTGGGTATATTTAGGAATTTCAGGAAATGTGATTTCTTAATTTGAGAGTTATTTTGAGAGCTGCTATGGAAAAGAAGGTAGATATTTAAAGAAGTGTCTTGAAGTTAATATAATTAAACATGTATTTATTGACAAGAGAGGGCAGGAATGAGAGTGCATTCAGCAGCCTCCCTTGGCACGTGACAAGCAGTCCATGGTCTAACTTCAACTGAGATAAATTTTTCAAAGAGCTAAAAATAAGATTCAGCACTTTCCACTCTAAGTCCGGGATTTATTTAATTGACTTGTTTTCCCTAACTTTTATATTTATATTCACATTAAGAAAAACAGAAGCAATGGAATTTTGGACAAAGCATTTACCACATATACTTCTTGTCCTAGGAGTGAGAGTGCACATGATAAATGAGAACCACATTGCTCATATCCTACCAAGAGGCTCTTGGGTCCAGCACAGCTAAATGCTGTGTAAGAAGCTAAATGGAAAAGAACAGTGTTTTAGCAGGTCAAGCTTTTTAGAAAGATTTCATATTGGGCTCAGGGGGAAATAATGTGCTGTAGGTATTGCAGTGAATGGAATATCTTGCAGATTACATTGTAAAGGAAAATTTTATATTTTAAGCCAGGAAATGTATGCATTATGGATGATTTTCATCTGATTTTTAGAGGAAGACAAAGCAGAAAAAAATTAGACCATTTCCTTTTTTAACGGCTTCATGATGCAGCTACATGTTCACACATTTTTTGTGAAGTGTTAATGGCAAACACAGTAGTTAATGAGGTATAGAGGCCTGATGCTGTTTTATATCTCAGGCAAAAGGATGTGTGATTTATCATATTTGTTTTTCTGTGTCCTTAATTTTTCTGTGATTAATGTGTGATGCATATGCAATGCTTTCTGTATTTTAATGGAAAAAAATATAGTGGTTTTTTTCCCTCAAACTGGCAATGAAAATTCTTCAAAAACAAACAAACAAATTAAAAAAACAAACAAAAAACCCACAAAAACCCATCAAAAAACCCATCAAAAAAACCCCAAACAAACAAACAAACAAACCCTGCCAAAACTCCCCAAAAAAACACTTTTAAACACAAATGTATGATCATTTTTAATGCTATCAATTTAAATCTATTATGTCAAATTCTCCTTGGATTAATTTATTGTATTATGCCTTAGTGTACACCTCAGGGAATCAAGAACAAAGTTAATTGTTCCTCTGAGATGTACAATTTCCACCCTTTGCCCTTCAATCAACAGCTTGGAAAGCAGTAATTGAGAAACAAATCAGAGTGTATTAAGTTATTTCTTAGAACAGTTCTTGCTAGAACATACAGAAATAGGGGCAGCTGGCTGCTGCTGGGTTCTTACACGTGCCTCTGGCTACTTGTGGAGGCAGGATGTTAGACTAGACTGATTCAGGTCTGATCCAGTATAGTAATTTCTGTGTTGCTTACCCTTAGCCTTTGTTATTCTGGGTCAGTTGATCAACACATTAGGAGCTGTAACCAAGAGTCTATCCATGTTTTGGCCAACTGGTAAGGAAAAGCTTAGCAGCAGGCTTTACTGTGCCTGCTTATTCAGTGTGAAATAAAGGCACACAAGAGCCTTTGAGGGGTCGTTTCTTTTTTGTTTCTTGTTTTACCAGTGTGTGTTGTGCTAGTGGGAACTCAGGGTAACACATTCTAGACAATGTTACAGCTGTTCCTGAATGATTGAGTTTATTAACATGTCACAGGGTTGTGTAGTTCAGGTATTGAAAATACTGTGACTGATACTGAAGATGTTTTGGGGCAGTTAGATTCTCGTATGTATCTTTACATTACTGTAAAATGCCTTGGTATTGCCTATATGCCGTTATTGCAAATGTGTTTGTGATCTGTGCTTTTCTGACCAACCCTGTGATACTCACTCTTTTGTCTTGTGAAATTGCCTCTAAATTATAATTATAATTAGGAAGAATTATAAAACATTTCCATTTTCTCTTGTTCTTCTCTAATTAATATGATCATTGCATCTACAGCACACCATAAAGAAACAGTATTAATTCATGGGAAACCTCAGTGTTTGTCTTAGTGCCAATGAAGAAACCTGATGTATTGGCAACAAACCCCACCCCTAGTGTGATATAGCTGCAGATTCTTCCTGCTTCCCATTTACTGCTCAGTGTTAGCAGTATTTTGGGAGTGACTGCTGTGAATGACTCCAGGCCAGTTGATGTCCTTTCTTTTTCTTGTTGATCATACTTGTGACAAACCTAAAAGTGCTTTTCCTATCCTTTACAGCAGATAAAAAATAAGAAAAAAAAAATCCTGTGGAAGCACTGTGCCATTTCGACACAAAATTCTGCATCTGGTTGTTAATATGCAATTCCAGATACCGTGAACTTTCACAGAGGTTAGAAATGAGAAAGATCTTTTAGGTCACCTTGTCTTCCCCTCAGATGTAGGTGGAGTAGATTCACATAAGACACAGTCATGTCCCCTCTGCACTGAAAGGGAGCATTCTTTTCACATGGCATGAGTGCTTCACTGATACTGGACAGAAAAGACCTTTTTCCTGTAAACGGTGTGTGAGATGAAGTTGTAGCACGTTGGCATAAAAGGCTCTTTGTTAATTGCTATTGTGCTAATGGTGCTTTGAATATGAATGTTTTGTAAGCAAGAAACAGGCAATGATTCAGATGAGCACTGCCTCAAAGAAAACTTGAGCAGGGCTGGAAGTGAAAGCAAGTCCTTGGCGTTTTGCAGTCTGTTTTTGAATGGGTTGCACAGATTCAAGTAGTCAAGACCATACATGTAATAAACAGGGCACTGAAGCTGTAGCATCCACTACAAATTTGTTTTAAAAAAAACAGAAAAAAAGCCTCTAACAAACAAAAAACAACAACAACAACCAACCAACCAAACAAACAACCCCCCCCAAGCAACAACAAAAAAACAACCCAGATTTATATTACAGCAAAGGCGCTGAAGAATTTGCTAACAAATTCTTATCTGTGTGTGTTATATACACCTCTCTCACATATGCTCTGAGGTGATGATTTTCACAAAACTGAAGTGCTTGCTTGTGCACATGGTAGAAATTGCAAATCTCCATACTATCAGACTATGTATCTATTTTCATGAAATTATTCTCCCATGTTTTGAATACCTGGTGAATATTTCTAAGTTTATAAGTGAGAAATCTTTGTAACAGGCAGCTAAAAATATCTACCTTTTCACTAGCCAAAATTTAGGAATTTGAAGATTACTTCAGAATACACAGTATGCTGATAATGGCATAAGATATCTGAATAATTTTATGTTTACTAATATTATTAGGAAGAAGTATAATATATACTAATATATACATATTTCCATTCTTGAACATAAAGGAATTAAAGAAACATGTAAATAGGCTCTACACTTATGGAATTATGGAAGTGTTTTGTCAGTTCTACAGCAGAAAGTGTACACATTATACTACACTTAAATAAAAATTATTCTTTATTTCAATACAATTAAAGTGGTTAAACAGGGTATCCTGCTGACCAGAGTAAAACACTGCAGCGATGTAGTAACAGCAACTTCTGTTCCTAATTTCATAGATGCATAAATACATACATACATGCTTAATAGCATAATTAGGCATACTGGGATAATTTGAAGGGCCATTTTGCTATGTGAAAATATAAAAAAAACTTGAGGAGTTTCTCTGGGGGGATTTCTTTAAGATTTTTTTTTTTCGTATGTTTAAGATGTTGAGTCTAAATGAACTGAAATAGTTCAGTATTGTACTTAAGAGAAGCATAGAGAACTAGTAGTTGTTATTTCTTAATCTGTAAGGGGCTATTTCCAAGCTGCAGACTCAGTCGAGCAGTGCTTTATTCAGAAGAACCCTCAAGAAACTCATTGCAGGTTTTGCCTGAGTCAGGACTGTGAACTTGTACTGTTTGCATTGTTACAAATTGTAGGTATCTCCAATGAGGTTTCTCCATTGCTCTAACAAGTAAGAGTCATTTGAGAAAGCTCATTTTCAGACAGTTACTGTTAAAAGAAAACAATTACATTCCTTCAGATGGAGTATACTAACTTGCTTCTATTCCAATTAATTTGGTGGGTTATTATCTCCTGTTTTGGTTCAGTGTTGATGTTTACTTTGTTTTATTCTCCTTAAGATGCTTTTAAATGTTAAAAAAACAAAAACAAAAAACCAGAGAAATAGAGAAAAGAGCAGGAGATTTAAATTTAGATAATTAAACTATTAAACTTTAGGAACACAGAGACATAGAGTGTTTTTTTAGAGATGTGGCTTTTTTATAGCTGACAGTAGATCACTCAATCATTTGGAGTTTAGTAAAGGAAGAAGGGTATACACATTACACATGTACGTTAATGAGAGTTAAATGGGTCCTATAGGAATAATACTAAAATCTATAGAACTGAGAAGTTTTGTCCTTGCCATTGAATTATATAAGCTGCCTTAAGAGTTTTTAGAAATGTGAGCATTCTCTGAAAGTTAGTACTGGATGTCTTTCTAAAAGTTATGTTTTATGTCAACAAGAAATTTTTGAAATTGTTATAGAAATTGCTGGATTAAAATTTTATGGCATTCAAAAAACTTATTGCTTCTGTCCCTAAAATATATAACTCTATCATATCACCTGTAAATAAGTACAATGCAGAAAAATTGTTTAAAAAACTCTTAATATACTGACCTGATTAACTGCTTTGTGCCTGGTGATCTGATTTTTAACAATTGATGCAGTTGCTGCAGAACCACAAATGCTTCCAGCACCTAATTATAAGAATTCATGGCTTAGAAAAGTAAGTCAGAGTATATTGTCTGATCTATTACTGTGTCCTTTGGCCCAATGAGCCTCCATTGTGCAGCTTTTTACAGGGAACGGGCCTCCTGCTTGCAAACAGAGTGGCTGTATAGTGTAGGAGCACATGCATTGCCTGCTCGGAGAGAGAGGCAGCACTTCCCCCTTTTTCACCTTGTGGCCAATTCTTCTAGTCTGATTTCACAGGAATAATTTTGAAAATTTAAAGTTAGGTTTTCTGATGGTGAAAAAGATAGGGATATCAAGATGTGGCTGTTCATAGATTTGCTGGATGTGTTCCCATACATCAAATACTATCAATGCCATCAAATGCCTTAGGTCAAGAAAGACTATTCCTTCTAATCACTGACTATTTCTGTTATAGAACTGCCTCTGAACTGTAGTGCTAATTATTTTTATGTAGTAGAATCTAAAGGATCTTTGTAAATCAATTTTTTTGTTGCATTAGGTACACAAAGTAAAAATGTCTGTGGATTAGCTGAGTTTTAGAGATGCATTGTCTTTTTAAGGTATCTGTCTCCCAATTTAATGTGCATTATAAAAATAAATTAAAAACAGGCACTCGTTTTTATCTTTTATTCATTCTTACAAAATACTGTTGTACCTACAGAGAAAGCTTGACTAAGTAACGAGACAAAAAATTGCCCAAATTAAATACAAATTTAGGAAAATTGTGTAAGATCATAAAATTTTGGGGTAAGGAACAGTAATATTTCTGTATAGATGAAAAGCTACCTTAAAAAATTCACATGGCCTAATCTGTCAGTCAAAAATCATACTCTGCACAGCCATAATATCAAACTGCTGTCTGACAAGATGTGTGATTGACTGTGCAGTTGAGATATAACACATCCACCTGTAACAGGGTTTCCCCATGGACAGTGTACCAATACACTGCTTGTTATATAAACTAACAGCTTTGCTGTATTTTAACACTTTTGTTCCTCTGTTGTTCAAACCCTGGCTAGTAAGCAGAAGTCATAAGGAAAGGCCACTTTCCAAGCTCTAATGCTCAACATCACAGTTCCCTATGGCAAGTTTCCTGGGTCACTGACACAAATTTTAGACGAATCATAAATGCTAATATTAATTGTATTCTCACTATGAAAAGTGATACCATAAAAATGGCTCCCTTTTTCTTTGTTTTCCCGTTTCACTAGTTTTATTGTTTTTTGTTTTTTTTTCTTAATCTTTATTGTTGAAGCAGTGATTTATGTCAAAATCCCCAGTATAATTGTAGCTTATTTTTAATATTTGATGAAAGCAAAAAGTTGTAGGCTTACCCAAAAAGCATGCTGTTTACTGTAATACAGCATCTAGTCATGTGGAATAGGGGGAAAGCACTTTGGGTAGGAGATAGGTACAGCTTCATTGCTGAGTTTCCTTTTCTAATACTTTCAATTGTTCTCACAGCGACAGCTTAGTCTGTTTCCATGCTAGTCTTCAAGCTCATTTCAACTCAATTTGCTTCCATGTTCTGTTCATGCATACGTGACAAAAGGAGGGCAGAGTTTCCCATTGCTCTGGTTGTTGACAAAGGAAGCCCATTGTACTTGAGAACAGCTGAATTATTATCTCTTTCACTGCACAATAAAATGTCACCACTGTGTCACAGCAGCAGTACACATGCTGACACCAGACTTGGAAAGTACTAAAAGCAATGAGGGCCACAGCAGAACCACTCAGCTAAATGCCTGTCCTTTGAATACACAGGAAGAACACTAACTAAAAGTCCCAGAAATAGTTGTCAAAAGATTAAAGACTAACAGACTTCTGTCCTCAGGGACATGAAACGTAACATTCTGATTCTCATTGCTTTTTCCATGCAAAAGCATTGTCAAATGGAGAGTACTTCTTGTTTTCTTTTTATTTTTTTCTTTTTCTTTCTATTTATATTTTCATTACTAAGCATGTTCAGAGCTCATTAAAAGTACTCAGTTAGACTGGGTACATGAACTCTCAACAGCTAGAGTCCCAAGTAGGACCTTGATCCTTGACTATAATTTTAGTGTGAGTTTTGTGAGCAGAGAATCAGACACTGTGCTGTCAAATGTGAAGCTGCAGACAGGTGGAGTGTCCAGTTATTCTTTGTTACCCACATCATTGAGTATTTATGCTCTGAGGTTCAGTCCGTGTTTGAATATTTTTTGTGAGGTTGATTTATAACCTTCCTGCCACCCTTCCTTCACTCCAGCCTCTTCCCAGGTTCTTTCCATGGCACTGAAAATCTGACCATGCCACCTAGAGCAAGTTTAATTATTACTGTGGCATCTTCCTTAAAATTCTTGCTTCACTATGTATTCAGTGGTTACTTTTGTATCTTCACACGTTTCATAGCTAGGAGAGTTCTCAGCGTCCTTCCCCCTCTTCCACAGCTGCCCAGCCTTCTCTGCATGACATAGGTATGGCAGTGAGTATCTCATTAGTTCTCATTTGGCTTTTAACCATAGTGAACCTGATCTTCCACTGCACTTCTCTGCTCATGTCATCAGGAGGACTGAAACTGGTGTACTTAAGAGAAGAAAACCCAATATGTTCTGGTCTTTTGACTTCACTTACCTACATTGTCATACTGACTCCACTGAGCAAATTGGTCAAGTTTTTGACTTTGCCCATTAGCTTCAGTGGCTGCTACATATAGCTGGTATTTGTCCTCTTTTTCCTTCTTTCTTGCTTTATTTTTTTATTTTTTTTCCCTAATATCCGTTTTCCCACTGCTTCCCATTTTAACCCTTCTTGTCTTTTCTTTGCCATTATCTTCAAATTCTCTTCTTTGTGTCTGAAATTGCTCCACTACACTGGAGAGTCCCTCTCCAGTGAAATTTGCTGTTCTCAATGTGCTGGCAGGAAAATGAAATGTGGTGAAAACCTGATCTCCAAAGGGTTCTTTGCTGGCATATCACTGATCAGATTTTTAGTAATTTTTGCTTTGCTTACAGCACACTAATTGAATACAGCAGAGCAGAACAGCAGGGGACAGAAACAGAAAACACTGAGTCCTGACAACAGCTTTCTCCAGGGGTATGTGTTGCATTAGCATCTCTTATTAGAGAGCAAATGCTAACTACCCACAAACAATGAGACAGTAAGATCATTCATAGATTGAAAATAGTTGAATATGCACATCTGTGGATATTCAGACAAGTGCTGAAATCCTGGGCAAAGTTGTAAGCCAGCTTGCCTATTCAAAGCACTTACATTTTAATATTAAGTTAGAAAACGCTAGTTTTGAAGAGACTAGGAGCACATGTACTGTCCCTAAAAAAAAATTCAACATGTAAATTTTATCAGTATTCATTATTTATTATAAGTGTCAGGATACTTGTTGTGACCCCGTGAAATTTAGTAAGTGATAAAAAATGTTTTTTTCTTTGTTTGTTTGTTTCTGTTCGACTGCTTTGTAGGCAGTTGGAAAAATATGTGTTACATTTGCTGCATTACTTTTCCAAGTAAGCAATTTTGCCAGTGAGAGTACTATTTGCCAGTGAGGGGTTGAGGAGTTGAGAACAAATCCAGAGATATATTACAACCTCAAATGAGAGCAATTAGAAACAGAATACTGGCCCGTGAAAAGTAAAATGGAAACAGACATGAGTTGATGGTGAAGCTGATTTGTAGGACACTTTCCATTTAAGATAATATATCTGTCATACAAATATTTGAACATCTGGATGTAGACTAATGTAACGTACCTATCTCTATATCAGTGAGTCACACGGTATTAAAGTTTTCAAAGAACTAAAAAAAGAGAGGCCAGAAAAATACATTCTAGTTTCTGCACTACAAAAAGTCAGGTATCATGTTCCTTTGCATTTAGTCTCATATGCTTTTCATTGTTTATTTATTTATTGTTTGGGGTATCATAATGAGGAAATTCTTCTATTTGGAGACACAAACAGGAAAAAGGATAAGAGCTGTTGAATTTCATGAGAGTGCTCCTAGAATCTGGATTATACTTCAGTTTTTCTTTTTGCAATTATTTTTAAGTTGTCAGTATATATTTATTTCAGGGTCTTATGAAGATACAGCAAAACATTAGGTATGTCATAAAATTGAACAAATACATGGATGCCTTTCTAAATGTAATTGTTTAAATTTGGGGTTACTTTTTCAAAGATGTATTTTCAAGTAGTTTGTGCATCAGTGGTTTGCTAAGCTTTCTGCATTCACTCAGTTTAATCCAACAACTTCTTATGCTAGCTAATTCAGCTAAATTCCTAGGGACCACTCATGTAACTGACAGCGGTGTCCCTTAGGGAGTCCTTGTTTGGGATAATATGGATGACTGCATAATTTGGAGATTGTCTCCTAGGTATTATCCTGCTCCTCCTAAATACAAGTTGTACGAGGTGCAATCTGCATCATTTCTGATAAAGCCAAATTTTTGTTCTTTTTTGGGGTACAGGTGAACATTGACAGTATTTTCGCAAGCCAGGGGTTGCAATAAGATTTATCCCTCAGTGGAACTATGATTGGATGAGCTGCAGGAAAAGCCTCTGCCCTGTCATTCAATCTTTTACTCATGATCTAGTTACCTCGTCTCAATTTGTAGCTTCTCTGTAGCCCACAGGAGATCACTTTTTTCCATATATTTCTCAACCTCAGCTCAAGCATCCCTCTCAATCTTGACAGCAAGAGCTAAATGATAAAATAGGTGTCTAGACATTGCTATATTGCTGTTCTTAGAACTAAATAGTCTTTGGTCTAGATGCCCTATAAATAATTGAGACAATCTAACCCTGTGTGAATTAGCAGTGCTTCAATTCTTTTTAGGGAAGGAGAATGATTGTTATAAAAGGTATCCAAGCTTTGTGATATTTCCTTGTTGTAAAATAGATTGACATTTGGTGCTTTTACACTATTACAGTCAAATTGCTGCTCTAAAGACAGTTCATGATTGCAGTTTCTTAGAGAGGTGTGATCCAGTTTGTCTTTCCAATGGCCTCTTTTCTGCCGCTGCAATTTAACTGATATATGTTTTGAAAGCATATTACTTTGCATATTTTTACTGTTCTTTAATTTTTTTAAAGTATACATATTAAAGTACACTCTCTCTTTGAAGGAAGAAGGGACACAGAAAGGTCTCCAGTCTAGTGATTACTAAGAATTCAGAGGTTTTGTTTCCAGCCATGCAACAAAGCCTTGTGTGACTTTGGTCAAGATGATTAACCTCAGTGCACTTTGGGGACAATGAACAGCATTTACCAGTCATAGGTAAAACTAGCTAAACATAGCAGATTCTGCAAGATTTTTGGGGATCTTTGATAGGTAGGTAGTATATATGTACTGAATCAGGCAGAGGAGGGAAATGGTCAGAGTAAAAAGCTAGAGTTGAAATATAAAATGGAAAAAGGGAAAATATCTGATAAAATTAAAAAACGACTGGGAGATCAGTGGGATGATGAAACCAGTTGGGATCATTTGGAGGTGAATAATTATAAAAGATGTGGTCTTATTCAATGTTAATAGGGCAAGTGAAATATGCTAAGATGAATGTGTTTGTCTATGCACTTCTAAAGTGGTGACGCCAAAAGCATTTCTGAACCTTGGAAATCTGCTATGTTGATCTGTTTTCTTCAAAGTTCAAGGAAAACCACAGTGATATAATATATGAAAGTCAAAGAGGAAATATTTTCTCCAATGAGTATGTTACAGCTTGCATTAAATGCTAAAAAATTACCATTGAAAAAATATAATGTGAAGAAAAACATCATTCTGTAAAAAATATAGGTGAGCTAAGTTCTCATTTAAGAAGTATGTTTTGAAATGTGTTCTGCTTGGGAGAAATTTTCCCTAGGACCTACTTCAATGTATCTTCTCTGCTACTTTTTTTTGTAACCTTATTTAGGCTCATGCATCATGGTTTAGGTTATACTTTATAAATACATAAAAATTTCTAAATATTCACTTTGCACACCACCTTTTATGCATAGAAGCATAAGATATTCTGAAATCATGTGTCAGTATCCGAATACCGTTTCAATCAATATTCTTATTCAGTGAAAATAAAGTGTGTTTTTACTTTTATTTCCTAATTCATTCCCCAACATTAAAAAAGAGGCAACAAGCTGTAACAATCTGAGTGTTTTAATTTATCATATTTTAGATGGCTGTAAGTTTTTGCATTTACTGCTGCTGAACAAGACTTATTTCAGGTTTTTGCTTTTACTAACTGTTGATTTTTAGTTAAAAGATTGACTAGAGATGCAGAGATTGATAATTCTCTGAGGGCAGGGTGAATTTGGGAAAGAATATCTAGAAAAGAAACCTGATTTTTCACAGGAAATATATATATATTAATAAACCAGGTGAGAGTCTTATTGACAAAAGCTTATCTAGTTGCATTATTTAGCAGAAAATAATTTGTGGTGATCTCAAACTCTACTCAGTTGAGCAGTCTTGACTTAGACTATCCTGATCATGAATGGAGACTCTTTCTACTAATAACTGGAACTTGCTTGCAAGTTTCTCTGTCTTACAAAACAGTTAAGGTCACATTGGTGGGTAGTTTGTCATTATGTTGATACAACATCTGCTTGCACCCAACACCTCAAAACTGTTTGCATGAAAACCCTGTGGATAGAGTCCATTTGTTCTCCTGGTCAAATGGCACTACCCAGGAAAGCAATTCTACCATGTGCTGAGCAATGTCAGTTCCTATTAACTCCAGTTTAAGTGAAGAGGCACAGCCCTTCTTAGGAGATGCAAGGTAGTGTCAGCACCGATTCTAAAGCTGAAATTCAGTTCTTTGCAGAAGCTCTGCACAAAGCCTTTGTATCATTTAAGTGCCACTTAATTCTTTATAATGGAGCTCGGAGTGGATTTGAAGAAGCTGATAGGCTTTTTGCTCTCTTGTCTGCAGAGGGCTGAATTACACCCCTGATGAATATACACAGTAAAAAGGCAACTACACTGCCTCAGGAAATACGCTATATTCCTTTGCTTTGACTAGTGTAACTCAATTTCAATTACTGATGAAAATTCTTTGATATTATGCTGATAAAAATTGTTGTACATTTTGCTCTCTTCCTACATTACACATTGAGCTTCACTCTCATACTGTGATATAATGTGCAAACCGAAAAGTGAAAATGCAAAAAGAGATGTAGTCCTGCAGACAGGAACAGGGCCTCCCTTGTGGCACAGTGTGAGGGCCTGTGTGCTGGTGAGGCTCCTGAAGCAAAGCCATGAGTGGGTGCAGAAGCAGAATTATAGGGACCAATAATGGAGAAGAGATCCCAGCAGGAAGTAGGATTGGAAGAGGGTGTGGGGGCCGAGGAGGCAGAGTTTTGATACTGATTAGCTTTAAACCATGTGAGCTGGCTACCTTTTCCCTACAAAAGACGCTCTGATTCTCAAGGCCTAAAAGCATGAGCTGGTCTATACACAGCACAGAAATGTTTTAGACTTTATGTTTTGTAAAATACCCTTGGTGTGTTTCAAACTTGTGTGGATATAGCCAATACCCAGAGCAAGGACCCCATGGATTTCTGATAATACCAATAGCAACCAAGCAAACACTGAGAGTAATTCAGAGGTACTTTTTAAAAATAAGATTACTTCAATTTTCATATTTCTAGGAAAACCTCCTAGCTGAGACAGTAGAGGCAATCTAGTGGATATTTCTGAGTTTAGCTTACTATTCAGTCTTTCAATGATGCATCACATTGTTGAAACATTTATAGACATAGCCATTTTGATATTGTGAATTAAGAAAGATATACATGCAAGTAGGTCAGATTTGGTGTGAACATTTTACTGAGCTTTTTCTGTTAAGCCTGTAACTGGATGCATGCCTTCACTGAAAAAGATGAGGCTATTAACTGTTACAGAGGGGGGGTTACTCTCAGTTATCTGTCGAGCAGTACATCTGGTGCCCAAGTAGAATCCACATTTCTGTGTATTATGTGCTGATACAAATTAGCAGAGTTGCTTCAAAAAATTGTATTTATGAGTCATTTCACCATTGATTTATATATTGCCTAATGAACAGTGCAAATTCCTATGTAGACATTTAGGCACTAATGAGGTTTTATAACTAAAATATTAGTATGAATTTCAGATTCAGCTTCCACTGAAAGAAATCAGATTTTGTTATATTGCTAGATCTTACCAACAATTATACCAGAGATGAGGACACAAGTTATTTTGTGTCAAAATATTGGAAAGGGTTTTATGAAAAGACTTTAAATTGCACTTCAATTTCTTGCCATGATCCAGTTGCATTGGGAGTTTTATTCTTAAGCAGTTCCAGACAGAAGTCAGGCTTAGTCACACGTTCAGGTGAGCATAAAGCTGCAGCTGCCACCGGGATAAATGCCTGGTTTTAGTCTCCTTGGACCCCAAATTAATTTGGTACAGCATAAGTTTTTTGTACTCTTATTTTACTAAGTATTTCTCCTGTAGTTTTTTTTTTGCTGGGCTTACGATTATTGATGGTGCATGATGTATATTGGTGTCACACATCAACATAGAAAAAGGCATGATCTGTGTCCATGTCTCTCAAGTTCTGACTTCGAATCCTAGGACACTAATGTATAAAATGAAGTGGTGAAGCTTTCTTATAGTCCAGACAAGAATTGGTGAAATGATCATGGAGGAACTGAGATTTTCTGCAGACTGGCAAGTCTTACAGTTTGAGGAAAAATTAGTTTGGGAGACCTTACCCTGTTTAGCATGAGTATATGGCACCATGCAAATGAGTGGCTCTCTACATATGTATTTTATGAAAAACATCTTAAACACTCCACTCTACAATATTTTCTTCAGTGAAGAGTGAAAGAATAATGTTTTACCAGGTATTAGTAACATTTATGCTCATGCTGTTTAATGAGAAGGAACCCAGATACTGCAAAGATGAACTCAAAAGAAGTAGCATTATAGTCCAGAAAGAAGTCTACAGGTATTAAAGCCGCTTCTCTCCCTACCTTGAGGAAAAATTTCTCCTTACAACTCCTTTGCTTTAACTATATTGCAGTCAGGGCTCTGTTGTTCCAAGACTACGTGTATGACCTTGTGGAAATTTTGCAAAGCAAGCTTGCCAGAGACACAAGCATTAAGAGCAGACACAAAATACATACAACACCAGCTTTCTGTTAGAAATCTTCCTAGCTAGACTTCTTTTCCCTTGTAGTAGTCGGCTGTTTGTTCCTGTCTTTTCCCTCAGCTTATTGTCTCCTTCTCCATGATTTCTCAACCTTTGCTTCATTCAACACCTGTCCTTCTTATGTTCCTAGTTTCTACCCTAGACTAAACCCCTACCACTGCAAGTATCACAAGAGTTTCACAATAGCTGTCATTATACTGACCCCTCTAACTGTTTATTATTACTTTTCTCTTTCCCCTGCATGTCTCATGTCTATTTACATTGAAGCACTTCAGGATAAGGATGGCCTGCTCAGGTTTGTAGACAGTCTAACACAATGGATCCCAGTTGTGGGACACCAAAATGATTAGTTAGGATAGTAAGTCTTTAATTGTTAGCCCCCCCCAACAATGTTTCCTTGATTGGAAGGAGCATGAAATTAGAAAAATAGCTAGTTTCTCTGTTCTTTTGATTTATAATAAAGCTGTCTTTTGGGTTTTTTTGTTGGTTTTAAGTTTGAAATTAAATTTGTTGGCACAGCAGGTGTAAATAATTTTGTAAATTGCCTAGGGCTGTCTACTTTATAAACTATTGCTGAATTATCAAATAATGAAAATAGACAACTCAAATGAGAATGTGTTTAGAGACAAGTGAAATGTGAATTCTCCTGCCAATTGTTTTTGGTTTTGTTTTTTTCTTCTTCCTTTTCTGTTTCATAGCACGAATTATCAAAACAAAACAGTGGTGTGAAATGCTTCCATGTTTAGAAGGAGAAGGCTGTGATTTGCTAATCAATAAATCAGGCTGGACCTGTACACAACCAGGAGGACGGATAAAGACAACCACGGTAGGTCACTCCTCTGTTCTGTACTTCTTCAATTTGTTATTCACTGTAGTTTGTTGAAAAACCACAAGTGAGATTTTTAATTGTTTTTCAGCATTTTTATGTAAAGTTTATTGCCTCATAATTAATCTGTGTGCCTAAATGTGCATGCTGAAGTACACAGCAATATTATCATAAAATACAACATTGGAAAAGACAGCAAAGGAAAATGTGTAATTCCCATGGTTACTAAGAGTAGATATTTCATCAAGGTTTTCTTATAAGACACCAATGGCTTAATTAACATTTGTATCCAGCCTGAGGACAGTATCTTATTGTTTCAACATATGCAAACTTTCTTATGCTGTGGTAGTGTAGGGTTTAATACTTAATGTGTGGTCTAACAGGGTGAAAAGAAAGCTTTCGCTGGGACTTCCGAAGAAAATGTTTTTGCAATTCCAGACATACTGGAAAAACAAGTTGCACAGATAAATCTTTAGTTTACAGTGAGATCTACAGAAAATATAGCAAAAGATCCCTTTTCCCAGCTTCCTTTGGCCCTGGTTTGTTGATAAATCCCTCAATTCTCTGATTAGGTGTCTTGGGGCATATGCTTGTAGTGAAGCTGAAAGTATATACGACAGTAATAGTTTCTAGGGCCTATAATGTATCAAACAGATTTCTATAAAATGTTCTCAAATGCCAGCAATTCTTTCACTTAAAAAATGGAAAAAATCTGAAGAGATATAATAGAGCAATTTTCTGATAGCTTGCTAGGCCTCTTGAAATTATTTCCCCTCCTTATAATCTTTTTTTAGATTTACAGGGAGCTTGAGTGTAATTTAAATAAGTGCAATTTCAAGAATATTTAGTCTTAAAAGTACTTATCAGTGAGGACTAAATTAATGCCCATCATCCCCGGCACAATTTTTCTGTCTGAGCAGGAGACAGACATCAGTATAAAACCTTTTTTTGTTGTAGAATGCCTGTATTTAGAAAATTAACATGATTTTCACTTTTTTAAAAAGGGAGATTCAGTAATGATTTAAGTAAGATACCTACAAAACAAATTTTATGAATTGCGATCACTGTTTTTATCCTTCTGTATTTACCAGATATAATATTCCTTATGGAGAGGGCTATAAAACTTAACTGGTCTCTGAGGTCTTACTTTAATATAGTTTGCCTTTAGATCTTTTGCAGTCAAGTTATGTAAGTTTTTTGCATTCAATTTATGTAAGAGTGAAATTAAAAAAAACAAGGGAAGGAAAAAAGTTTTTTAAACATTAATGCCAACATTCAAGGGCAAGGAGATCCAATACCATAACTTTGTCATACTTGAAATATAGACTTAAATCTTGTTAATTCAGGGGTATTTTCTGTATCTGAGGTAAACGGAAAACCCATGTACTGTGACACATTGCCAGCTGTCATTTTAGCGCTTTATTTGATGTTTAATGCTAATGGCATGACTGAGTAATGCAAAGTAAGCAGAGGATCTATCCTTTCTGTCTTTAATGAAGTGATTCAGATATGCTTTCAGATTAAACACCAGAAGCCTGATTCTGAACTCTTACTTGTCTCTATAGCTCTTTAATGCTATTGACATGAATGGAATGACTCATGAATTTGATTAATGTAAATAAAATCATAATCATGCCCCGTCAGTAAAATTAAGACCACGGCAAGTGCAATATTGTAAAACAGACTCTCCCCACACAGATTCATCATTGTCATTGGTAAGGAAAGATTTTGCCAGAGAGACAACTGTAGATCAACTCTGAGCATAAGCCCTCATCTAACATCAAGCAGCCTTCAACAGTTGGTATCACACATGCAGACACACAACAAACATGCCGTATTTTCCAGTCAAGCCAGACTAGCAACTCAGAATGCTTACAGAAGCTCTCAATGCAGAAGGGGGAGAGGGAAAAAAGACAAGAAGTAAAACAGATAAAATAGTTGCAATTAACTCTAGCCTATAATTCAGTATTAGTAACAAATTAAGAATTTTAAAAAAAAATGTTCTTTAGGTACTTGGTTGAAGAGTAAGCTTTGGACCATGGTAGTAGATTTGGAAACTGTCATAAGATGACTCCGTGGAATGCATGACTGTGAGTAAAAGAAAAAAAAAATCCAACAGAAACACTAAGAGGCATGCCATCATGGTATTTAACTGTACTAGGAAGGACTTCTGGCTGGGAAGGGCCAGAAAAATGACTACCAGATAGTATGGGGAAAAATATGTCCAGACATACTGAATTAGTTACTGTATCCTGTTCTTAACTAGAAATAATTTTTGACCACATCTCCAGCAACTGCCAGATTAGGTCCTTCATTTTTTAACTGTCAATTTTATTAAAACACATTCATTAATCTAATATCAGCAGCCCTTTCCTGCTGATATAGCTTGCATCCTAAAGATATTTTTGGCAGTAGGTCTTGAGTTATCATACTGATAGTAGATCATATGGCATATCACTGTTTGGTAAATGCTGACAATAATTTGTCACCCATACTAAAGTCAGAGAACAGTGTTGAACTCTGATGGACTGAGAACAGCTATTGTGCTAATATCAGCTTTTCACGTTGATTCCAGGAGGTTTTGTGGAAATGCAACTTTTTAAGTACTGGGTTTAGAAGTGGAATGTTAGGGCTTGTAGAGATCTTATACATGATATTAGCTCCCTTTTAAGTGTGAATGTACTTTAGGACTATACTTTAGGACTCATAGTTAAATATGGTTCCTAAAAAGAAAGGAAGAAATAGAATTTCTTTTCTGTAGATGAGTTAAGCTTTTAGTATTTTTTCTATGAAAATTCCAAGCCAACAGCAAGTGAACATGTCCGTTGCTGTAAAACAAAAGTGCAGTTTCTGTAAAATGTTTGGAAAGGGCTGCTGCTTCTTTTTTTTATTTTGTGTCAAAATTGTTTACACATTCTATGCAGAGCCAGATTTTTCAACTGGCTGGCACTTTTTGTGATCACCTCTGGAAATAATGCAACCAAATCAGAATTCTCTCCTCAGATGAGTATCAGTGTTTTATATCCATTTTGTGCTCACTTTGCAAAGCTATAAATGACTACACAAGGTGCAAGGCGAAGGAAAATCAGACTCAAAGTATACTCTAAATGGATCTGGATGTCTCTTCTGCCCTGTTGTTCTTTTTACAAGGTGTGAATGAACCAAAGATTTTTCATCTGCTAAGAGGCTTTTAGAACTGAGGACCGACTGGGCTAACTGCCAATCTATGTATTAAGAGGCTGACTGTCAATACAAGGAAACAATATGGCAACTTGTAAAAGAAGATAGCAAGAGAATACTACACAGTTGTTAGCAATTTTAACATACTAAGTACTTTCATATAACAAATGTCCTTACAGTCACTTTAAAATCTCCTGCCTTTAAAATTTTCTTCTCCTTTTACTATTCTCATTGTTTTTTTAAAATTATTTATAAAAAATTAAGCTATATGATTTTTAAAAAATATTTTGTAATTTGAATAGTGCCAGAAGATACACCTTTTTTTTTTAAAGAAGTTGCTGAAGGGCCTTTCCATTTTGCATTTCAAGTGTAAAACTTGCTCGCCTATAGATGAGAAGATGCACAATGTGTTGTTTTTACAGGGGAGATTAATTTTTAGCACACAAGTGTATATATGTTGTCAATGATCCATCACTACCTAATTGTTACTTAATTAATTCCTTTCTTCTACATAATGCGATTTCAATGCACGGAGCTTAACAGAACATTCATGCGCCAGTTCCTCGGTACCTAACCTTTTAAACCTCTGTGATTTTACTGCTAAATTAGCTGAAGTGGGAAATTAAGGAATATGGAGAAGCTAAGAAAGAGCTCACAGTGGATAAAAGGTGTAATTACTCTGACATGGAGCTCAATGCTTAGCTAGTAAAATTTACTAAGGATCTAGCTTCACCAAGGGACCTGACTTTCTTAATAGAGTTTACTTACACACGGAGCAACTTATCATGCCTCACCATTAATACAAATGACATGCTGGCTGGGTTGGAAAGACAATTTGTTCCTTACCCTGAAAAATACAACACGTATTTGTACTGGCTGTAATTTAAATCATAATTTTTTTAGCAGAGCTTTATCATACATATATGTATGATTAAGGTAACTCAGATAAAATATACTGATTTTATTTTCACCACTGACTTATGAGCAATGTGTTTTCACTCATACCATTACATTCAGGTAAAAAGAAATATATATATATATGTGTATACACATATAAATATACATATATATATATATATGTTACATATTTGTAACGTACTTGAGAATTTACTTTTTTTTAGACTGAAGATCAGCTGGAAATATCCTGAGGCCATGGTCTAGTGGTCTGAGCTTGGGAACTGGGAGCCAGAAACTCCTGAGCTCTAATCCTGGCTCTGACAGTGACTCCCTCTGTGGCCTTGGGTAAGTCACTGAACCTCTCTGCCTCAGTTTCCCCAGCAGTAACAGTAAGATTAACAATTCTTAGCTCCATACATCAGTGAATTTGGGAGTCCTGACTTAACATTTTAAGAGGCTTAGCAATTCAGATTAATTTAGAAATAAAAATACTGTTATGTATAAATGTCCTTATTGGTAATATTCCTATTGTTAGGTATTCACATAACACTGGTATTCCTGTATTTAGCCTCACCTACATTCCAGCTCTGAGTGTTTCTAAATATGCATTTCACATCTCCACAGCTCAACTGATTTCATTTGGTTAAGCTAGTTTTGGAAGTATTTTGACATCCTGCCAGTTCTGGTTCTGTGTCATTCCAGGATACAATACCTACCAAAACAAGCTTTCAGGCAGCACCAGTTAGAGCAGTGAAATGTTGCATGCATGCCATGCCAAATTAATTTTCACCCTTCCCCTTTGTCAGAAGTGGTATACTTATGAAACAGATATAACAACACCCGTTCTTTACATGCCAAAGCCATGTGCTTCAGTGTCCACTCTATAGATCTGTCAGCAATTCATCTCTTAAGTTCCTTCACTGTCCAAATTGTAACAGGAACACTACATATGGACCAAGATTACAGAGGACACTTTTCAGCAGGCTGGTGTATTCCCTCACTCCAATCCAAGTATTAGCTTTTAGAAACAAGAAGAAAATTAGGATCCTGAGTTTTTCATTGTTTATAGTCAACTAATGGAGAATCAGGATCTTTGCCTATGGGACTATCTTTGCTTCAAAGTCCATGAGCTTACACTATTTGAGTCCCTATGTCATCTCTGTCTTTTCTTTTTGTGTGTGTCCCTCTTCAGGAAGGCACACCTGCCACTGTCTTGTGAAAGATCTTAACAGCAGCAGAAAAAGCTCTCACAAATAC
The DNA here is from genome assembly GCA_013397395.1 of Sinosuthora webbiana. Taxonomy (NCBI): domain Eukaryota; kingdom Metazoa; phylum Chordata; class Aves; order Passeriformes; family Sylviidae; genus Sinosuthora; species Sinosuthora webbiana. The sequence continues at coordinate 545,328 of VXBN01003032.1, read as the reverse complement.
ACTTTTATGGTGAAATGGATCGTTAACTCTTCTGTGTCATGCTCAGATATACTCACTCTTAATATCTAGTTGGTTGTCTAGAAATCTTTAAGAAAACCTCTATGTTTATTGTCACTGAGAATCATTTACATTCTTAAGTCCTTCTGACAGCCAGTTTTGTGGGCTCTAAGACCATTGCTTCACCAAGCATTATGCATCATAAAAATCCTTTAAAACTAACTCAGGTCTCAGTAGTGTGCTTCTGAAATTGATACTTGATTAAGATTTTCTGAGACCACACCACATAACTGGAAGTTAGCCTGAAATAACTTTCATATGTTAAAACACTGATGTGTTCTACCTTCCATATATATACACCAAAGGGTAGAACATGAACACTTTCTGCAGAATATCTTTGGCAGTTATTGTTGAGATCAAAAAGTCGTGATATCTGCATCTGTGACTGTACATATGAACTGCCAGAACTAGGTTACTTTTAATTAACATCTCATTCTAATGTAATAGCATATCTATAGAATCAATCCTAGTCGTACAGTGCTTTAACTGAACCTCTTAGTAGTTTTGTATTAATCTGATGTTCTTCTCAGCAGTACTAACATAAATTATGAGAGAAAATACTAGTTCTTTATGTGTATAGCCATAGGCTTCAATGGCCACTCTATAGATGTGTACCACAAGGCCTAGATTCGACCTATTTATTTCCATGGCTTACAAGATATTTTAATGCTTTGAGCAGTTTCCATTACTCTCATTGCTTACAAAAGGTATTGTCCTGGTTTAGATCAAATTTGGGAGAAATCCTAATTAGTAGATTAGGGAGGTATCCTAATCTACAAATGTGTCATCATTGACAGTGTTGGAACTAGATTCTCTTCAGTTAATTTCAAAGCAAGGTAGTATGGGAGTTGGATGTTGTAATTCTCAGAAAAGTTAAATATCATGTTTCTAATTCTTGTGTTAGAGAAGAATAGTCCCTTTAGACAATTTACAAGCAGAGTGGTAGGATGACCTTTGTGGCCCCATGTCTTAAGGGGGCCAGAGAAATCTAAATAGAAATAAAATACATGCACAGAGAAATCTAAATAGAAATAAAATCCTCATGAAGCTGAAGCATCTCATGAAGGGTCCATAATATTCCTTCAAAATACACAGGTTCTCTTGCATATTAGTAGTGCTAGTACAGTCTTTTCAAAGCTGTGCACTTCTTTGTCGTACCAATGTGTTGAAACCTGTACATTCTATTTTCCATTATCCTTATCAAAATACACTTCTTCACGCCAAATAACTGATCTTCAAGTCCTAAGCCGAAATGCTAGCAAAGATTTTGTGATTTTTGCAGACTTTAGGTTGAAAGGAGCTGTCAGATATTTAAAGAACCACCTTAAAGAGATTAGCTGCCTTCCTCTGTCATGAATGCTGAATACTGGTTGTATTGATATTCAGTGATTCACACTGCCTCAAAAGAGACCAAAATTTACCAAAAAAAACCCCTTGGAGTAAAATGGCATGCTAAAGTGAAATCATAATTTCTTCACATCTAAATAAATCCTTGAAAGAAATTAGGTAAACTGAAGTTTTGTTCTTCACTTTTAGAACATGTATTTTCAGTTTTTAATGAATTATAATGTACTAATTTCTTTTGTCTTTTTAGAGTTACAGAAAATATGAATGTCCACTTCTGCATGGGCTATTTCAAAGATATTGCAGTTACTGTGCAAATAAATAAACAGATTTTTTAGATAGATAAGACTTCTAGAGATACTTTTTCTTTCAGGATTCCTATTACTTAACTCATATTCATATTGGGTGTTCTAGCATTCAGTCCAATTTTACTATGCTAACTTAGAGACAGGCCAGCTTTAGATTAAGTGACGTAAAACTAGTTTCTGATTAGTGATTATGTACTGCGGCTTTTCTTTTTATATAAATTAATCTATATTTAAAAGCAGTAAAATGAGCTACATTTTAATCTACAGTTTAAGGTCTGAACTGTCACTTTCAGTAAGTAAACAAAAACTGTTTCTACCCAAGGCAATAATAATAATAATAATAATTTTCAATCATCTATTTCATGGGTTTGCAGAATAAATTATGTTTTCAGTAGAAACACCAAGCAAAACCTTTTTTTTTTTTTTTCCCTTATACTTTGAAACCAGAATTCTGAAATTTAAATAGAACCATATCTGTAACTTGGCAAGTCTGTTGGCTACTATATCATAGTGTGAACCCAGGCAATAAATTGTGGATATCTAAGAATGTTCAAGCGTTCAAAGATTTTAAAAGCTGCATTTTAAGGAGTGCCTAAATAGTTAAGTTGGTCCTGATAAACAGAAAATACTTTCATTTGAAATTCTTTCTAAATTGCATAATTTTCCAGGACACCAGTAAAAATTATGTTTTTATATGGGGCTAGGATTCTCTTTCATCTTCCCAAAAACAAAAAATTAGCCTAAATTTAAAAATGCAAGGCTCAGGACATAGAAAATTCACATTCAGGTATCTGCCTGGAATATTTCCAGGCTCATCAAAGAGTGTATGGGAAAAGCCTGATACTAGATTTTTTATTATTGTTTAACACCCTGGTCACCATCTGCAGTCAAATAAGCCTTTCCAAATACTGAAATAGCATGGTAACTGGTCTGAAAAATAAGCATGTTAAGAATTAGTACCGAGATGGACTAAATTTAAATAGAACCATTAGTAATGGTAATATTGGGGCTTTTTGTGTTTTGACAATTCTTAGCATAACAGATAGACATTCTAAATGTGATTTATTTTCTTCAACTTACACTTTAGTGCATTCAGGTACTTAAGTGTATTGATGGCATCTTGCACAGAGTGAGCATCTGTAACACAGAACCTACAGACCAGTGCCCTTGTGGGGTGACAGCTAGAAGTCAGGCAGAAGGTGCTGGTCCACTTATTGTCTGGGTTAAGCAACTAAATCTCATTCCTCATCTGCTAAATCAGACAATTTGAGACAGTGCTCTCTGCTCTGACCATGTATGCTGTATGATAGATTGATATTGTCTGAAGTTTCTGATTTCTTGCAGAATATGAGAAAATCAATTTTCATTTAATAAGTGACTGCAAAGAGAGACTATCTGAGGAAACAAACCTGGAGATTACTTGTGCAATTTCTTAAGCTAAGTAGCACAATACACTGTAAGAAGGGGTTCAATAGATGCTGAGTGCCATATGGTTGAACTGAAGGGGACTACAGGATATATTTTATGTGCCGAACAAAAATAGATTTGATAATGAAAACAATGAAGAAAGCTGGAAAAACTAGTGCAGAACTTGGTATATAGTTTAAAAGTTTTTTTGCGGGCAGGTAATGTAAACTTATGAAGGCTGGGAACTGGTATGTCATATCAACACCAAGAATTTAAAATGCTAAAATTCTTACACACCCATTTTGCACAATGAAAGTGTTCATGACATAGGTGTTAGAAGCTGAAGTTGTTGCACAGGTATATCCATTTTGGAACATTTCCATTTTTAAGAATATCCCCAAAGATTTCTGTTAAATCGTGCAAAGGAAGCTAGAATCTTGGACTGAAAAAAAACAAGCAGTGAAAAGAAAATGAAAAAGGTGTTTTAGTTCAGGGATTTTTATAATAACATTTGACACATTATTTCTTAAAATCATACTTGAAAATTAATTCAGAAAGGCCTGTCATATTGAAAACTGTCATTTCAACAAGATACTGATGGAGGACTTGAGAACAGCACATAATAACACTTAACAGGAGTGTATTGATCTAGGTCGAGGTTGCCCAGGAAGTGACAGACTTGTGAAAAGTCTAACAGTATTTTATTAAGAATGGTTTCAAGAGCATAAAAGATATTAAGCTGTTAAGCGTTATTGAAAATCTGTGAAAGGTAGACACATACCAGCTATGTTTTCATTAACCATCTGAAATAGAAATACTCAGTAGCATTATGTCTGCACATAAGTTTCTCTACCTTGAGGGAAGACCTTAAAGATAAAGTTGACAGTTTTTTGTTCTAGTTAACTCCTGCCCATGAGGTTTGGATTTCAGCTACTCCTCCTGGTCACTTGCATATGAGCATGCAGGGGTATGAAGAAAGACAATTCAGTTTACATTTTCATAGGAAACGGATAGCCCAAAGCTCAGGCAAGTCCTGTTTTTCATTAGATTTTAGCAATCTCATTACAGGGATGAGACAAGAGGTTGGAAGTGAATAAAACTGTCTGATCCTTGATCCAAATAAAGCCAGGCAAGGATAGGACAGTAAAATCAATCAGCAACATATACAATAAGACCTTTTCTTTCAACTGACAGTGCATCTTTATGGTACTCTAAACCAATCTAAAGCCAGACTGTCCCATTCCTATTCTCCCACCTCACTCTGAATGTCTGACCTCTGTTTTGGTCAGGCACTAAGTGGAAATGGTGGAAATGTCTGGGATGCAAAATAGGCATCACTTTTTGCCAGGTTAGTTTTCAGCCACATCAGCTTCTGATTGCAATACTGCAGATTAAATTATTCTAAGCCAAAAGCTATGGAGTCTGTCTGTCTTTATTACATAGTTCCAATGCCTTTGGGCCATCAACAATGGCTGATGGATACCCAGTTAGCTTTTTTTCAGCCAACACTGCTATTCTTCCCATTTGCATTTACCAAAGAATTCCAAAGTTGTGCCTGAAGTAAAGACAAAGTTCATTAAATTTATCACTCATGTGAAATAGTAGAGGGGCCTCAGTTTAGAACATGAATGAATGTTTTTTATTCAATACTAACTTCAGAGAGGTCTAATAAACATAGGTTCTAAAAGACATGCAAATTAAAAGATTGTATTTAAAAGGTTTAGATTTTTATCACCTAACCTTTTAAGTGGCTTACCTTCTCCTTTTATGTTACTTGCTAAGTGATCATGGTGATCATTGCAGAATTTTCTACTGACTTTCCAAATTTTTCGTAGTAAGTTGCTATTTGTAGAAAAATAAGAACCGGAAGCCATTAGGGAATCTGAACAGAGGCTGTGGATATCTTTGCTATTGCAGGCAGTCCAGAGGATCATATTTACCCATATACTGCTGCAGTAAACATGTTCAGTGGAGGCTGGGGAAGTGATGCAAAATGCATTTGAGGGAGGAAGCTTCCAAACATTTAAGTTTGATGCCTAGCTTTATTTTTATAGTCACATTTTATGTCTTTGTTTTTAAATCAAATCATCTCCTGTTACTCTCATTTTAGAAGACAGTTTGACACACAGAGCAGCGCTTCTTTCGCCTCCATTTTATTAAATGCATACTTTTACTTAATCATCTGATATTCAGTAGGCTTTGTTATGTTACATGTCATACCTTTCATCTTTGTTTTTCCTTTGTGGACTGCTTTTTTCTCTTTTGTCTTATTCTTGATGTAACTAACTCTACTGAAATCAATGGTATGACTTGAAGAATAAATGTGTGTTATATAATAATGCTAGATAGAAGGTCCTCTAACTACAGTATGAATGCTTTCTCAAATGTCTGTGTTTCATTAGTAATCTCTTAGACCTTCTTAATAAAAGATAAAAAATATAAGACCATTGGCAGATGTTTAAAATCAAATCAAGAATTCTTTGGTAGCATACTTTGCAGCTGTTCTGCTCAAGGAAGTGTGAAAATGTCTCTACCTGCGTTGTTGAAATAGTCAAACTGTTCTCATTGGGTTGTCATCTGGCTTTTATGAGAGCAAGGTACATCACAATTGAACTGGGTCAAAACATCCTCTAATGGTGTGTTTTGTGCCAAGCTTTTATTTGTTTTTGATTCAACATGCGAAATAAAACTCTAACACCAATAAAAAAAAAGTAGTTTTTTTTAATAGTGAACTTGAAGGAAATAAAAGATACTGACAAAATCACATTCTCTGCAATATAAACATTTTCATGAAAGACAGAAATGCATGATTTTATAACACATTTTTATTTTAAATGCCTCAAATTAATGAACTTTAAAATGAAACAAATTTTGAAGCACCTCCCAAAGTGTTGCAGATGTTGCTGACAAAGCAGTCTGTATTTGAGTATTATTCCTATTGGAAGGTACAGTACTGAGCATATTTGTCAGCTCTTCACAAAATTATAAAAGTGCAGGGAATATGCATAGAAATAACATGATATTTGAAAGGAAAACAAAAAATATCACGTACAAAACATCTGCCATATAAATGTCTGCATGCATGCAAAGACTTCTGTCACAAAACTGAGCATTGCATAAAAATTTGGCACCATACCTTAGAAGAGTATTGTAGCTAGGTTGTAAAGAATGAAGTATCTGCACAGCAGGGCTTATATAGCTTTACAAGGAAATCTTCATTACAGTGTTATTCAGCTAAACCAAAAGCTGAACAAAAAAAAGAAAAAAAAACAAAAACAAAAACATAAACAAAACAAAAAACAACCCAAAAACAAATAAACAAAGAATACAAAAAACCACAAAAAACCAAAACAAACAAAAAACCAAACCAAAACAACTCCCCAAAAACAAAAAATAAAGAAAAAGAAAAACAAACAAAAATCAGAACCACACTTATTTGCAAGGATAAGGATGTGGGCCCTCTCCAGCAGAAAAAGAGAAACCCTACTGCCCTGGAAAAAGAGAATGCTGAGGTTCTCAATGACTTCTATATCTCAGTTTTCAACAGCAAGTGCTTCAGCCACGCCACCCAATTTCAGAGAGGCAAATGCAGGGACTGGGAGAATGAAGACCCTCAGTAGGAGAGAGTCGGGTTCAATAACATCGAAGGAACCTGAATGTGCAAAGTCCATGGGACCTCATGAGATTTGTCTGTGTGTCCTGAGGGACCTGGCAGACAAAGCTGTCAAGCCACTTTCCCTCTTTGTGGAAAAAATTGTGACAGTCAGGTGAAGTCCATGATGACCAAAAAAAGAAATATAACCTCCATTTTTAAAATGGGAAAAGCAGAAGACGTGGGGAGCTACAGGCCAGTCAGTCTCACCTCTGTGCCAGGCAAGATCATTGAGCAGACTCTCCTGGAAACTGTGCTAAGGCACATGGAAAACGAAGAGGTGATTGTTAAGAGCCAACATGGCTTTACGAAGGGGAAATCATGCCTGCCAAACCTGGTGACCTTCTAGGACAGGGCTACAGCACTGGGGGATGGAGCAGAACAACTGACATGTCTACCTGGACATGCAAAGGGTTTGACACTGCCCCATGTGACATCCTTGTCTCCAAACTGGAGGGACATGGATTTGATGGATGGACCATGCAGTGGATGAAGAACTGTTTGGAGAGCTGCACGCAGAGAGTTGTGGCCAGGGGCTCATTGTCCACGTGTGGAGTGGTGCCCCTCAGGGGTCACTACTGCAGCTGATGCTGTTCACCATCTTTGTTAGCAGTGTCTACAGTGGCATCAAGTGCACCCTCAGCAAATTTGCTGCTGACACTGAGCTCTGTGAGGCCGTCAACACACTGGAGGGAGAGGATAATGCCATCTAGAGGGACCTGGACAGACTTGAGAAGTGGGCCTGTGTAAATGTCATGAAGGGTAACAAAGCAAAGTGCAAGGTCCTACACCAAGGTCGTGGCAGTCCTAGGTACAAATACAGTCTGGGTGAAGGAGTGATTTGGAGCAGCCCTGCAAAGAAAGAACTGGGGGTGTTGGTTGATGAGAAACTCAACATGAGCCAGCAATGTGCACTGGCAGCCTGGAAAGCCAACCTGGTCTGTATCAAAACAAGCATGGCCAGCAGGTCAAAGGAGGTGATTCTCCCCCTGTGCTCTGCTCTTGTGAGACCCCACCTGAATTACTGCATGCAGCCCTGGTGTGCCCAACATAAGACCTGTTGGAGCAAGAACAGAGGAGAGGCACAAACCTGATAAGAGGACTGGAGCACCTCCCTTATAAAGACAGGCTGAGAAAGCTGAGGCTGTGAGGCTGTGAATCAGGAACTGTGTGACAGGACAAGGAATAATGGGTACAAATTGAAAGAGGGGAGCTTTATGTTAGATATTAGGAAGAAATTTTTTACTGTGAGGGTTGTTAGACACTGGAACAGGTTGCCCAAGGAGGTTGTGGACACCCCAACCCTGGCAGTGTTCAAGGTTTGAATGATAAGGCCTTGATCAGCACGGTCTAGTGGGAGGGGTCCCTCCATATGGCAGGGGCAGTTGGGATTAGATGATCCTTAAGTTCCATTAAGGAACTCCTTAACATTCTGTAATTCTGTTGCCCACAGACTGAAAAGCTGATAGTTTGAGAAGAAAGTAGTAAACCTCATGATCAAAAACCAAGTTAGGAGTGCTAAGTAATAAAGTTAGTTTGTTATTGCTGATGTTTTCAGACAGGTTTTTATTGATTGATTTTGTACATATCACATGTTTTTAAAGTCTGAGGTTGTTACAGCTTTGCTGGCAAAATGATACACTGGAAAGATATGACAGAGCTCTCAAGAGTTTTATAAATAATTCAGAAATTCCTTCTATTTTGGGGGTTTCCTTTTCCTTTTTTTTTCCTTATTTTGTTTTGTGTTTAATGAGGCCTTGATTCAGGCACAGCTCTACTCACTATTCATGTATATGTTCTGAAAATTTTGCTAGTATCAACAAGACTGAAGACATACTGTACTGTATTGACTACAGCATAAAGTATGAATTCTTGATACACGTTTTAAGTTGTCAGCATGCCGTATTAATAAAATTGCACTGAATTCTCTGTTCATTAGTTCAAGAATAGGCAACTAATTCATATTCAGAGAGAGGAATGTTCCCAAATAAACTTTCTCATTTATTTTTCAGTGATAGTTTTGTTCCTACTTACAAATGCAGGGGTAGACAATCATTATGACAGGAATGATAAAATCATAGAATCATAGATTCATTTTCACTAGAACAGACCTTTGAGATCATTGAGCCCATTGTTGTAATACTGCCAAGTTCACCACCAAACCATGTCCCTAAGTGCCTACATTTACATATATTTTAAATGCCTCTGGGGCTGGTGACTCTACCACTTCCCTGGGTAGCCTCTTCCAATGCTTGACAACCCTTTCGGTGAAGAAATTTTAACTAAAATTCAATCTAGCACCCACACACATCCCCCTACCACCCTGCAAGTTCCCTTCAGTGGAACTTGAGGCCATTTCCTCTTATCCTATGACTTGTCAAAAAAGACCAACTACCACTTGTAATGTCCTTTCAGATAGTTGCAGGGAGTGATAAGGTCTTTTCTCAGCCCCCTTTTCTCCAGGCTAGTATAGACCTTTGTCTCTAACCCTATATTTCTGTGCATGAGGGCACCTGCAAGGCTCAGGATTAGCCAGCTTCCACTCCTCACAGCTGGCTCTGGCCAACAGTGTGATCCAGCCCTAGAAGCCTTATGTGTGGCCTGTGCTTTCAGGGAAGCCAGCAATTGAAACAGAAGTGATTCGCATGACTTTTCCTCAGCAGGTAGAAATTCTGCTGTTTTCTTTTTCTTTTTCCATGATAGCAGGATTGAAACTCCATTCATTTACCTTATTTGCTGATGGTTGTTTTTTCTGAATCTGGTAAACATTGAAAATCAGAATTTATTTATCTGGATTCGGTAACATTCTGTTGACCAGCACTACATATGTATATTTTATCATACTCCACCCTATTACAACTTATTGTACAATGTAAGAAAAATGCTAGTATATAATGGCAGAAACAATTAAATTGCAGGTGGTATGGGGGAATTTTTTTCATAGAACGTGTTTAAAGTTTTGTTGCTGTGAATAATGTAACACTTTAAAAGATCTCTAACCTTTTCAATAAATGAACATCATCCATAAAAATAAAGCTGAATTCTCTAAAAGCCCATAAGATAGAGATACTATTTCTCACAAGTTATTTCCAAGTGAGTTATTCTTAAGGGGCCTAATATAAGTGCAGAAAGAAACTAATAGGTTGTATTTCTTAAATCTCTGATACCATCTGGAACAATATCCTTTAAAAATGGTATTCCATTACAAGACAATAAAAAGATGAACGAATAAGATAACTGCACTAAAGATTATTAGCCCTGTAAAATAGGATGCATTTCTGGTTTTGTAGTGTTGATAGTACATGTTCCAGTAGAATATTTTGGTCCAACCGTGCCTCTTAAAATCAGAAATCTTCCCATAGCTCTTACAATTGCCACCATAAAATGATATACTTTCCTGCACCTCTAGAGGGAACTCCACGGTGTAGATGACAAGAGTCAGAAGCGAACAGAGGGTTTGGAAAGGGGCAAAAAGTATTAATACATTAATAAAAAAGTTATTAATACAACTACATATGCCAATGCCCACTTAAAACTTTTCTGGAAAAATCTCTATGAGAGTTTCCTGCAAAATCTTAGGTTTCCTTACCTATACTGTTATCTCTGCAGTGTCATCTGCCATCTCAGGCAGGTTTTAGGTGAGATGGTTATTGCCCCAGACAGACTGGTGCCTCAGTTAAGGTCTTGCTGTAGATCCCCATTGCTGCTTAATCATGAACTGCATCGTAAATGTTAGAAATTTCATGAACAGAGTCCTCTGCAGATAACACAGACCTGATAAGGGTTAATCAGAGTTTTCATCTACAGTGAGTGCCTAGTCACTTGGGTCATTTGAATTAGATCTTCATACAGAGAGGACAGTGACCCAGTGATCTAAGGGGCTGCTGCTCTTTGAATTCTCTGCCTCCCATAGAGCCAGAGCAAGCTGAATTACTTGACTTGATCACAGGAGCAATTTGATCTTTCTAGGAGGAATGATTCATCTTTTATAATCCGATGGAGCCATTTCCTCTAAAAATTAGGGTGAACATGAAAAATGTAGAAAACACACAAAAAAATATAACCAATATGAGAAGTCCAGCAGCTATAGTTCCTTTCATTAAAAAAAAAAAAAAAAAAAATGCTGCTTTATTTGCTCTGTTGAAGCTATCTTTCCCTTCCCTAGTGGTACAGAGTGGTCTGTTGTTAATGATGGAGATTTTACTGCTGATAACATTTTTGGAAGTGAAAATTTCAAAATAATTTGTAATAAAGGGCCCATCATTAATAACAATCATTTCAGTAAAAGTGCTTGTTAAAATAGCAGACAGGGATGTATCTTATATGTCATTGGTTATGCATGGTAATAAAGGCAAATAAGCAAGAATTTTATGAGCCAAAGACTAGGTCTTCCATTAATTTATGTGAGGAATGACACACACATATTAAAATCATTATTTCATTTTTTGTTCTTGGAAAAGTATGTGATGTATCTGAAACATAATTTTAAAAAATAAAAAGCCCTGAGTAACAAAGGATAAGTAGTTGAAAAATCTGTAATGGTAATAAACTGTTTTTCTGAATGATCTCATGATTAGATATTAACGTTTTCGGTTATCTTAATGTATGGTAATAGTTCTTCACCTGGGAAGTGTGTGGAATATACACATGGAGATGGCTAGGAAGAGATCATTCTGAGATGGTTTCAACTGAGTGGAAGAGAAAGGTGGGCAAACAGCACAACAAGTAGAAAAATCAGTATCTATTCAACCACCTGCTCAATACCCAGTCCACTAGCTGCCACTGCAATACTGACAACTGCAGTGGCCCGTGGGAAAGTGGTTTGGTAAAAGTGTCTCTGGCCTTTTTTTTGTTTCAAAACTGGTTCGCCAAGGTTGACAGCTGAAAGTCTCAGTGATCTGGTTTCAGACTCCTGAATCTAAGCACTCAGTTTTGGCACAGTGGCTTTGTTGAATTTGGAAGCTTGAAAATGCATAATATTTTGCATTCAGGTTTTCTGAAATACAAGCAGTTCATTTTTGTGAAGCAGAAGAATGCCTGGGGCAAAGGATGTGGACAAAGGAAAAGAGCAAAGAGATGGGAAACCTTGTGGATGATAGATTGCTGCCACATGGCTCTGTGGAAATAACTGCAAATTAAAGAGGTTGTCAACAGTTATTTGTCTGTCAGACTTTGCAGGGAGTTAATATTTCGTTGAATGAACTTCTGCAGATCTGAAATGGAGCTGAACTGTCTTTTAAAATCTTTCAGATAGACTATAGTATCAAATCACAGATCTGTTACTATTAGGTAAGCTGTACACTCCACTCTCATGAGGGGAAAACTATAGTTGCTATTTCAAGCTGAATAAAGACTTTAGTATTTAATTTATTAATAAAAATTGATATTGAGTTAAATGGTTCAACTGAAGCAGAAGTCTGGCAGTTGAGTGTTAAGCTGAGCTTTCTTTCATGAGGTCTGAATGGACGATGCTCATTGCATCTTTGTGCAAGCACACTATGGATATAATTGTAATATAAATTCATTTTACATCAAGAGTTGGCACTCTTCAGAACATATTTTCATTTTTGGCAGATTTTTATTTTCCTGTTAAGAGTCAAGAAAACATTTTCCCAGTTAAAAACCAAATAACAATGTCCATCTAAATAAACAGAGACTTAATATTTTTCACAAATAATCAATAGCAATGGTTTCAGAACTTGCTGCATTTTAGTGTACATAGGGGCATACTTTTCATCAGCTTTAATAGATTGTTCCTTTTTTTAAAATTCCACTGTTCTGTATGGATGAATGGAATTAAGAAATGTGAAAAAGGCCAAGGGAGGTGACACTGTAGTCTAGGTTATTAATCTTGGAGCCTCCCAGAACAATGAATTCTTGCCTGATGGAGGTAATTTCTTGTTCTAGGTCCTGGGTTAACAGATTACTTGAATGGCTCAGCGTCATATTTCCATCTTCTCCCTTTTCATGTTCTATGTTAATATGCTGTAATGACACTCATTGGCTTCTTGTTAAATGCAAAATAAGTGAAATACGCTGTTCTATTTATTGTACCAAATGAAGAAAGAAAAAAAAAAAAGCTGTTTTATTTTTCATGATGTGAAAGTTGTTGAGGAATTCTATATCGCTGCAGATGTTAGTAGATTTGTGCCATGTAAATTGGGTATGTTAATGATGTTACAAAATGTTCTAATCAGTGTTTATTCTGTCATATTTTATTTATATTTGTTTTTCAAAATACATGTGCATATGGTAGAGGAACCTTAAAAAAATCATAATATGGCAGTCAGATTGAAATACAGTTAAGTATAGAGATATGTGTTTTAATTAAAATGGTTTGTAAATATATATTATGGATACTCAGAAGAGGCCTTCTATTTTGTTTAACACAGTAGTACTTTAAAATATTTCTTCTTCAATGATAACAGAAGTCCCTTTCAGCATAAATGGACCAGTGTGCTTGCTAATGATCCAGAAAAAATACTCTGACATTCTTTAAAAATACCTGAGATATAATATTTACAATTTTTTATTCAAACTTATAAGCTGAGCTCTTGGAAACTTTTCAATATGGTTCAGGCTTTCACACTTTTATAGCCTATATTGCAAAGAATATGGATGATACCCATTAGGTTGCTTCCTAGGAGTTAAGCACTGTGTTTTCCATTGCTTTTTAGATTGAGACTGACCATAAAAATGTTTGCAGTTTTCTGGGGATTTAAGTGGAATTTAGGTTAGGCACAGTAGATCATAGAGAAGCTTAGGCAGAATAAAGACAGTGCTCTCCCCAGAGCACATGCTTCCCAGTGTATCAGTGTCAATGCACACACATTGATATTTAATATAAAAACACAGGGAAAGTTGAGATCAAACTGGGTAGAGTGTGAAATGCTTTCATGATTAGGCAAAGCTGGATATTAGATGATGTCTTGATGTAAGATATCTAAATAAAATTTTAGGCACCATTTAGTTCAGTCTATTATTCCTAGAAAGAGAAGTATTTCATTTTGTATTCTGAGTATTATTGCACAGCTATATCTTTGAATCTCTTCCACAGGCATTTCATCACAGTAAACCTAAGTGATAGACAATTCATACACAGAACTCACTAGTAAGTTATGTCATCCTAGAAGTGTTTTTTTGTCACAGCCGGCAGTGGTCAGAGTGCCGTGACCTTCCTGGACAGAAGTCCTTACAAGGACGTCCCAGAGGCTCAGGAGCTTCTGCTGCCGCTGAGCGATTTCGAGCTCTTCAGTGAAATCAGCTCTTCGGGGTGGCACTGAGTGATTTTGAGCTCTTCAGTGAAATCAGTTCTTGATGGCAATGCTGAAGGAAAAGACAAAGCCTTTGTATAGAGTTCCACAGGAGGCTTTATTCAGCTTCTGCCTCAGAGGAGTCCAGTGATGAAGAGCCAAAGGGCCAGAGGAAACAGGGGGTTATGTAGGGAAGGCAGGGGGTGGGGTAAAACATCTGAGCCAATCAGCTGAGGGATTCAGGGGACTACCAATAAACTGAGGGATCAAGGGAAGGACCAATCAAGAGACAGATCAGGGGGGAAGCAAAGGGAAAGGGTCAATGGGGGTAAAAAGATTTACATAGCTGTTGCAAAGCCTCTTGGGGGTAACATTCCCTCACCATAACAGCGACAGCCGTCTGCCAGGATTTCTCCCTTAGAGGGTCGTGTTTATATTATTTTCTGGTTTAACTGCTCTCTCTCCAGGGGAGTGTGTTTGTATTAACGCTGTCTGGCTTAACAGCCTCCACATTTTTTGAAAAAGAAGCAACCACTATAGATTTCAGTATTGTTCAGCATTTTTATACTTAGCTCTCAAACTAAAGTACAGGATATATTCTTTTTGTGGCCAAAAAGAAAGAATATATTTCTTCTCATGTAATATGCAAGGGTGCTACACATTGCAGTTTGAAATCTATTCTGTTTTGTGTGAAAGAAATTATTATCAGTTTACCTGCTCATATATGCAACTCTGTTGGAGGGTAGGAAGGGGGTTTTTTTTGTTGGTTTTGGGTTGTGTTTATTTTCTATCTTCATAGTCTTTATTTTAAGTGTTTTCTTAAGGATTATGGGGTTTTTTTTGATTGATTAGTGGGGTTTTTTTTTTTGTTTGTTTGTTTTTTGTTTGTTTGTTTTTTTAACTCTACAAGTTAATTTACTGAGATTTAATGTATGGAACTTGGTCAAGGCACTAAATGAAAACAGGATTTATGGTGCAAACCCTAGAGATGTGTTTATTTATAGAGTCTATGAGTTAAACCATGATACCACAGAAATCAGAGGAAGTCTACCTGTTCCCTCCATTAAAGTAAGAACTCTACATAAGATTGAAGAGCAGTATAGTCCACCATGTCATTTTGTATTTGTCTCCTTGAGACAACTGAAGGTGTGGTATTAAAATTAAATTTATCGATAACGGTGTTTGAGGAGCAAAACTAATGGGGAGGTGGATTTGCTGAAACCTAATTGCAGTCACAGAGAATAGACTAAAGCAGGAACTGGCAGAACTGAACTAGCTATTTAAAAGCCTGTCTGTTTATGAGTAAGTCACGTTTCTTCTTCTTCAAGTTTGATATAACAGTTGTAGCCATCTTTGGATCTCTCTTCAGCTAACACTACAATTACTTGCTCAGCAGATAACCTCTGCAGACCGTGATCTTAATAATATTTTAAAGATATTTGTGTAATGATGAACATTTCTGGAACAATTTCTTCAGTGAATGAGAAGCACTCTCTTTTCTCAGATCATTCACACTGTTTTGTTTCAAACAGAAGTATTTTTCTAATCAACTCATGAAGAATAATACACTATTTTGAATTTTTTGGTTGTCTTCTTTATTCTTCATTTTTACTACTTTGGACCTCTTTTATGACATTGAAAGACAGCTTTGGATGTTTCTAGTTGAGGATTTTTAATATAACCATCATTGCTTTTAACAGTAGTGAAGGGAGAATGAAAATAAATACCTCTAATAAGCCTCTTTGTTTTTTTTCTGTATACCAAAAAGATTCTCATCCTGTGTTATTTACTACTGTACTATTGCATCACAGCTGTCTTCTGTACAGCAGGAGATGAAAAATCACACTTCATATTGTGGGAGGGTGGCTTTACGAACACTTGAGACAAAACATGAAAATATGTAAAATACCAGGCTAATCGTATGAGAAGTTCATATTGTTCATATCATCTAAATACTTCCTCTAGAATTCCAGATAATTTTGTTTGATCATATCAGCTGTTAAAATGAGTTTGAGTACTTGATTTCCTAGGAAAAATACTAATGTCTAGAGATTTCATTCATGGTTTCTCATCTTTGTGAATTGAGGTTGGCTTTTCTTACCTTAATATGTAAATGTATCCACGTGCCCTGGAACCAACCCAAACCGGTAACAGCCTGGACTTTTGGTAGGACCTCAGATTATCTGCAAGATTCCATGATTTTTTGGCTATTCTGCTTGATAAGTGAACTTTTAGGGATGTTGGTACAACACTTTCAAGCAAATCGACAAATACCAAGTTTTAATTCTCTTGTTTTCATTTCCACTTGTCACTGTTGTATTTTTGATACAGATTTAGAAAGTTTTAGTATTCCATTGGCCAACTCAGTCCTCCATGGCAACCAGAAATCAAATAAGCAATGAACTGAAGTCTGGAAGATTTGAAATGCAGTCTTGTACATGAGGGAAAAAACCCTGGTTGGTTGTACTCCACAACTGTCAGTTTGAAAACCGTAAAACTTATTTTTCTCATAATGTGAAGAATTTGCACATTAATAGAGAGAATTAATTTTATAATACATTTTGGATACCTTTTTTTTTCTGTCTATCAGAGTGGGGTTTCACTGCAAATTTTGATCTTGAACAAGATATCACAATTGCAAAGAGAGTATAAGTGTTTAGAGAACAGTGTTTTATTACTGCAGAGCACACAGTTTGGGGAATTGATCATTTTTCTTCGCTCCCCCTGGTGGTTCAGCTTTTGGCAGGTCATCTTGCTGCATACAGAGACTGATTGATCTCTCACCACGTGAAAATGGCAGGTGCTTGTTAGGCCCCCAGTGGGACTTACTTCAGTCTGCAGTGATTCTTTTCTTCATTCAGTACTGTAATAGATGCCATCTTTTTGTCTCTTAATCTTTACCAGCAAACAGAATTGAAACTGTTAAATATACCCAGCATTCCATGTTTTAGATATGGTGCTTTAGTGCATGATTGCAGTGAGTGTACTGGCGTTTAAAAGCAAACGAGTACTTCCCAAGAGACAGGTGATTTTGCTGTTCAAATTATCTGTAGTCCACATCCTACAGAAAAAATAGCCTGAATAGACAAGATTTTAACTCAGCATATTACCTTCCCAAATGACAAAATTAGAATGGATACTATGTTTTTAAAGAACTGGGAGCTCATGAATAAAAAAAACATACTTCTTGACCAAAGAGAAATTAATCTTCCTTTAGGAGGTTTTGCAAAAATGTGTTTAAATCACAGATCTGTTCATGACGTAGGGGTTTGTGATGCTCTTTTTTTTTTTTTTTTTTTCCACTTATGTTGTTGGTGAATTAGTCTTGTATTTTCTTTGAATCATTCAGTGAATTAATTTACCCTCTAATATTAGAAGCACTAGTTATCAGTTAAGTTGTTCTGTAGGTTATTACTTTGGAAAAGATCATCATGTTATCAAACAATGCTCTAAAAAGCATTATTTTATTATTTAAATCATCAGGTTGGGAGACTCAAAGGTAATACTACATAAATGCTTCTAAAAGACATTGGTTAGAAAATTTAACTACACTCCTGAGGCAAACTTGTCTATCATCAGTGCTGTAACTGCCAGTCATGGGATCTTATTATATCTTTGTTTTCTGGATAGGAAAATGCAAGATTAATACCTGTATAGGTCTTTACAGGTAGTAAAGTCCCTTCTTTCCCATTTATCTTTTCCTTTGGTGAGGCAAGTTGGACTCTTTGAATTCCTCAGAAGGTCTGTTTTCATTCCTTTAATTATTTTCTCTAATACCTTCTGAAACGTCTCCATTGTATTGGTGACCTTCTAGATGACAGTTTTAGTAGAACTGAATAGTGTTCCAAAATTAGCTGTTTCTTGGACTGCAGTGCTCCATTGGCTCAGTTGTGAAGATCCTCCCTTTATATGAATTTTAGATAAATCTCTTACAGGAAAATGATGTTCAGCCCAGTCACAGTCCCACAGCACTTTGCAGAATTTTGTACCCCAGAATCTAGTATAAGATCCTGTATCAATGCCATTCGTTCTTTATTCATATAGCTATAATCTTATTTTGGCCATACTATTTTTTTTTTTCCCCTGAATTTTTTCCCCATTCACAGTTAATCAACCAGTCACAACTGTTCTGTAGCAGGGATCAGACCGGCTCATTTACCTGGCTCATTTACTCTTTGTGTTACCATATATTTTACCAGAGGTGATGCTGGATGTGCTGGCGTTGCAAGTTACTTACATATATGGTTAAAAATCATGTGGCCTAGAAGCGACCTATTTGCAAGGGAAAAAAAGTTAGAGGTTTCTAGAAACACAGTTGAAGAAACTTCTCAGTTTATATTTGCAATTTTTGGGGCAGACAGCTAGCTAGTTTCTTTTTTATTTTTTTTTTAACCTTTATTACTTTTTAAAATCTAGATGTCCTTCAAATAAACCCAATCTCCAAACTGAAGATTATCAGCATTTAGATTGGACTGGGAATTCCTTTGCATGCATGGAAGAAATGTAAATGCTATGAAACAAAAGTTCATGTACAGTGTATATTTCTTTATGATCTGATTTAACAGTCAGCTGAGTAGGAACACAGTTACATTAAATATATCATGTCTTCTACTTTTTAGAAGCTTCTAGGGGAAACTTCTTCCTTTGTAAAATTAAAAATAATGCTAGGACATTTAGTAATTAAGAATGTGAGAGAACAATTATGATTGGGTGCAAGCTGTTAGTATTTTCTCTATGAGGTTTTTAGGTATCATTGATGTGTATAAAAGCATCATATTACAAGTAAGAGGAGTCTAGTTCTACAAGTGGTGTTCCTTTCTAAGATTCTATGTTTAGATTTTCCTATTTTTAATATAAAGAACAGATTTTTACACCTCAACATTAAAATTGATAAAGTAGTTAAGGTTTCAGTTTTGCAGTGGGAGTATCTCATGACTTCAGCATAATTTTACAACTTACCACACACTTGTGTTTTTTTGGTGGGAAGTAATAGAAAAATTCAGAACATTAGTCCATGAGAGATATTTTCTACATGCTTAGTGTTGCAGTAGCAGTAGGGAAAAACCTGTGCAAAACCCTTGAGGACTGCTTAGGGAATATTGGCATCTACTCTGTCCATCCTGATTTTAATATAGGAAAATCTATATCTTTCGATGGCTACCCATGGCTGGGAGAAAGTCAAGCAAAGATAGAAGTTAATCTACCAGATCAAAAGTAAGACACTGTGAAATATTAAACTTGCAGTTAAGATATAAGATATAAGTCTCACTTTCATGAAGAGGAATAAGAGGAGGAAATATTTCTCTTACCCTGCAAAAAGCATCAAATCATGACATGTCAAATTCCTGTCTATGCAGACTTTCAGATTAACACCAATGAAGGTCAGAGTCACAAACATTGTTACTGTTATTCCTATCTACTTATGTACACAGAACTTCTCTTTGGAATTTCTACACAAGGTCACTCATGAAACTGAAATTCATCATTCTCTTCCATGACCCAAAATATCCAAAATAACAACCACTCCTGCCATCAGTTGAGTCAAAAGTACACTTGCAGAATGAGTAACATCTTGGATGTTACTACAGATTTGTAAACATTTGGTACTGAAAAGAAACAGACATGCAAAAGCATGTAGAAAGATTGAAATTCTTCAAAGAGACAGAAAAGCCAGACCTTGGCACACATAATTACAAATCCTACTAAGCCAAATTTTTAGATCTTGTCTTGATTTAGTTCATGCCAGTGTTCATGAGAACTGGCCTGAATGTAGGCTTCATACAGTTGGAGTTTTCTCTTAGGAATTCCTTCCTTGTTTCATCTGCTAAATCAAGTAAATGAGACTGGATTTTCTTTCTTATGATTTGTGTCATTTTTCAGGTACCCAAGCTCCCGAGTTGTGCTGCTAGTGGGATTTCTCTGTGCCAGTTTTGTATCTTAAATTCTTAGAAACAGAAATTACATTTAAAAAAGGATAGAATGACCTCTGTTCAGGCTAGCGTGGAGACACTTTTCCTGAATTCTTGAAAATTTCCTGTCTTAACTATTTCTCCTTAGCTGCATTTCAAATACAAACCTTGTATTGACAAAGTAAAAAAATACCACTATTTTGATAGCGCATAATTTGAGTAATAGATTAGTATTTTAATACCAGAGAGGCTGCCGTAGCAATAAAAGAAAAAAATATATTTTAAAACCCTTGTTTTTTATGAGGATGTCAATTTCCAGTGACCTTACACTGTTACAGCATCATATTAGTTTTCTCATTTTTAGCAAACAAAATAAAATTAATATTTTTACCTTTCATTTGCAATTGCTGTGACTTTTAAAGAATATTTTGTATTCCTTGGATTAACAAAGATTTTATGATTCTATGAATTACATTCCTTACTTAGATAAAAATACAAGTTTTGAGTATTTTGAGTATTAAGAAAAACCCAGCTATTTCAACTTTTAGGATGAAAATCTCACCTGAATGTGATTGATCAAGCTGACATCCATCCATGCTCCAGTTTGGGATAACACAGGAGTAGAGAACTTTGCCACTACATTCCCAAAGGCTATATATGGTAACTGACAACATTAGTATCAATTCTTCACAAAAATGTGCTTCTTACAACCATTTTAAATGCATAAATGGTAAATAATTTAAATATGTTACAGCATACGTATCTCTTCATTTTTCAGCAGCCTTTTTCAATACAAGCTCTTTTATTTCATGCTAGACAAGGCAATGCCCGTGAAGTGCTTAGCTCAATAAATAAAGAGGGATGATCTTCTACAGGAAAGTAAATCTTGTTTTAAGATATAATCAGTACTGTATTGTTCGTGCAAATCCAGTTTATGTGCAACAATACAGGAATCTAGTCAGCTCACCGGTCCCATCAAATACAAGACCTTTTTCAGTGACAAAAGACACAGCACTTAATAATTTTATCCTCCTAATCTTTTGAGTCTACCTCAGAAATGCCAGATATATTTCTTTTTTAACAAATGCACAAGATGGGCAGTAAATGCTCAACATTCTGCGCTGTATGCAGTGCCATTAGGACACATCTGTATGGTAGAACACACATACTCTTTGCAGTACTGGGAATTTATTTTGATTTCACCTGAGGCAGCAAGATTGTATTCTGGAAAAAATTAGAATGTTAAGTCATTTGATTTTCATCCCCCTTGAGCACTGTATAGTCAGGAATTGTTAGTGGTGTTCATTTTAAAGCTGAACAGTGGGATTAAGTACTTCATGTCAAACACTGGGATTACTTCCACAAAACAGAAACAAAAAAGATGTGATTCCAAACTAATTTCTGAAATTAGGAGAACCAACAAAATATTTTAGAAAATTAAATTACCTTTGAAATGTAATGGAATTTATTGTTTGAAGCCTAAATCCTGATAAAATTTTTCATTCCACCTTACCTACTTGTGCTGTTTCTTTGCTTCTTATTGTGAACAGAAGTCACCCTTAAGAGATCAAGACTTGCCAATACTTCTAAATACAGCAGCATACCATAATTGCTTTTCTGTTCTAGGTGTAGAATCAGGTTTTAACTGCTGGCAAATTGAGATTTTTAATGGTGCCTCCTCTAAGTAGCCGCCTTTCAATTTTATGCACGAAGAAAAAGCTGCTGATATCCTGTTCTAGCAACCTAGGTATAAAAGAGCATTTTGAAGTGCCACATGAAATAAAATCGTAGTGAATAATAAGCTAGAAAATATGCTTAAGGAATCACTTTACTATTGTTGCCATGTACAAATTATACAGGAAGAGCTGAGGGCTGGCATCTGTTTTTCAGCTCACTTCTGTGCGCTGCAAGCTTAGTGCTGTTGTTTGCCTACAGCTATTTTCTGCACTTATTAAGAATCAGTCAATCATACACAGCTCCTAAACAAAAGAAAACCATTTGTTGACTGAATTTACTGAGATCACTCTCCAAAAGTACAAATTATGTTTTTCATAACAAAGGTGAAAAAAAAAACAATTTCTCTACATTTCTTCTAACAAGTAATAATTTTTTTAATCTAACAGTATACCTTTAATAATGCTTTGTAACTTCACAGATTGACTCATGAGAAGAAGTTTTGATGTTAGGTAATCAACTACATTTCTTGTTTGAAATTGCCTCAAATTATCTCTAGGTTTGCTTTATCAGTATTTACCCAGGAATATCTTCTTTGAGATACCGACTGATGTAAATTACTTCCAAGGAATCTATCCTGGCTCAAATAAATTTTTGCTTTTTCATTGGTTCTTCCTGAATAGGAAGAGCAGACTTGAAAGTCATACATTTTCAGTACTTTAAATTTTGAAAATATTTTTAAGAACCTTATTACCTAGTGTTCAGTCATCGAATTTCAGGCTTTTTCTGGTGAGATGGGTGAGCCATGTGTTTATTCACATGCAAAGCAAGGTTATAACCACCTCTGATCTTCTTTCATTTCTGTAAACTGCAAACAGAACAAAAGTCATATGTAAGATGTATATACCAAAATTATACTGCCTCACTAATGACTCTTAAAAAATATCTCTTTTAACCTAAGGCAAGCCCAAAGACCTTTATGTGGGAAAGGCAAGAGAAGTAAAATCTATTGTAAATTCTCAGTACTGTTGGCTTGCTGTATAATTCAAATTCCACACTTTCCTGGACTTCAACATCACAATTTATCTGCTCAGTTCCTATCTCTCCAGAGTGATGGAGAAATCTCCTCAAGAGCTGATATATCAGGAAAAAGTGATACTATGATTTGGAGAGCTCCTTCAGCTGCCTTTCAATGTGACAGTTTCTTCCTAAACAGTCTGGGTTTTGTTTTCAAATGTGAGTCAGGAAGAAGTACAATCCTGAAATCAGCACGGTTAAATTGCCTAATTAAATATGATAAGCGGGTTTAGTTTTCAGTTGTTGACTAGACTCCTGTAGAGTGATAGAGACATAGTTTAATTGCACATTAGGCAAGTTGTGGATGAAAAAGACAGACAAGGAATTGGACTCACTGAAGTGTAGATATCGTGAATCACATTTAAATTCTGTGGAGCAAAAACCAACCCTAGCAGTGAGTGATTTTTCTTGTCCTTTAAGTATCTAGTGTATGTGGGTAAATTAATAGTTTCCTGGAAGTTTTTGGCTGCAGAGGGAGCCTGAGTGTGACTATCTGAGAATAGAAATACAGTATAGATATT
This sequence comes from Sinosuthora webbiana, assembly GCA_013397395.1. Classification (NCBI taxonomy): domain Eukaryota; kingdom Metazoa; phylum Chordata; class Aves; order Passeriformes; family Sylviidae; genus Sinosuthora; species Sinosuthora webbiana. Next base: position 522,126 of record VXBN01003032.1, on the reverse strand, counting down.
AGATAATGTGAAATCTAACTTTAGGCAAAATATAGGAAAATACATTATGTAGAAGACACACATAGTCCTTCCAAAATATCTTAGATGGAAAAAGGTGCAGCACGGGTATATTTAGTCTACAATTCAGAGTCTGTATAGCCAAAACAATACAAGGGCTGAATCTGACATCTCTGAATGATATGTCCATGGAAGTGACAGTAGAGAATAGTATGACTGCTGTGTACTTCCTGCACTTTTATTTCTTAGTAAGAAATCTAATAAAAATAAACCTGGGAAGATTTGTTTTTTAAATTGGATCAATATCCAGGTCTTAGAAAGTTTAACTGTTTTTCACTGTCTAACAATTCTAATGCTGATGAGCACAAGGATGAAATAACTGGGGCTACTTTGTGAAGAATCAGAGATAAAATGTCAATAACTTTAATGAAAAACAAAGCATCCTGCAATTTCTCACTTATGACATGTTTTCAAATAAATGGAAACATTTTTCTTGATATTATGATTAAAACAGGACATGATTCTTTGGCCCTCACTAATGATTAACTGTTCTGAGAGTAAAGCAGATTTTCTGCTTTTCTGCTAGAGTAACATACAGGAATTTGGTTTAAGCTTAACAGTAGTAGTGTCAAGAAAAGAAAAATATTTAACATAGGCTTTCCTATGAATTATTATATTGTCATTTCTTATGGACTTAACCAAATCACACTTTTATTTAAACTGAAGGCAATGAAGGAATACAATGATGATGTAAAAGAAGGTTGTTCTGTCCACCAAATAAAGACTGGAGATCTAAAACAATTTTTTTTTCTCTCTGAGATTGTAATTTCAAATGTTCTTTTCAAGAATAATAGCTAAAAGCAGTTCATACAGAAGCGTGGATTTTACATTGGAGTTACGTCTTTAAATGACGATTTGTTAAGAAGAAATCTAATGGAAACATACATTATAATTAGGTTGATAATATTAAACTCTATACCTGATCATGGCAGACAGAAATTAGAAGGTTAGAAATAAAAGTTAGTCTAATCTTCCTGCTCACATTCTTAAAATTTTTGCATTTTGCAGTGACAGCTCTGGTTTAGAGAAGGAAAACACAGCAGACAAATGGTTCAGAGATAGAGTGCTGAAGAAAAGCTGCATTAATCAGGGGAAAAGACAGCCTTTACAGAAAGCTGTAGGCTTCCAGATACAATTCAAAGGTGCTTCGTTATTGATGCTGCAATATCTAGTTCAAAGAAAAAAGGGTGTCAAGAAAAGAATTGTTATTTTGAAGTAATTGAATCATCCACTGCCCACGGCACTGTGACCTGCTGTGCGTGTGGCTGCGAGGAGAGCAGCAGCCTCAGGATGCAGCCATGCACCTGCTCATCATGCCACGGAACACCTGTGATCAGCAGTAAAACTGCAGTTCCTAATCTGACTCTAGAATGGTCTCACCAAGCCATTTTGGTCCAAGTAAAATAATGTGCTGTCCTGTACACTCCCAACGAAGGAGCATAGCAATAGTAGATGTTAACAACCTTTCCCTGTGGCATCAACTTATGTTCCTATGACATAAAAAAATCAAAGGCTAACAAAATGCACTAATCAGTCTGGCTCAGGTGGAAACAATGACAGGCAAGTCTTTACATGGATTGCTTGATGACAGACTTGGAAGGAAAATATTGTAGAGTTCACACCAATGAAGAAAGCAAAAACAAGGGGAAAGTAATTTAGTGAAAATGTTATTGGTGGTTCTGAAAAAAACCTTGCAGTGTCTTCAAATCGAATTTGAAGAGTTATTAGAAACACCTGTATATACCAGGTCTTTTTAACTTGGAATATTTTTGGAAGCAGTTTGCTTTTGTTTTGGATATTGGTTTGGGTTTTTTTTTTAGTTTTGAGGTGAGTTGTTTTGTTTTGGGGGGTTGGTTGTTTTGTTTTTTTATGTGAGAATGCAGAATATGCTTTATCAGGAATAAAGTTGAAGATACAGTAAGATCCTCAAATACTGTCCTTTTCTAGTTCTGTTTGATGAGTTTATCTTTCTCTTAGAGATTTACATTTTTAAGTGCAAAGTTCTTTTTGAAGTTACTTCAAAAAATATTTATGTGGCCTCACAGAAGTTCTGTAATGTGTTGTAACATACATTACATCGTTTGCTTTGTCCTTCAATAGTATCCTACCAAAGGCAGTAAAAATACAAAACAAAATACACAGCCCTTCTGCACCACTGCAATAATTAAGCCCAGAAAAGTGGCTGCTAAGAATGCCTTGCTTATGCCAGAGGCCAGTTTGGTTCCCAACAGCCTTAAAAAATGAAGAAGAGAAGGTGACAAAAAGGTGGAGAAAAGCATGCATGACTTCAGATGATAGGCCTATCTCAAGAGTCTGCTTTTGACATTCTATGGTCTATCTTGCACCAGCTGACCTCACTTCAAAAGCAGTCACAGTTCTGTTTTGGGCATGCCAGAGGGGGAGCTCTGTCATTTTTTGAAAGGGTTATTGGAGGCCACTTCAGTAGATGGAAAAATGAATGGGAATTTCAGAACCTGGCTTAATGGAATGATTTGCGTGACAATTTCTCTTAGGACAATATTTTTGGAGGGAAAAAAAAAAAAAAACAAATAACTCCAGAAGAAGTCTAGTATGATATGATTCCATCATAAAATTGTACTTTGAAACAGAGCTTCTTTCCATGATTAAGAGGATTTATCATTTTAGCCATAAGTGTTTACAAAACCTATGGAGTGCAAGAATAGTTATTTCCTCTTTTTTTTCTTTATATATAAATTTCCACTTGACTGTGTTGTTCCTTTAACTAGAGTACATATATTTTTATTCTTCAATTCTTTTTTTAAAGATCCCAGACAGTTTTGTAAAATAATCTATACTTTAATTGCAAGTGAGTTTCATGGTATGATTTTTATGTATTAACTGTCATTGGACTTTAAACTGCCAAGGGCAATACAAACATTATTCAATGACTAGTGCAAATTATAAAAAGAAGCCCTTTTTCTGCATTTGCTTCTGAAAAAAAAAAAATCTAAATTTACTGACTTCAATTTTTTTATCTCTTTTCTGAAAGCTACCATGACATGAACTCTTAAAAGTGATTTAAGTATCATGGAAAAAGTATTTTTTATTAAGGGAACTTTAAAATCAGGCCTAATATATGTGGTAAGTGTGAAAAAAATCAAGGCATATTAAAGGTACTGGATGTAGCAATAGTGAATATTTATTGCATGAAATTTATAAAATATTACAGAAATAGCTTTAAATTTTTGCAACTAAAAATAAAACTTTTTGACACAGTGGTAAGGTAACTAAAGACTAAAATAAGACAGCAAATAAAAGACATTCCTCAGATTGAGGGAAGGCTGCTATTGGATGAGCATTTGCATTTTGAAAACCTGGACCAAAGAAAAGCTGAGCACCCTCACAACCATATTTAGTAGAAATTTAGTATCCATATTTTCTTGAAATGAGAATTCATAAGGCATTAAGAGTGAATTTTTGTGAAGCAAGCAAACATATTCAGCATGTAGGAAACATCAAATACTCTCCAGTCTGTGATTGGCCACAGATGTGGAGAGAGATGTGTCCCTTTCTTCCAGACATTACTTGGTGCAAAAGATGGATGAATTGCCCTTTGAAGCAATTTTGCCATTCCAATTCATTGGGATGACTTTAAAAAAATTGGATTCATTGACTTATTGATGGCTATAATGAATGGAAGTATTAATCTTGTGAAGTTTAACAAAGGAAAATGCAGAGTTTTGCAGCCAAAAAAAAATAGCACCACGCATCTGTACAGGCTGGGGACTGACTGGCTGGAAAATTGCCTTGCAGAATAAAGAAGTTGTGATAGACAGCAAATTGTGCCTGAGCCAGATCTCTTGCAGTGAAGACCAAGAGCCTTCTGGACTGCATTAGGCAGGCATTGCCAGCGGGTCAGAAGGAGTTGCCGTCATCTCTGGTGAGCACTGGAAAGATGCATCAGGAATGCTATGTCCAGTGCTGGTCACCCTAGCATGAAGGAGACATGAACTTACTCGGGCAAATCCAGCAAAGGACCACAAAGATTGTTAAGGGCTTGCAGAATCTGTCCTATTTAGCCTGGAGATAAGAAAGCTCAGGTGGATCTTATGGGATGGGAGGGTTATAAGGAAGAGAGAGCCTGATTCGCCTTAGTGGTTCCCCGTGAAAGGACAAGAGACAATAGATGCAAATTTAAATATTGGAAATTTCACTTATTCATAAGATAGATAGATAGATGGATTTTTTTTTTTATTTTTTTTTTTTTTTTTCTTTTTTTACATTGAGAGTGCTCAAGCGCAGTGGGATTGTGGAGTCTCTGTTCTTTGAGATATTCACAACCTACCTGGACACAGCTCTGGGCAATCTGTTTTAGCTGTTCTGAGCACAGGTGTTAAAGGATTTCCAGATGGCCACACCAAGCTCAACCGCTGAGATTTTGTGATTCCTTGATGAAGTCTAGGGAAAAAGGGAAGAGGACAAGCATAGAGGTACATTTTTTAACCTCCATTTGTCATTTGGCTTTGTACTGATTTCTCTGGCAAAAGAAATCAAAAATGTAGATATACAAGCTTTAGATATCTACCCTAGCTTCTACCCATAAATTACGCAGAGAAATGAGCACTTACCAATGTCCTGACCTACCTCAGATGCTTATTATAAATTAATAATTATTGCTGTCTGGATGAGGGGTTTCTTTCTCCCTCCAATGACTGCAATGTAAGCTTAATGTCCAGTTTGTTCTGAGATATTTAAAAGTCAGGTATCAGGAAAATTCAGTCAAGAAAAAATGTTCAAATATTCCATTTTGCATCTGCTTTAATACTCTTTTCACACTAAAAGATACCTAAGACATGCCCAATTCCAGTATGTAGAGTATTAAAAAAGAATTTAAAAAAATATTGGAACAGCTGAAAGACATTTGTATCTAATGGTTAAAATTCACAGACTGTTGATCTGAGAACTGTTCCATGAAGTTTATATAAAGTCACAATGCACATCCTCCTAATTTAATCAGACATTATATGCTGGAGTCATTCCGAGCATACCCTTAAAACTGGAGGTGTATTCATTATGCAGATGCAAACATCTGTATTTGTGTGTAAATCCAGGGTCTGAATTTTTGAACGTGACAACTGCATGTACTGTGTTACGCTAGAGGGAACAAGAGACAAAGAGGAGCCGTGCAACAGTGGAAATCCCTCAAGGAATACTCTCAGATTCATCTGTCACATACTGAAGCCTTTTCAGAGGGTGCCAGACCTCTGGAGAGGGGATGCTGGAGGAGGAGTTCAGCCACAGTTTGAAATGATTCAGAGCTTGTTTGTCGCTGCTCAGCTCAATTCTGCTAACCTAGACTGCCCTCCCCAGTATTGCTGCGGCTCTCACCTGCAAGAGTAGACTTTTCTGTCATGTGGCCACTCATATGTCAGCCACAGTCTGGAGACTGTTTAATATTTTTTTATGCTAAACATGCCTGATTAAATGAATCATCAGTATAATACCACTGAATTCAATACCATTTGTGTTTAGCCTATTCTACCTTGTAGTCATCAATGTAGACATCTAAAAACACCCAAACTAGAGCCACGGGAAGATTTTTGAATGATTCTGATATCCCCATTTTTTGCTCTCTAGAGCAATTGGTCCTCTAAGGAGAACTAATTTTAAAAACCATACCCAGCAACAGTGTTGTTCTGGTTGATCCGACAATTAAGGTTGATCTGCAAGCAGAGTAAATAGGAAAGTGGTTGTAATACTGAACATCATTAGAAATGAAAGCCTAGAGAAAAAAAAAATCAAAATCACAATGTGTTTTTTAACTGGAAAATAATGTGTTTGAAATTATTCAGCTGTTGGTTGTAAGCAAAAGAGAAACCTTTGAAAATATAACTGAGACAATCAACAGTTGTGTTTCATTCTACCAAGAACAAATTAAATAACTTAAAGAGATGCAAACATTACATAAGTTTTATTGTAGTTTTTTCCTGCTTTCAATTACAATGAAGTCAGTGCTCTCATTTTAGTATAACCGGTCTCAGACAGCAAGCTCAAGCCAACAGAAGGGGCTCTGTTTCTCAGCTATTTTTTTTATTGCTTTTTAGTAAAACTTTTTTTTTTTTAAATCATTACTGCGATTATTACTAGCTCTTCAGGTTAACTACAAGGGTTAATGCAAATCTATGCATAAATACACACATATAGGCCAGTGTATGTGTATAAAGAATATATATTTGCAATATGTATCATGCAGCTGTTTGGTGAGGTTTTTTTGTTTATGTCTACCAGGAGCACATACTAGTGGGAAAAGAGAAGGAGTGATATGGAATGGTGGAAGGCATTTCCTTCAAAACTTCACACATTATCAGTTACTGTAACTTACATGATCTGGCTAGACAAAAGTCTAACTTATATATATATATATGATTGCAAAAGTAAAAGAATAAAAAAAAAAAGTATAATTTTATTACAGATTTTTGTAGTAGCCTCTTAGCTAAAATCCTGAACCTCATTTAAGAAAGCCAGAAAAAGATGGGTTAATACAAATTTCATTCCATTTACAAAACTTGCATTATAAGCAATAGCAGGAAACATTGCCATTCCTCTCTCCCTGCCCCTCTGTCTTGGGTAAGGCCTATTTTTGAGTTGTTCTCATTCAGAGAACGAGTTGCTCCTTTTGGCTTTGTTCCCGGAGTACTGCATACTTGGTGATGTGTGAGGCATTGCCTCCTGGGGAAAAGGGAGGAGGGGGACTGAATCACAGCACTTAATTCTTAATGATTGCTCTGTGTGGTCAAGAGGACACAGAGCAGGCAATGCTCTTTATTCTTTACTTACTGTTACAGCTATTGGCAGCCAGCCCTTTTAATTTAGTTATCAATACTCAATGCCCTTAATCTTTTACTTTAAAGCCAGTCCAAAATAAGTACTAGCCAAGGAGCATGTGCTAAACAGAAATATTGGTGGATAGATATGATTTAAGGCAGCACTGCTAAGGGCCTACCAGTGTGAATTCTGAGTAAGTTATTTGGTATTCTCTTGACAAATCTTGTTTCTTTTTCAGGGTAGTTGCCTTTCTGACAAAATATCTGACAACTAATAGTGTGTGGAAAAATTCATAGGTGTTGCTAATAGGTGAGCTTTTCAGATTATCCCATCTTTCTCCCTGATATAGGACTCTCTTCTAAATCACATTTTCTTTAAAAAATTTGAGTGTGGTTTTCAGTATCCTGTGAAGTAGGATTTCTACATTTCAGAGGTTACTGAATAACTAAAATATATCACTGACTGGGAAGTTTCTCTTTATATTTCTTGTCTTTGTTTTCTAATTACACCCCAGAGTAATGCATCCTATAATCCCCTTTTTTTCTAAGGAGTTGTACTATTGTAAGTTGATATTATTCTTCCTTTCCATCCTTGTCCATGGTTGTTCGAGCACTGAGTTCTTTGGAATATTTAAGTGATTTAATAAGTAAAAATTCAAGTGTTTATTACTAATTTTTTTGTTCTCTGAAGAACTCCTTCCCATTTGCCAATCTATTTCTAAGAATTAGTTCCTTCATTTGAATGAAGTATTCCAAATAAAGTGGCTTCATATGACAAGACAATAATTGTCTTTCTTTCCAGTGATTTACCCGCTAGTTTCTAAAAGTTAGTGCTGTGGGAGTTCACTTGGTTAATAATGAATCCAAGGCTTGGCTCATTTGTAGAACATGTGCACTGCAGAGTAATGTTTAACCAAGCACTTAATATGTATGCATAAGAGAAAGTAGATGCACATTATTTAATTCATAGTTCTGATTTTATCCTGGTCCTCTGCAGAAGTATGTAGGGATCAGCTCAGTTCATCTGCTGAATAAATGCCCATTTTGTAGAGGCTTAAATAGCTCTTTGGATCCACTGATCAAATGGTTTTGCTTCAGTTGTCCATGCACAAATGCTGAGTTGATGAGTGATGTCCAGGTATTCCTGCCTACTCTCCAGCCTCTTCTTCAGAAGAGTGTCCTTGAAGTCCTCCATGATATCTACCAGGCCCATGATGTTTTCTCAGATACTCTAAAAAGGTATTTTAAATTGGAAGGCATTTTAAATGGGAAAGCAATACTGTGTTTAGACAGCTTATGGAAACTACAGGTTTTTACTGACTAGACTGAGGTCTTGGATATGTAAGTCACATATAGATACATAAATTTAATGTCTCAAACTTGTGAGGTAAATCTCATTGACCTCAATGTCTAAATCTGAATGAGAAGAATCTCATCTCCAGATGAAGTTATATTTTGCTTTCTGAACTCAAATATATCATAGATATTAAGTAGAACAAGGGATGTTTAGAAGAGAAGCATTTATCACCTCACTTACTTTTTGTTGCCTTGTTTTCCATGACCAAAATTTGCAACTAAATAGTGTTTTTGTACATTGTGTCATTATTACAGGTACTATGTTTTGTTCTCTTGCTTGCTTATTTTGTAAAAACTACCCTGTAGGTGAGGTCAAACATGACTACTGTGCCAGTTTAATAGTATAATCTGTCATAAACTGGGATGTAATTACACTCCCATTGTTCCCCCTTTGTTCTTGTCAAAATAATGTCTTCACATTAAAGCCATGCTTTTTATAGCAATTCCATTAGCAGTATTGCATATTATTTTTCTCTGACTTCTACCAGTATATTTATTTATTTGTCCATTTCTTTTCTGACAACCATTTTTTTCCCCTAATGGGTTCATTACTGTCAGTTTGGAGCCATAAAGAACTTCATAAAGAACTTCATTGCATCTTCACTCAATGTTTGCTATAATCAAAAAAGCAGTATCCACCACACCAAAGGAAAGTTTTGAGATTCCCATTAAAATTATTGTTTCTCTTTAAAAGCAGTATAACATATCTCTGCATTCCTCCTGTACTGACTTCAAACTGAAGAATAAAACACCAGTTGGCTATTAGATCACCTGTGAAAAGTTATCTTCAAACCACAAAGATTAGGAAAAAATCACTTAATATGTGGTGCTACAGAACCTGATTATTCTCTCAGGAGAACATTTTCTAATTTCCATGGTTCAGTTGAATTTTCAAGGTATCTTGTCTGGCTTTTTGGCTATGAATCCAGGCCATTACCAGTGACTCCAGCATCTTTGGGAGGACTTTAGCCATGCATTGAATCTTATGCCCCGTTTCATACATTTCTGCACTCCCACAGTGTAGCTAGTCTGTCCCAGCTGATTAACTAATGTTGAGAGATGGAGTTCAAGGAAACACGTATTTAAAATCTTGTGTAAAATGTCATTTAAACACATGCTTCCCATTGTGTTGTAATTCTCTAGGGGAATGGTTTCTTCCTTCTGACGCCCTGGAGTTTCTTTACCACATAGAATAACCCTCCCTTCCTTCTCTGACCTAATTGGCTGAGTGCCAGCCATCCTCCCAGAGTGGGAGACTAGATAAGACCCCTGTACTTCCTGCTCTTGCTCTTTCCCTCCTGGAATTTCGAAGAATAAATGCCTGGGACAAAGCTCCTGGGGAGAGGGCCTCTTCAGATATCTTTTATTTCGTCCTTGGTAAAAATTCCCTCTAAAGCCTCCTAAGAATTGAGTTTGCTCAAGCCCAGAGAGGCAAGCAGGGGGTAATTTTTACACCATTGTATTCTTCAATTCACTTAAAATAGGTCTTTGTACTTACCATATTTAAAAAGCATAAGGATGTCTCAGACAGCTAGCTGCATCATGGGATAAAGAAAATACTCGCGTTTGTAGATAGACATAAAGATTAACAACTTAGTTGTGCTTCAGTTTGTGTTCACTGATTCTTTTCCCAGCATTAACACCTCTTTTTTCTACATTTCTGTTTTAAATGTCACAAGTATCAAATATGACCTCCAGCAGAACTTCTTTGGCAGACTGTCATTAGCTGTTAGTCCCTCTTCAGAGAGAGGCAGCTAACTAGGCCTGTGACTGTCACCAGACAGTTCTTTTTCAAGAAAGATTCTTCATATGATGTTTGTTCAATTTTTTTTTTTCTATTCAGTATTTATCTAAGTTAGGATAATCATGGGTGGCTTCTGTAAATACCATACAGACAAAATCACTTTTAAACTGTCTGCACTGATTTTTCCCATTAAAGAGTTTTTAAAATTTCACCTACTACCTTTTATAGAGAGTGAAAATGTACAGTTAGTCTAAAACTTTCTCATACACACAGCTCTTTTTGTCCTTACTGCTTATGTACCTCTGTGAATCTTCTGCAGCAGAAAAGTAAAAAAAAAAAAAAAATGATGATAGCAAACCCAAGAGAAGCTGAGAGAAGCTATTTTTTTATAGATACGCAAACATTTTCTTAGGAAAATGTTTCTTAAAATGGTTTAAATTTTTTAAAAGTATCCATTAAAGAAAAAGAATGTCAGTCACCATAAAGTGTAATGGGGTTGTGACCTGTCAGCTTCAGTCTCTGTTGACTTGGTTGCTCTGATTAAAAGAACTTATGCATGGTTCTGCAGCCAACCATGCTTTGGGGATCTCAGGGCCACCACAGACAGAGCTTATAAATAACTGTTTCAGAGGCTGGCATTTATTGCAAGCATAAGTCAGTGGGCGTTCTGCAGCTGGGCCTGCAGCTCTGTGCCTTGACTGCCCTCTAGTTAGGAGTTCACTTCTTCCCCTGTACAGAAAAGGGGATTTACTGGCCCACAGTCCCAGGAATTCTGGCAAATATGTCACGATCAAACTATCAAACATTCTCCTGCCCAAATGACTACTTACCCACCTGTGACAGACTTCCTCATCACGGTGCCCAGGTCAAAACTTTTTGCTCTAAACAGCTGACAATAAACAGCTCCTTTTTAAATGCAGTTCAAATAATAGTGATTGTAAAGGTAAGTGTTTCTAAAAGAAGTGCTCATTAAAGTCTGAGGGATATTTTAAATTAGATAGCCCTTTCTTTAGCAGCAGCAAAAAAATCAGTATGGTTCGAAGCAGTTAGTATTTAATATGCTTGTTCTCTGTGTTAATTTTCCCCAAGTCAATTTTTAAAGTTAAAATAATCTCCCTTTGGCTTTGTATAGCCAGCATTATAACCATAGTCATTTTTAAATTAAGCTCCCTTATTGTCCATGTGTATGAGAAGTAGGTGATATTACACAAAAAGCATGGGCTGCATTAGCTTGATACAAATGCATATTTAGGAGCTTAACAAGCCTGCAAGAAAAATAATGGTCTTGATAAACATTAGAATGGCTCACTTGTAAGCCTTTTTGTTTAGTTGCACTTTCCTACTTGCACATTCAAAGGAGTCATGAAATGCACTGAGTAAATAAATAAAACCTATTATAATGTCCCAATAGAAGGGAAAAGTTGATTTTAGTTACACTAACAAGTTTAAAAACTCTTGAATTATTAGATTTGCTGTGAATTAAAACACACAATGCCTAGTAAAAAAAAAAGTGGGAGATTCTGTTAAGCAAATTAAGATCTGATATGCTACATAAATGCATCTATACTTACATAAGAGGCATTTCTCTAAACATCCTAACTGTATTGCTGATTATGAAATGTAGAGTCCTACTCTGTATATGTAATTTTGTCTGGACTTGTGTTGTAGTTGGTAATTGAATAGCACAGTGATGGACTTATTGCAAGTGTGAGGAAGTGCTAAGCAAAACAGAAATTATAATGAAATTTGAGATGTCAGTGACAATTAGCTGTGTTATGAATATTCATTTCATATTCATTCTGGATAGTGCCATTTTTCACTATCTTTAATAACTGAATAGTGTTTCAAGAAATAGAGATATAAATAATAGTCATGTGATAATTAACATGGTTTTTTCTGAGTGTTGTAGCACTTGTCAAGTGCCATGTGGGTTGGAGCAATGACTAGAAAGTTAATTTTCAGGCATGGCCAGTTTTGTGTGTTTAGCAGAACCATTTGACTTTCTTGCAGAATTGTTAATTTACAGGAAGATAAAAATCTGCATGTGAGTGGTTTTACTTAGGCTGAAGTCTCATTAGAAAGACTGAGTGCTACACTAGAATTGCAGAAATCTAAATCAGGACCCCACATGAGAAGTGAAAAGAAATGGAGTTACAGTGAAGCAACGCCCCCAAATAACCATCACCTCTAACTAATTCTGGGAAATGTACTTAACTATCCTGCTTTCAGACTGGTACATGCATATTGACAGAAAACTGAGTGCTTAAATGCTCTTTTTTTCAGTCAGGATGAATGGATCCATGAAAATGAAAGGGGGAGTATTCACTGAGCAAAATGCAGTCATTGGATATGAAGTTTTAATCTATTTTGAATGCTTCTTAACATTACTATTGTTCTGCTAGCATTCCCTACAAAGGTATGACCTCCAATGTTGTTCTAAAAAGTACTCATGTGCACTCTTATTGATGAAATGCATTGAGTCTTTCATTCAGTACCAATATGTGAAGCCACACAGTCCATGGAACAATAATGGGATCTTCCCTGAATCTCATGGTTTCCGAAGAAAAATTATTTAGCTGAAACCACAAAGACCCTCAGAGAAAAAGCATAATAGAAATTTTCCTTTTAGATTATAAAGCAATGCAAAAGAGCAGAACATTTGTTAAATTAGTTCTAGAGGACCTCCTTTATGTATGCCTAGTATGAAAATAAGACAAATGTATTACTGCCACTCCTTCTGCATCTCACAGGCACTCATCTTTTATTCAGTACCCAGTTTCATCTGGCATGTGAGGGAATTGAAAACAGCTTTGAAATTACTTTGTTACAAAATGGCTAGTAAAAAGGTGATAATTCATATATGTTCATTGATTATTTCCATAGTATTTATTAATTAGAACTCAAACTTATGTTTTATAGTTTATCCAAGCATATCAGTTTTCATTGTTTGAAAGAGAAAAGGAAAACTGAAAAAAAAATTACAGCAGCAGGGAGAACATACCTGTTTTGGGAACATGTTCTTGCTTTGCAGTGTGAAAAAAAAAATAAAGAAGCAAAGTGTAATAAAAATGAAACTGTACCTGGCTGTGAGAGAATAGTGTAATTAGAGTCCCTGCAATACTGCTCTGAGCATCCCAGGTTGCTCCACGGCCCTGGAGTATTCTGGAGCCTTGTCTGTGAGGCAGATGACTCAAAGGAGCTCACCTGTCCTGAAAAAGTTTTATGTCACTGCACTCTTGAGAGTAAATATGCAAAGTCTTGTCAGTGTGTACCTTGAGAAAATCATGTGCAGCAGATTTTGTTTTCCTGGCTAGGGCTTCTGAACACAAGGTATTCATAAAGAAAGTGTTCCCTCAGAATATGGAAATTATGTTGCTTCTACCAGTGAAACAACAAAACTGATTTACCTATAAAATTGGATTTTTTAAGTAGTGAGGACATTATGCAAAATTTCAGTTGTAGAAAATAGACTTGGATTGCATGATCATAAGGCAGTTGACTTTCATTTAACTAGAAGAGTAAATAGAGGCATGTAATGAAGGGTATCAGTTTTGAAGAGGCAAGGTAAGATAAACAAAATTTATTAATTACTCATACAGGCAACAGAACTCAGATTAATATTTGACTTGGATGTGAAAGAGGCCTTGAAGTCCTTTGTCTTGTATATCCAGAAATGTTCTTGAACATGTATGACAGCTAGAAGACATTGCAGAAAAGCTCAAAACTGGATAAATAACCAATACAAATGAGACATTAAGATTAAACAGGGAAACTGCAAAGGATATAAAGTCTCACTTCTTGCAGAATAAAATAAGATTTCCGGAAGTCAAACTGAAATGAAACTTTTATGGGGCATTAAGTTTGACAATGTGCTTATTGACCATGCAATTAAATAAGGAAAAGTGAAAAAACACACATTTCTAAGGACATTAAAAGTACTACAACTTTTGTCCTCAAATTAAATTACTTTGGTCTTGATTTCAGTACGAGTAATGCTGAATAGCAATGGTAATATGTCTCTGGTTTGGTTTGAAAGGAAAACAAGTGAGAGGCTCCAAGTCAGAGATACAATTTAATAGGAAGAAAGGAAAGAAAAGGTAAAATAAAATAAATGCAAAGAAATACAAAAGACCCCTGACAGAGTCAGACTACAACCTGATCAAGGTGATGAAAGCAGTCCAAATGAGGTGGTCTTCCTGAAGCAGTGATCCAGTAGAAAGGTCTGGTAGCTTGAGTCCTCTGGGAATCCAGTGGGTAAGCTCCCACATACTGTCCCAAACCCTGAGCTTATATCCAGGCTGGAATGCTTGGTTCTTCCCTCTGGGCGGAGCATCTCACAATGGGATGATGAGTCATGCAGGGAGTTCGTGATGGCTCATTAAACAGAGATAACTCCAGAGGGTGTTATCTATGAGTCATGGGCAAGGCATCTGATGGGCCATTAGCAGAAGATAACCCTGAGGGAAGGGGTCCGGGAGGAGCACTGCTCCAACAATTGGATTCACAGTTCGTTAGGATGGTGATAGAATACTTTGTGCACACCCTACATTACAACCCAGGACAGTCTCCAAGTTTCAGTGTCCAGACAGAGAGCTTTACGTGCACAAATTATTCTGAGAAATGAAGTTAAACTGTAGTGGGCACTATCTCCTTACTAGAATCACTGGTGGGTAATCAATCCAAGAACATATTGGAAAGACTGAGGAAAGAACTTAAAAGTGTCTAACTCCTGCTTTCAATTATACCCTCATAAATGCAGAAATGCTTCCATCCTTGATTATTTGGTTTAAACTACTTGGCTAATCTTCTTTGTATTTATCCATTTCTAACTGTAATAACTCTTATTTCCCACTTTGCTAGTTGTCTTTTCCCAAGGCTAAAACAGATATTATTTTAATCTAGTTTATTTTACCCAAAGACTTACCAAGAGCATTTGTCTTTCATTTATTTTTTTCTTTTCTTTTAACCCCAAGTTAATAGTCCTGTTATAATAGTTTACTCTAACTCCTCAGGAGTTTGATATTTTTTGTTATTAACTCCATCCTTTCTGCATCAGACCTTCCAACAAATATGAGTTGTTGTGATAAGTTATATGCTACTGACCCTTGGAAGCACCAGAAGAACCACATCCTGGAGTAAGGAAGTAATAATAAAACAAAACAAAAACAAAACCAACTAACCAACCAAAAACCCAAAAGAAAAAAAAAAAAACACCAAAAAAACCCCCAAAAAAAACCAAACAAAAAAAACCCCAAAAAAAAAAAAAAAAAAAAAAAAAAAAAAAAAACAACCAAGGGACTTTGTGCTTTGTGGCCCTGTCTAGAGAATAAGCCTGTGAAGGTAGATGATTGCATGATAGACATAGGCTAGAAAGTAAACACCAAAGGGAATGAATTGTTTTAAAGACAATAGTGGTACAAGATCAATTGGATAATAGTAGTAGCCATGGACAATTGTGATCTTAAAATTAAAATGTTTCTGATTGATAATGGAAGCAGGCTTTGGATTAGCCTCTTATTAAGAGAATGAAGCTAAAATGGTATAATGAATTTTAATATATAGTGTGAGTGGTGGTATTGGTGTATGACAAGGATGAAATTGATATATTCAGGGGTGTGTTGGACCTTTACTGTGGTGTATTCCTTTGTTCTTTTTAAAGAGCACAATTTGTGTTTTTAAATACTGGCCTTTGTCATTGCCTGTACTGTGTAAAAAAGTTGTGTAGGTTTGTTTTGTTTTTTAATTTACTAGTCAAATTGGAAAAAAAAATCAAGACACAAGGACAACTGAAACAGAATAATAAATTTGATTGCATTGTATTATTCTTATTTGGGGGGAAAGAAAAATGTTTTACTTGGTGTTTTTGTTTTGAAGTGTGGAGTAAATCTAGACAAGAAATCCCAAATACTATTGTAGTGTTTCTTGTCTCTTCTTGATTGTGTTTCTGAGCGAAATTCATAAAAAAGTTTACTAACTCCACTTAGATAATTTTTTGGAACTCAGTGTTTCTATAAATATTAAATACAAAAGTTGTGCACATTCAGAGCTCTACTAAATCAGGGATGAGATTGTGCCTTGTGTCTGCCCCTTTACTGAATGCTCAAGGAAGCAGGAGGAGTTCCTTGTACCTTTTGTCTGATTCACTGCAAGCCCATGCAAAGACAGATGCAATCTAGCCCAGATTTATCATCTGTCCTTCATGTACCAGGGGGCAATACTAGGAAAGAATAACAGATGTAGCCTTGTGGATAGTATCAAGTGGGAAATAACTCTGAGAAATGTTTTGCATTTAACTAAAACGTTAAAAGAATCAGTTGAATGACTGTCATGCAGAAGGTCATTTAATCCTTGGAGAAACAAGGGAAAATGTCCTATGCTGTGTCTGGAGATAGCTGAGGTACAGATGGTACTTAAAGCAAGCTCTCTGACCTAGAGCTCAAAGTCTAGATTGAACCTGACTCTGAAACCTAAATATTTTCTGCTCAGTCTAATAGGGCTGTGTAACTTGTAAGATGGAATGTATGTATGCTAAAATCCAGGAGAGCCCTATATGAGACATTGCCACAGACAGTGCATGCCACATATCTTTCTTCCTATGCATATCTAATAAACCCAGTTGTCTAAAAATTTAAAATTATTCTTATATGCCAAAATATAGTATTTTCTATTATCTAGATACATGTGGGAAATGGAGGGCTTACAGATTTTTTCAAGCCTGTGAGGACATTTTAAGGACAGAGTAAAATTACAGTTGTGCATTAAGAGAAATATAAAGCTTTCCTCCAATTTCATCTGATATTCTATGAATTGGGAATAAGGTCTGGTGGTGGTTCAGCTGACAGTGACTGGTTCTCCTAGCACCCTACTATGTCAGATGGGCATAATGGGGACCAATTGGTACAATAGCAAGGGAGAGAGGGAGGTTGAGGGAGTGGCTGCATTGTGCTTATTTTCCAGCTGGACTTAAGCCATGGCAGGCTGATAGAGGGAAACAGCACCATGAAAACTCTGCCCATGGAGGAAGTTCAGGTGCACTGTCTGCAGGAGCAGTGAATCAGGTGCCATACCAGAAATGTCAGTCTGAAATGTTACAGTACAAAATGCTGCAGAGCCAAAGCTCAGGAGGTTGCCATTGAGCAGTGTAAGAACAGCAACAACAAAGCTGTGTGGTCAAAATCTCAGTGCTGTATACAGGGACCTGTACACTTTACAGCTGACACTGTCAGGCTGGCAAGGCAGAAATCATGAATGGTCATTGCAGTAATCAAATTTCCACATGACTAGGCACAACCTCAGTATTCTGTACCAATTTTCATAGAAAAGTCATGACTTGAGCTTCCAAAAAAAACCCCAACCTATGTTCTTTTTTCAGTTCTTTTCTGTTTACATCATCTCCTAATTTTTCTCTGTGCTTATAAGATTAGTGTTCTTTTTATCTTTGCTCACTTTGCTAATAGCATCTCACAGTTTGTATTACAGAAAGCTGGTGCTGTTAAAATTTGCGTTATTTTGCATATTCATCTCCAGTTTATTTCTTCTACAATTTAATTTTCATATTGTTTTTCTACACCTTCTGTGCTCAACTGGGAAGATTTTGCTTCACAGCAAAGTTTTTTAAGTGTATATGACCTTTCCAGAGAAATTATAGTCCAATCAAAATGGTTAATATTTTCTTAAGAGGAATTCCAGTGTTCAAAATTCCAAAACATCACAGACTGATCAAAAGAAAATTCACCAGAAAACTCTTTTTTCAATAGACTGTTTTTTCTGTATTGACAATTTGGCAAGATTTTTTTGCAAATTGTGGACTAAAACTAGTAATTAATGGAGTATGCACTAGACAGCTTGCATTTTTTCAATTAGAAAAATAGTCTGACCAAGTCAGAAAGAGCAATGCAGCATGAAGGGAGTAAACAAGCCAAGAAAAGTGTTAGAAGGTACAGGCTCATTATGAAGAATAAGGATTGGTAAGATACTTTTGTTGCTAATTATGATGCTTTGATAGAAATTGTGTTGCACAAATATTTTTCTCTGTGACATCAGGAAAAGCAAAGAAGGTTCCATGCAAAACACTTCATTTATTTTTAAAATAAATTATAAATTTAATACTGGATATTATAAAAGTCATAATTTGGTAGAGATTAATTGGTTATGTAAATATAATACTGTTTAATTTTTAGTTTTGAATAGAGCATCTCACATACAAAGGAAAGAAGAAACTGTCCATCAAATTGTGTGTGCTTATGCAACAGACATTTTGATAACTCTTCTTTCTGCTTACCTTATGTGCACTGAAAGATGAGACATAATAAAATCTCAAAAATTAAGACTGCAGTAAAAAAGTAAGAAGGAGCTCTCTGGCCAGCAACTTGAATAGCTGGAGGAAATCAATCAGAAGGCTCCATGGCAGCTGTCTTTTCTCGTTTTAGCACCATTTACTCAAAGTGCCAGTGAAATGGCAGGGCCGCCATTTTCTAACCCAGGACCTGGAGCACAGAAATGAAAGTTCTTTTTTTCTCCTTTGTATCCATGATCTGGGATGGGGAGAGAGACAGATATGGAAATGTTGATCTGTCTTTCCTACCCACTTCCTCCAATGGGAGCTATAGGAACAATACAGGTATTTACATCTTTAGCGTGTTTAGAGACAGACAGATCTTAAGGTATCACTGAGGGAACACAGCCCCCCTTTCTTACCATGGCTATACAACACCCTGTGGTCTTTGCAGAAGCCTTTTGGTACAACTACAGATGTTACAGACCCAAATAAGATCAACCACACATGTCCATACAATGCATTACCCACAGGACTGGATACAAAGTGGTGAAGCTCATTTCCAGTTTCAGACGCATTGTGGCATCAGTGGAAGAGCCATCTTTTCAGCAGGCCCTGTGAGATATCTCCCTGCCTTGCTTAGAGGTTGGTTGAAGCTGTACCATCGCAATGCTGAGCCAGAAGCATGTTGCTTGCTGTGACCTGGTGAATTTTGGCATGAGCTCATCCTCTGCCACAGCTGAAATGAAGCAGAGAAAAAGAAGACAAGGTCTGTGTATGAGGTGTGCATCCAAATCTGGGTCCTTCTTCCATGACAAGGCATCTGCCATGAAATTCTGTTTCCTAGATGACAAGAGAAAGTGAAAGGGAAGGACAAAAAGAAGGAGGGCCGGGAGGCAAAGCAGAAAGAGATGCACTTCATCCCTCAATACTCTTGCAGACTGGGGGACTGGTCATTGCCATTTTCAGTCCTTCTGCTCCCTCACAGTTGTGCTGTCAATCCTCAAAGTTAGATTTGATTGACAGGAGCTCATTATCTCAGGCATAATTCTTCTCAGTGGGGTGAGTTACCCAGAGAAGCAGGTACAGGTTAGAGTATCTGGTTTTACACTAAAAGAGTGAGTATAGGGTAAAAGCTAGAGTGAATACCCATTTTTCAAAAGCTGGTTGTGCATCAGGCATCCATAAAAGTCAAGCCCTCTTTTGGATGAGTGCTGTTATGGCAGCTACCAACCAGAAATCCCCCTCCTGAAATATCTTTAGACCATGGTAAATCCTGAAAACCATTGCACCTGTGTTAGAAGGTGCTGCCAGCTTGTGATGTCATCAGTCTCCTTGGAGTTTATGTGCAATTCAGTGTTACCCAGTTACCCCAGAAACTCCACCCTCTGTTGGTCAAAGCAACATTTCTTCTGATCAGCAAGCCAGCACTGCTGCAAGTCATTGAAAATGCTGTTAATAAATACCTATCGAGAGGTGCAGAACACCAGCTTGTCATACAAGTATACCTTAGCATAGCTATGAAGAAAGTCCCTAAGAACAGCATTTACAGGAAACTGGAATTCTGCAGAGACTGAATTGCATCAGAGGGATCAGAGGGTGCTTATAGTGGTCCCTTATAGATCCACCACAAAGTGCAGCAGAGCCCGCTGCAGATGTTCAGAGCACTAGAGAGTAAGAGGCAAGGAGTGCTGGTTCTTCACTCTGATGTCCTTCCACTTCCTGTAATCCATGCAGAAGCAGACTCCCACACTTATTTGTGGGGAAAAAAAAAAAAAAAAAGCGCCATATGGAAGCTCCCAACAGGGGAGTCAGAGGAGAAGTAGAACCACTACATGGGATTGTTCTTAAGGTACTCCTCAAGGGCTTCTGACTCAGATTCTGAGCAAGCAGAGGTGCTCCCAGAGAGCATCTTCTCCTGAATGGGGGAAGTCACTGGTGACAGTCCCTCATACCATCAGAATGGTGAAAGGTGTTTTCCTATTAGACATGGGAAATGTGGAAAGCAGCACTTCTTTAATTCCTAACATGATTATAGCACATATGTCTACGTCTGTGTGTGCATGTAGCTTACCAAAAGGTCTCCATCAAACTAGAAAGATTCTGGGGTGATGAAAATGCTTGTTACTTGGTATCCACTACTTCAATTACATTAAAAAGGGTAAATCTAGATATGCACATTAAGTCCTTTTAAAAACCTAAAATTGCCATAAAGAAACCTTAGTGGCCTTCTTGGGATACCACATACTATGTACGGTAGATACATGGGACCTATAGAAATGAGTATATCACCTCAGCTATAAATGCAATCTGAATGAAATGCAGAAAAAAACAGTAGTGAAATGAGTGATAACAGAGGCCTGCTAATATAATTATATTATACCTCCTTGGTCAGTATGCCTAATATACCTTCCAGAAAATTCTTATTTATGATGTGCAATACAGACTGGAAGTAACCATGTGTAAAACATCATCTTGAAAAGTACCATTGAGTTGGAACACCAAAGGCACCCATTGTAATGTCTAGTACCCACAGCACTCGTTACAACCTATCATGACCATGTTGTATGTGCCTTTCAGTCTTCCTGGCAGCTTGTTCTGTTTGAGGGGTGATTTGGAGAGGGAGCGTTTTCTGAAAAAGACAAAGAAAAATTGTTCCAGTGATGGGCCAGTGGAAAAAATGGAAATGCATGAATATGATGACAAATACGATGTTTGGCTTTGCTTCAGTCACTTCAATACAACAGTATGTAGCATGCTCAGAACTGCCAACTTCTGAAAGAATGGAGATTTCAGCAATGTCACAGTATTTAAAAACAAGACATCTGATGGCAAACAAAAAAACCCCAAAACACAAAAAACCGAAAACCTCAGTATTTTTCGTCCTTGGTGGATCAACAAGATTTGATTACTTAAACTGGCACTGGCAACACAAATGTCCTTCAGATATTTTCTTTGGTGTGTCTATGTATGGCATTCTCGTAAGGTATGTGCCATTCCAGTTTATCCTGTCTCACACTGTAGAATGGTTTCTAAATTTTTACAGACTGAAGCAGCTGCTGAATTGAAAACAATGTCTTTTTTAAAAAGCAATGTTTTGTGGCATAAAAGGAAAATATAGTTGATGTTGTATGCATGGAAAATAGTTAATGTAATAGTTCAACTCAGTGAGTAAACTTTGACCAAAAGTTCTCATTTAAAGTTTCTTTTAAAAACAGTTTCCTTTTTTGGAAGAAGGTGCAAGTGAAATGTTTCAACTAAAAGGCAAAAATTACTGTCATTAGGTGACATGACAGTAAATTCTTCTGTACATATATACTACTACCCGAATAGTAACATACATGAGTAGTAACCTGATTACATGTATTAAAAAGCTCTTCCGGAGGTACTACCAAGTTTTTGTGCTAAGCAAATCAAAAGAAGCATTGAAATGATCATTCATATTCCTATTTCACAGTATTAATTCCTTGTAGTAAGACTAGTAATGAACTTCACTAAAGGTTATGTGATATATTCTTAACTGTGTTTATTGCTTTGCGATGACAAGAGTTCTTTCCAATAGAAACGCCTCTTTTGAGCATAAAGATAACACAAAGACTTTTAAGGGCAGAAATGTTCATTTTTGTGCTTGATAAGCCATGTTCCCTTGCTTTTTGCTGCTAATATTCATCTGGTGTGTTTACCCAGATATCTTGGTCACATTGACTGAACAAATACTCTGAAGTGGGGTTTGCTGTACAGAAAAACTGTAGTAGCCATCAAACTACTTGGAAATTAGTTTTCTTTAGAGCAAAGAAATTATGGGTTTCTCTTAGCTCAACCTATAGTGAGGGAACTGAAGACCATCAGGAAAATAGAATGAACTCATTAATCATAATCTGACGGAACTTCAAAGGCAACTGTGAGAGTGTTTTAACTGTTGATCTCCATAGTGGAAAGAGGTTATTCACTAATCCTTTGTTTCAGGTGCTGTGGAAAGTGGAGTACAGGTTGAGCCACTGCAAAAATAGCTGACAAGCTTGACCTCTGATAAGAAAATAGATTCAGAGTTCTTTAGCCATGAGCTGGATATGCCTAGTCTGTTTCTGAAGAAAAATTTTCCAGCTTAAGCTGTAAACATTTTATCCAGTTTTATCCACTGTAAATCAAAATGTTCTCAGTGCTGGCCAAGAAAGTGAAGCATTGTTAGCTCATTAAATAAAAAGGGCTGAAGGCCAGCACTTCTCTTCATCATTAAATTTTATTTGGAACATTTTGAATAGATGGTGGATGACTTGTGAATCCTCTTTAAAATTACAAATTACCTTCTTGAACCTTGGTATCAGCTGTTGCTTTTCCTATTAATATAAAAAAGTCAACACAGATTAATATAGAAATAATCTAAAATGAACAGCAACTGTTATTTCAGCTTTTGTACACGTAGACATGAGATATTACTTGTCTCCAAAACTTTCCATTTCAAATCTGTAGGAAGCAATACATCAGATAAAAAAAGAAGAAAGTAGAGTAGTAAAGATAAGAAGACCACTTTGCTTAGTAGAGTTCAGTTAATGTTAGTTAAGTAATGATTATGTTATGAAACATGAAGTACTCTGCATATAACTGGCTGGTCCCTGGGAAGATGAGAAACACAGTCCTCATGGAAAATGAAAATCCAGTAAAATCTTCTGCTTAAGGTTATGGTTCTTAGCCCAATTCAAATATAACAGACCTTCAGACCTGATAAAATTGACTACTTTGAGTCCTGTATATTCAAAGTCTCTACAGAAAGTGATCATTATGTTTTGCTTATGTTAAAGCATCAAGACAAACAACTTCTAATCACTAAGTTTTCCTATCATATTACCTCTAGTCATTAGCCTTGTATTTATCTTTCAGTACTTACTGTGAGATTGTACCTGATTCAGTACAGCTATACATTGCCCCTGAAAAAGAGGCTCTTCTAGGCCTGCCTGGAAATTCCTGTCCATCTCTTGCAACCAGCAACCATGTGCATAAATCCGTTGAGCCCACTGCTCTGACAGAAAGTCTTTTTCCCCTTTTTTTAATGAGTTAATTTTCTATCAGATCATTGAACTGTTCCACTTCATTCTTTGATTGCACCATAATTAGATTTGAAACAAGTGGATAAGCAACTGTGTGTGGTGCAAGAGAGCTGGAGAAGAATTGAATAGACTAAGAGTGAACTATGGCATAGAGTTTAATGAAACCACACCTTTATTTCTATATCTGAAAAGTTTACTAATCAAAGTGAAAGAGTTACCAGATTAACACTGGCTTTGCTATTGCAATCAATTTCCCTATTTCATCCTTTTGTTTTATTTTACATGTGCTATCTTTTGTTTGAAGATGGTGAGGGATCAGTCACTTCAAATTATGGTAACAAGGCAAAATACTGCAACAAATGTTTACCATATACTTAATCTGTTTGGATTTCCTTTCAATAACACTGAAAACCAAACTACATCATGGAAGCATAAAAGTAATGTGTTTGTTACAGGATCCCATAGAAATCCTACTGGCAATATCTACCCTCTGCAGCAAAGTTCAGTGTTATTTTCCATGGTGTTACTAGTTTTTCTCAAAAATGCCTTAGGCTTCACCCTATCCCTTTCACTGTTCACATGTAGCCCTTAAGTTTATACTCTGAAATCAGGTACAAAGTTTGCTGGCCTTGTACCATGACAAAAATCACTTGTGATTTCCATTCACATAAACCACTTTCTGATGAATCTGCCTCATGATGACTTTGACTCTGTGACAATGTTGTGTTTCAACCCAGATTTACCAGTCAGCTGTTTGTCAGAAAGGAAAATAATAATATTGGTGAAATTATTATTATTATTATCATAATCATCATCATCATCAACAACAATAATATTTATGATATTATTATCATCAACAACAATAACAATCGAAATAACAACAATAACAACAACAACCATGGCCACCAGACTTCCTTTTAAGGGCTGATGGTTAGGAGCCAAGTAGATATGCCAGTTCTCACTGTAGAGCCATTAGTCTTCAAGCAAACTGAAACCATCACCTATGTTTGGATATTAAAGGAATTAGTGTTACCTTGTCTGTGGCTGGTTTTAGATGTTTTAATCCTGTATTTCCATAATAAACTAGTCAGATTTAACATTTTGTTTAAGACTAGGGGGGGTAGGGAAATTGCTTTCATTTCCAGTCATAGTTTAACCCAGTTCCTTCCTTTTCTTGATGTCAATTTCCATTGTAGGGACAAGTATAAAAATTTTCATGCTTTGTTTTAGTCTTCTCAGAATGGTAACTATGTTAGATCAAAATTATTATGATTTGCACATTTCAGCACACATTGGAAGGATTTAGTACAGGATCTCAAGCGCTAGCAGAGACTGCACTTTCACAGTTCAGATCCCTGAAAAAGTGAGACCTGGCAATGAAGATGATTGTGTACTGACAACATTCACACAGTAGGTATTTGTCAGCTAGTAGCAGTCCTGTTTTAAATTACATTTTTGCACATAAAATCATAAATCTGTACTATCCAAATGGGAATTTAAAATATATTTTCTAGTATTATAAATCAAACACCTTCAAAATTACCAAAATAAGTTTTTAATTATTTAAAATACTGTATTATGCACAGTATCAAGTAATGCAAAGGATGAATTGACTATTTCAATTTCTTTAATTTCTTTAAAATTTGTCTCAGGGTAGCATTACATGCTACTTATAGTGTGGCTTTCCATTTTTATGGATCCTCTTGCAGTGCTATCTATTTTGGTCTAAACAATGGTTAGGAATAGGTATTTGCTGCTGAAGATATATACATATTTTAAGTTTCCCTGTTATTTTGTTGCATATTTTTATAAGTAATAAAGAGATTTTCTTGACTTGTTTTCAAGACACAAGGCTAGGGAAAAATAATGGTTTAATCATCTTAGAAAAAACCAAGAGTAGTAACAATATTTATAAATATATTAAAGGAGGAAAATGTTTGGAAAAGATCTATTAAAATATATTTCCCTTGGGAAATATAATATCAGCTTGCATGATTAATTTACAGGGCTTCAAGGATTCACTGAAACCCATCTTAAACTTCTTTATGTGATCAATTCTGTTTTACTGCTCTGAGATTTATGCAATAAAGCAAATAAAATTTTGATTGATTTTGTTGATTTATCTCACAGTTCCACTTGTGTGACAAAGCATGAAAGAAGCAATGAAGAGAGATGAAATCAACTGATGTACAGAAAAGAATTTATTATATGCTAATTTTGTTTAGATTTGTGAAGATAATTTAGATTTTTTTGTGTGTGTTTTCTTAATATATCAGGAACCAAAAAAGTTATTCAAATCAAATAATTATTTTTGCATTCAAACTTTAATATGATGTGTGTATATAGTTCCAATTCTTTAGAAAGTTGAAAAATTCTGCCTTTTGAATGGAAACTGAAGCTTTCTTTTTAGGCCTTGAGTACACAATGGAATGGAAATACATTATAATCTTCACAAGTGTTGTTCAAAGTGTCTGAAAATGTCATGGTGATACCACCACTAAGAATAACAGAGTTGCCTACTTTGTACAGAAATATAACTCAGAGTAGGTTTTTTAATTCTGGAAGAAAAAAATACACAAGAATAAGTGGGGATGATCCTTGTCTAAGATAGAAACCAAAATTAAATTCAGATAACATGAAAGTCTGAGAAATTCACTGTATAAGAACAATGTTTGGAAGGCTTATTTTATAGAATGGATGCATTTTCTCAATGAAATTGATTTGAAAATGGAATGTTTGTAATGGATTTTTCCTGAATTTTAAACCAACACTAGTGATAATAGGCACTGTAGTCACTTTTTGTGGGTACTAAAAAAAATTCTTAATATTGACATATCCTTAGATGACTTTCAATAATTTTACTGATGTCAAAATTGTATATACTCCTCTGTCAGTAGAAGGTTTTGTAGATCATGATCCTACAGTGTATAGCACATGACAATACATTTGTACAGAACCTTTCCCCATTTACAGTCAAAGTCAGGATCAACAAAACTTCAGACACGGTTAGAAAGCTCAACACTCAGCTCCTCACTGGTACAAGAATCAATTGTCAACCACATCTCTGGATGCCATCTTGGCATCTCCTTCACTCATTACTCGCCTACAATTGAAGGTTGTCTGATTTTTTATTAGGAGTAAGGAAGGTTGGCCCAAGTTATTCTGATGATCATCAAGGCTCATAGAAACATAGAATCATTTAAGGCGAAAAAATCTTTTAGTCCAACCATAAGCCAGAACAGCCAAGTCCACCACTAAACCGTGTCTTTAATTGCTACATTGTTTAAATGCCTTCTGGACTGGTGACTGAACAATTTCTCTGGGCAGCCTCTTCCAATGCCAAAAAACCTATCTGGTGAAGAAATTTTTCCCAACATCCTGTGTAAACCTCCCCTGATGCAACTTAAAGCCATTTCCCCTCGTCCTGTCAGTTATTATTTGGGAGAACAGACTGACCCCCTACCATATTCAAAACCACTAAGAAATTTTTGGTGTGCCTGATGCCCTTGATAGGTACTCCCTCACAAAAAAATGCCTTAAATTTCAGCTTTCTTCTTTCCAAGAGGAAAATAAATGGATTAGTATGCCTCTGAAATGAAGATAATAGGTTTTTAAAGAATGAGGGGAGGTTGTAAATTCAAGGTTTTTTCCTTTTTAAGATTTTTTAACCCTATCTTAATGGTCAGTCAGTCATGCACGTTTTATGGCTTTAATTTTTCATAAGGAGTTATATGATTTCCATTTGCTTCCCTGCAACCAACTATGGGCTGATGGAGTGGGTGCAGTGAAGGTGTTTTTCAGGGTTTCAAGGTTGTTTCTCAGTCATCTCCTATCTGTCCTGTTGAGTGGGGATATTTGATACACTTCATGGGCGTTAAACTGATGGGCAGCACTGGGCCCAAATTAGCTCTAGAAATAAATTGGGGATTGACTGTGTCATGATACGAGATAGGCCTCAGTGAGAGGGAAAGCTGTGTGAAGCTGAAAGGTGTCACACACAAACCCAGTCTTGTGTTCCTGGGGTGGACCACTGACAGGCAGTACTCTACTTCAGGCAGCTGTATGAGACAGAATTCACCTCCTCTTGTGCAGTATCACCTATTGTTGGTTGATGTTGAATTGCAAAATACAATTTTAGATGCTACACCCAGTCCAGTGGAAAGAAGTAGGTGTTAAGGAATTTTAAAATATATTTGTTTGAAAAGACAGAACAAGAAATTGACAGCACTTCTTTTATTGTCCCTTTCCCTGGTATTTTCATGTACTCATTTTCATGAGTACATGTAATACACAAAAACTGCAATATATATATATATACACATATATATATATAAAGATCTAAAAAATATCATACTAACAATACTATAGTGTATGCATTAGTGCAGTCCTCAGATGGTTTGATACCTTTATGAAAGTTTCTATCGTTCTTGTTGTCACATCTCAGTGTTTCCAGAACATTTTATAGAGCTTGTTGAGAGCATCTGGCTGAGCTCTAAGGGAAGGTCTGACCTTAGGCATTAGTCAGCATGCAGACAGTGCAACTTAGCTACAAAAAACATCTGCAAAGTGGCTTTGCTGATTTCTGCTCTGTGTCCTACAGCAATTACAAATCAACTTAACTATGTTAAGAAAAGAAAACTCCTTAAAAATTAACTCCTTCAGAATTAATTATTTGCGAAAAACATCTTTGTTGGAGACGTCCTTCAAAGACAATGAAGAGTGAGAGTGAGACTAGTGAATGGTGAGGATGAAGAGTTGTGCAGTAGGATATCTGTTCCCTCATGTGAAAAGCCTGTGAGCATTCCTTGTCCCTGGAGTAGAAATTCATTCATCTTGAATCTTGTGATGCTGTATTTATCATATTTCCACTGGAAGGCACCTGAGTGATATTTACTGAATAAATGTTCTTTTATGTCAAAGCATTCAAAATGTTCAGGATCATTTTCAAAAGCAATTTAAAGCTCATGGGGGCTAGAACTCATTCAGCTTTGTCCACTCTCACTTCTTTTTGATAATTCCTGAGGAGTATTGCCCATGATTGTTACTGAGGTGAGTGTTTTCTCACAGTGAGATCAAAAAGGGAGCTCAAAAATGGTTGTCAATACATTTAGTGTGGTGAATAAGGCACAAATGTTAAAGGAAACAGATTATCAGAGGCAGCATACAGAGAAAATAAGCTTTCTTTAATGGAGCCATGTTCTACTTGAATACTCTAGTACAATTTATTTGGGTTTATGCTGTTCCTGTCTTATTGATGAGTCTTAAATCCAAGACGGTGTTTGATACGTGGTCTGCCTAGTATCTTTGTCCTTGAATTTTATAAACATATTTTTTCCCAGTAATGCTGCTCAGAGGCATATAATTTCACTTCTGCATGCACCCCAAGGTCTGGCTACTGTGGCAAAATGGAGCAATTTAGTCCTGCCTTGAGGTTAAGTGTGTTTGATATCCCCGTGCAAGATCCCTCACTTAATTCTGAACTGATCCTGTGCATGTTGGTACTCTGGTCTTCTG
The DNA here is from genome assembly GCA_013397395.1 of Sinosuthora webbiana. Classification (NCBI taxonomy): domain Eukaryota; kingdom Metazoa; phylum Chordata; class Aves; order Passeriformes; family Sylviidae; genus Sinosuthora; species Sinosuthora webbiana. Next base: position 493,350 of record VXBN01003032.1, on the reverse strand, counting down.
CACAAAACACTGGATCCAAAAGTCTTTTTCTCAAAAACTAGAAGAGGAGAAGAATGCACCAGTCATGTTTTTGCAACAATACCACAGAGGACTCACAGGACCCAATCTGTCGGAGGTTTCATGGAGTTTGAGCATTGTTTTGCAAGTTAGCTGCCTGGGGACTAATAGCTCCAGGAACCTCTGAGGTTTGGAGCTGTCCAAATTTCAACTGAGTCGATTTATCAGAAGTCAGGTATTCTGCTCTACTTCTCCCTGTGCAGATTTTGTCACATAATACCTGTACGGCAGAAAATTGTAGAAAATTGATTTTTTTCAAGGAAGTGGCTCATCTGCTGCAATTTATTCCTATGTGAGATAGTTCGTACAGCTGCCAACCTGCTTCTCTACTAGGAGATACAGTACTTGGTGAAAAAATATAGCCAGGTATCCATGGTCACTGGAGCCTGACCAGGTCCATCAGCACTCAATACACTGAGGCATCTAAACATGGTATGCTGGGGTTAATGAATTGAACCCATGGACTTAGTGGTTAGACCTAAAGGAAAATATTTATGGATGAGGCAAGAAACTCGTGTTCTCTTTTCAGTGTAGGAATTGAAATCTACTTTGTCTCTAGTCTGGAGATAAGGTAAGGGAGAAAATGAACACTGAATCTTTCTTGTGTAGATGTACCACAGTGCAGCCAGGAATGCTGGAAGGCACGGGGGAGAATTTGGAACTGCAACCTAGCAAAGAAGACAGTCTTTTGAGTGGTTCCTTAGGGGAGGGGGAAAAAAAAAAAACAAACACAAAAACAAACAAACAAACAAACAAACAAACAAAAAAAGAACACCCAAAAAACTACTTGAGTCTACTTGAGTAGTTTTTTACTCATCATCTGATTAAAAATGGACCTGAATATGTGAACAGGTTGACATTGTGCTTTGAGACAGTAACCAGAACCTGCAGATTCATACAATTCAGCTAAGCACTTCTCTGATGTTATAAAATTCAATAGCTCTGCTGTGCTAAAAGACATACTGCTTTCAGATACTGATATACTAATTATATCCTTAGTCCCCTTATCTCTTTCTGTGACTGTGAAAGAGTTAGAGATATGTACACCTTATCCTGTCTTCAGAATCTCAGTGAATAACTTTCTTCCCAGTTTCTGGGTGGTAGTTGTGAGCTATGTTTAAGGTATAGTATGGCCATTAGCCATACTTTAGATATTACATCAGACTCTGTGTCCTATTTGCACTAGTAACTGAATTATGAGAACTACAGTCTTTGTTTGTCCAATTGACCAGTCATAAAATCATAAATTATATTACAGATAATAAAAGCAGAGATTTAATCAACGATAAATAGTTATATTTATTTGGCAAAAGGACCAAGGAGTTTGTTTGTTTTTTTATTATTATTTGTCTTTTTTTAAGCTTTAAGGACTTAGCCAAGAGTTCAGTTTACCTTTTGTATCTTGAGATTGGAACACTTCTTTCACTTAACTCACAAACCTGACAGATAGGAGTGTTCTGCCACATTTTTCACTTTAGGACACTAGATGTTATATTTTCTATGAGCCAACTATCCTTTACAGAGATTTCTGGGAAATAAGCCAGTTATAATGGTCTCAGGAGAATGAGAAGGATTGCTGAAAAACAAAAAAAAAATATACTTATATTTAAGTACATTAATGTCTTGAATTAGCACAGCAAGTAGCAATTGACAGCTTTTGATGAATCTTGGCACTACTTTCTGATCAAACAGTGATCAGAAGGCTTTAAATGAAAATGTACTTCTCTCTTGATATTAATAAAATTCTGAATCTGTAGGTTCTGAATTATGTCTACATTTTAATTCATGTCAATTTTTGTCCAAATACTGTTTGTGTAGTTTTTGCCTATCAGGCAACTGTATATTTCAGAAGTGAGCAAAGCAGAGTCATTGCTAGGAATGATAGCATCATTTTCAAGTCACTCTGTTAATTTGGATGGCAAGGTGCTCAATTTCAGTTTATATGTCTTTGGCCAAGGTTGGTTGGTCCTACTTTCAGAAAGATGGCCTCTGGCAAATATTGAATTTTTTTTTTTTTTTCTTTTCATTTTGGAGGTAGCCCAAAGTGTTCCAGATGTCAGAGCTCTAACTTATAATCATGCCAGATTTTGAATGAAAATTCCCAGGAGCAGGGCTTTTTGGGGGAATATGCAGATACTCTGCTATATATAGAAGAACACTAGTGTAATCAAATAGCAACATAAGTGCACCTTTAAATAGAAAATCATGGTGAAAATGTCTTCTATTACACATTGATATATCTGTTCTGCATTTTGAAAGTCTGTATGAAAAACAAGTACCATTGGATAATTAAGCATACTTTATCAGAGTAAGTTTAAAGACTTGATAGTGCATATATTGTAAAAAAGTAAACCCTCCTGACCCCTACCTTTTAGTCAGATGGTGTGCTGGTATGGACTTATTAAAAGGAAAGGGAGGAGATTCAGGAATAATTTCAATTTTTTCTGTCCCAAATGTTAAATCAACAAACAGTCAGATGAAGAACTAATCATATTTGTTAAAACTTGGATTTTTCACTTCTTTTCTGATATTTAAGTTACTTATTTTTAAAGATATTTTTACTTTCAGAACCCAAATTAAACTTCAGTTCTATCACAGTGTTTCTCATTTGCATTACACTCTTGGCATTGTTATGTGGCCTATCCACAGCAATTGTAATGTGCTCAATTCCTACTGATATGTTATAAGAGAATGTATTGATCCAATCAATTTTTAGGTGTAGATTAACAATTATATATATATGTGTGTGTGTGTGTATCCATATATATATATGCACATATATATATATATATAAAAAATAATTTTTAAATTATTGGGGCCTGATGCTACTTAAAACTGATTAAAACATTTAGATCAAAGTGTTCCCTGTCTGTGCTGTAATGAAAAGAAGCTAAGCATCAAATGTACTAATTAGAAAGACAGCTCTTTTCTTGTTAATATCTTAGCTTGAAATAATTTTTGCTGGGAAGATGAAAATGTCATCTTTAGAAGTTGCATAGCATGCACTTGGGGTTTTTTGTGAGTTTTGTTTTTTTTTTTTTTTTAGTTTTGTTTTTGGATTTTGGTTTTTTTTGGGTTTTTTGTTTAATTTTTTAGTTTTTTGGAGTTTTGTTTTTTTTTAGTAGAAACAAAAAAAAAACAAAAACACAAGGAACATGATTTTTAAAACATCAAAGAAATCATTTATGATATCCAGATTCATTTTTCTTTATAAGGCATTTACCAGCTTCATGACTTCAGAAAAGAGTTGCTGTTAGCCTTCACCATCAGTAGAAAGACATAGGTCCTTCCAAAACATAAGGTTTAATTTTATTTAAATGATTAAGACAATTGTATTTTTTTCTCAAATACTATCAGGCTATACATTTTTAGAGGATTTGACGTGAAGACACCAAAAAGGCTAGTGCAGTATGTATGAAAAAACTGTATTGCTTTCTCAAAATGTCTGTATTCCAGGAAGTCTCATTGACCAACAAAATTGTAAGTTAGACTTTTAAATGCCCAAAGGTCAATAGGATAATATTTATAGCCCAGGTTTTTATTTTTCTATTGGAAGTTTTGTCTACTTTTCAGCACAGCTCAGTAACACTGTGACACTGAAAATAAGACATCACAGTTAATTCTTACTAACAAATGATGCTAATTATTTAAGTCATAAATATCAAAGTTAATATTATATATTCACTTATCCATAATAACATATCTTACTGCATATTTCTTCTTCTGGAATGCAAAATGAAAAATTAATTATTTAACTTTAAAATGGAAGATTAACTTTTTGATATTTTTTTTTTTTTATCAAAATTGTTCAAAATAGTTTTTAACTGTTCTTGTACCTATTGAGTCTAGGAGTGATAAAAGATTTTGTGATCAGAGTTATTAATTGCATATAGAAAAGAATTGTAGGTAAGCTTTCCAAACAGATGTGACTGCTGGGACAAAGTTTATACTTTTACCTTGCAAAGGTGTCTTTCAGTAGTACTTTCCTGCCTATCTTGTCATTCCCACCGTGGTCCCTGTGAATCTTGCAGAATCTGTAGAACACACCCACATTGTCTCCTACACAGACCAGATTTCTGCACCTACTTGGGAAAAATCTAATAAGTACCTTTTTTCCATTTCTGATTAATTAGGGAAAAATGGTCAGTGTTAGAGAAACACAAACTATTCCTTGCTAATTAACCCTGATACACTGACATCCAAGAAACTCTTAGCTCAAGGCAAGACCTATTATGAGAAGAAGATACAAGTATCTGACAGCAGAAACTCAAAGCATACAAAGTCATTTGTGCACCAGTCCTGTTCTATATGGCATGTAATTCCTGACCTCAATGGAAAGATTGATCATGACTTCTTCCATCTGATATTTATGAAATGTTGCCTAGCATGTCTCGCAGAGTCAGTAATACATTTTCCTCTTTTTCTGTTTTGTCTCCTGTTTCTATAGCATCTGAGTTTTGTGTGATTTCTCATTAAACATTCTCAAGTTTCACCCACACAGGCCATCTGGACTATAGTTAATATTTTAGGACCTATCCCCTTAACTTTGATGTACTTTCATGTAACTGCTAAAACATGGTGATATCTCTTCCTTCTGTCTTGAGAACCTCCTCCTCACAAACCCAGACGTACCAGAGGAACCAAGGGCTTGATACTGCCAGCAGATGAATGCTTTCAGATTTCTTCTATATTTTTTTCAAATCTGAGAAAATCTATGATGAGAAAAAGAAATCTGTGAACTCTCAGCAGAAAAATCTTACCATAATGAAAGGCCTGAAGTCCTAAAGCATAAAATATTATATTAAAAATAAGTTTAACGTCAGTGGCTCTTGAAACTGGTTTGCTGCATTAGATTATGAACACCAGAATGGTACTATGATGACCAGCACAGGAGCAGTGTGACCCATTAAAATGGATTCACTGATGACACTGTCAGTACTATAGTTTGATCCCTGTTTGATCACCTGAAGCTTATTTCCCTCTCAGGTTCATTGCATTTCATCTGAGTAACTGTTTTATGAACCAAGAAGTTCTGTTCCACACCTCTGATTGGAACAAGCATTTTACTCTGATTTAACCCAGAAGTATCTCTCAAATATCTCAGTCACTTTTGAAATAGTCTTAGGGTCTGATATTAATATTTGTCATTCTTACAAAGTGAAAACAAGCTTGGAAGATAAAAAAGGTCAGATAAATGTTTTTAAGAAAGAAACTGACAGCTCTCATAATACTTGTGCTTGGTGTAATAAGACACTTATCTGTGATCTCATCCTCCTGATCCTGTGGGATCTCTGTAATGACATTTCTTTCTTAAGGATGGACACAGAAATAGTTTGTGGTCTGTCTCATAATGTTGACTGACTAACTGAATGATCACTTGCTTCTTAAGCGAAGCAAGTGATCATGTTTGGTATCTTATTCTTCTTCCCTGTCCTCTGCATCATTCAACGAAGGTGAAATGCTCAGTCACAAGGACATGGTTTGGGGATTGATGCATGTGCAGTGGGTCACTCATGGCTAAGGGAGGCCCACTGAGCCACTTGCAGGAGCTGCTTGGAACTTTTCAGCTTGTGAAAAGAGAGTAAGGACAGAATTAGGTTCCCTTTACTCAGATGTCCAGGGCAGCTTATATATTCCAAGAGTCTAAGATATATTCAGGAGTGCAACAAGGGCTTTTAAGTAGCACTTGTAGGGAAGGGGAGGTACCCAAGCGCGTCCAACAGACACTAAGCATCTTATGTAGTGTTGAGCTCTAGATTTTTGTTGACCCTGACTGAGATCACAATCATCACATATAATACCTACATTTAGGTTTCATGACCTCTGAACTTTGACTCAGGAAATCTGTAACAATGGAGAGTTTAAGGGCTGTCATGAAAGAGACAGTGGCATTTTAGACATTTAGGCATCTCTAAAATCTGGTTGAGAAAGGTTTTACAAGGTAGGGAATCCATCCCACTTCTAGGGGAAGCACATGAGACCGATATCTTTGAGAGAAGATAAGATTTACTTCCTCTCCTGCTCTCCAAAAGTTCTATTGAGGCTGCTTTTGTAGAGTTCTGTCTTTTATCTGGATATATTTATTGCAAAATACAGAAAAATCCTTGACGTTTGCCACAGTTTAATTTTCCTCTTTTTTTGTTTGTTTTCAGACTACTGCAGAAATCTGATCACCACAGAACCACTTGCCAAAATAGCACAGAAACAGGGTAGAGAGTGTAATGGTGATCTTGCCAAAGAATTTTGATCCAATATGCTGCACAGTGCACAGAGTGCCTCAGTAGTCATTGAAACACTGGTTGTTTCTGACACACTTCATCCATAACCTGTGTTAAGTTTAAATATATTTGCACTGTTAATCAGAATGCTACACAGTATATTGGATTTAAGTGTCTGCTATGCCTAAATGTGTTATTCTAGGGGATTCAAATAGTTTTAATTAGCTATTTGGGATAATGATCCTTAAATTCCCTGTCTCATTCTTCTTCCCACTTCTTCGCCATAGTCATGCACAACTTTAAACTGGAGGATGAGCATAGGTGTGCAAAAGGATATTTTACTGAGGATTATAAGAATATAACACAAAACAAACATAAACATTCCCTGGAGTGAAGAACATTAGGACTTGAATGTTTGTAAGGTGTATGGGTACACTGTCATTAAACAGAATATCAGCATATGTTGCTGTATGCACAATCCCCTACATCTGTCAATTTTCCCCTTAGCCTCAAGAAATATTCTCTCCCTCCTCAAACTGTGAAGAAAACACTGTGTTAAGTCACTACATTTCCCACTGTCCTTTCAGAATGTCTATGGTTGAATGATGGATTGAAGGATCTCTAGAAAACCTTGGCTTTCATCTTATACAAAATGATAATTGACTTTTTGAAGAATATCCATTTCACTTTCCTGAAGAACTTTGCTTTTTTTGTGGTGAAGTGTTTTAGGGAAAGATTTTTCTTATTTTGGAAATCATCTTTAAAGCCAGAAACTAAATCTTATAAACCTGTTAACAAGGATGTAACTATCTGCTAGTCCAGGACTTTTTCGGTTTGCACTGAAAGTGAATAGGATCAAGGTTTAAAAAACTGAACTATTTTATGCTATTATATGCTTATTCTGCTTTACATGTACATATTAGAGGACTGTCTAAAAATTCTCTTTTAAAAATTTTTTACCTTCAGAGGATTTTCCCTTTGCAGAGGATGTAAGGACTAAGAGCAGTAATAGACTTTCTCCTGTTTACATACCTACCTACAGCTGTGTTGAAGACCACACTTGTTCTTCTGCTTTCAGTGGATTTCTATGTGTTATTTCTACAAAATGTTGTGTATGTTCCTGCTTTTGTTTTCGAACACGTCTCTGAGAGAATAAAAACCCTCCTGCATTCTTCTTCCCTGACATTTATATATTCCTCTTCTACTCTGATTCCCCATAGTTGTCCATTTATTACTTTCTTCTCAAGTTCTAGACAAAGGCTAAGCAGAGTAATTCTAAAGACAAAAAATTGTTTCCCATACACAAAATATTTATAAAGATTGCTTGTCAGAAGTCATTTACAGTGCTACATTGCTTTCTGGAATGATGTGGAACATGACTGCTTTCTTAAACTATAGTTTGTCAAATGGAGTACATAAAGCAGAAGAAAGTATCTCGCTGGTGAGCATTGAGTATGCAGTTCCTTCACTAGCAGTTGAACTTCCAGTTTTGAGTTTATGCTCTCAAAGTCAGAATTAGCTCTTTTAATGGGTGAAATATCCTAAATATTCCCTCTTAAAACATGTTGCACTTTTGGTGTATTCAACTATTTTCACAATCAATCTTAGTAAAACAGTTCCAGTTTTCCTGAATATGAGACTAACTTTGCTTCAGCCCAACAACCTGTCAATCAGAGAGTACTCCCAGATGTTCTTGAACCATCTTTTTAATTAGAAAAATTATTTTTTATATTTGTGTGTGGACTTCAGTACCGGCTGATGACGTTTTTTGGATTTTTTTTTCCTTTTTTTTCCATCCTGTAGACTAGTAAATTTAACTGTAGACAAAATTATTTTTTAAACTTTATAATTAAAAGTCACATCACCATCTTATTAAAATACTCTTCTATTGTATCAGTAAGAACATTATTTTATGGAAGATTGTTGTATGTATTAGATTTATTAGCACACAGAAATATTTAAGTAAATATTTTTCACAAGAAGATTTAATGTAATCGAGCTTATAATTTTGTTAAGATTTGTTAGTTTATAAAGAGTATGCTTTGAATATAGGTATATAGGTATGAACATTCAGATTCAGAAAAAATTAATTTATTGCATTTAACCAAAAAATAAATTTTTAGATACATTGGTGATTTAATCTGAACCTCTCTTCTACCTTAGAGCAAAATGTCAGAAATGGTTAGAAATATACAAGTAGATATAAATAAATATATAAATATAAAACAACTCAGGTTATTTTTTCAGTATCCTGAGAAAAGCCCATGGCTATTCTTAGACACTTTCAGTCATGCTAATAATATTGCAGTTGCTTTTTATTTGAAGAGTAAAAGGGTAATGGAGAAGTAATATTTTTTTTAAGTTTACAGTTCCACACCAGCTACACATTTTCCTTAGTTTTATCTGCTTCATATATGTGCATACCTCTAACCAATTTAAAAGAGCAGAAAGAAATCCGATAAAATTTAGTTACTTGCTCAAGGTCTTTTGCTGGAGTTATTTTAGGGGTATTTAGCATTTTAGCCAGCATGTGAGAGATGAAAACACACTGCTTGGCATTGTTGTGCCTTATAAGATGTGTGATGCTCTTCATCCTTCCTACTTTCAAACCATGTTGCTTTGAAGGAGCTGATTTTAGACTTTCACAGGGGGCAAAATGAGACCTGTCTCGCTCTTTTGTTATCCACAACAGTTTTAAATTCTATTTTGAGCAAAAATTGCCCACAATCACCTTTGTATCCAAGGGCTTTAAATGTTCTGAGGACAGATATTCTTGCTGCTGTCTTTCTCTTCTCAACCAATGTTGACCTGGGGTGTGAGTCCACAGCTGGCTGAACATGAGCCAGCAGTGAGCCCAGGTGGCCAAGAAGGCCAGTGCCATCCTGGCCTGCATCAATCATACTGCAGCCAGCAGGACCCGGGCAGTTACTGTCCTCCTGTACCAGGCACTGATGAGCCATACCTTGAATCCTGTGTTCAGTTCTGGGCCACTCACTGCAAGAAAAACATTGAGGTGCTAGAACATTTCCAGAGAAAGGCATGGAGCTGGTGAAAAGCCTGGAGCAAAAGGAGCTCTTTGTAAGGAGCAGCTGAGGGAGCTGGGGGTGTTTAGCCTGGAGAAAAGGAGGCTCAGGGGTGACCTTATTGCTCTCTACAAATATCTGTAAGGAGGCTGTAGAAAGGTGGGGATCATCCTCTCAAGCAACTAGTGACAGAAGAGGACACAGCTTCAAGCTGCACCAGGTGAGGCTCAGGTTTGGGGTAGGAAAGAATTTGTTCACAGAAGGGTTGTCAAGCATTGGAATGGGTTGTGCAGGGAGGTGGTGGAGTCACCATCCCTGGAGGCATTCGATAAAAAACTGCACATGGTACTTAGTGCCATAGTCTAATTGACAAGGTGATGACCTTAGAGGCCTTGTCCAGCCAAAATGAGTCTGTGATTCTGCCACCTCCATTGCTTTTCTTTAGCATATGCTCAGATGCCACAAAGCCAGCTTGCGTTATTATACAATATATAATAGTATACAGCTTAAGGCTGAGCTCTTAAACACAGGTTACCTACATGACCAAGGCTCAAATGTGTTTCAGCTGGGTTACAACATGTGCTTCTAACATTTTCAGTCAATCTGAGGATTATCTAATTATAACAACAGTCCCACTTCCTTCACTGCTATTACTTACAAAATAATAGGCAATTCAGAAGAAGAAAGGAATGTGTGATCTGACCCAGTGTGTTCCAAGATCTTTTAAGTAAAAAAAGGTAATATGAGACAAAAAGGGTTTTAACGGAAAAGGAAATTAATGATCATGATGATAGTCCTGGCAGATGGTCAGGGGAAGCTGAGAAGATAGAAGTGTTATTTAAGGGGAAATGAGACTTTTTGGGTTTTTCTGAGACAGACTGATATTAAAATAGTTATTGGGGGAAAAAATCTTTTGCAAAGAGTCTCAGATTTAGAATAAACACTTCTTTCTGTGTCAGGTTTGAATAGTGGAAGTGAAAAGAAACAAACAATGGGTGTTAAAAGAAAAGGCATGTTCTTTTTGAGGTGGCTGATAATGGGATTCTGCTATCTGTAACTCAGGAACGCTACTTTGTTGGAGTGCAGCGCAGGAAAATATACCTGCATATACACTACCTAATACATTAGACTTCTTTTTTATAAATATTCATCCAAAAGCACAGACAATAAATTTGTTCAATCTCATAACTCCTAGTTCTGCAGGTACTGTTTTTTGAACTCTGAAATTTTTCTTCCTATGGCTATCTCAGTGAGACAGAATACAGCATTAAGTAGAGCAGCTTTAATGTTTCTTTTTCCTATTCCTAATAGCTGCAGATACTTTTGAATTAAATTAACTTGTCCTTTTATTTTATGAAGACTAAGCAATTCAGTCTGTGTATATGAACAGCATGGAGAAAAGGAGAGGAAGGGAGGGAGGAAAATAAATTTTCAGGAGGGACTATGGGAGTTCTCATGAATGAAACAGGTCATTTCTACTCCTTGGATCATCACCAGAAATTTACATTTTTATCCCTATAAAGCGGGAGGTATCTTGCAAGGCAGTGAAATGTTTTCCTAGGGCATTTTAATGCTTTTACATCTTTCTGTCTGCATCATATATGCTTAGTTGTTTATGGACGTAGAACTGAGAGCCACAGCAGCAGAGGGAAAAGACATCCTGTTTATCTGACTTGCAGTCATTTGGTAAAAGGTTTGGGACTGTTTCTATTATGAGTAGATTTGTGAGTCAGAAACTGGTTCAACCTGCATCCATCTCTGTGAATTTTCTTTGTGTAAAAAGAACCCAAACAAAAAAAAAAAGCTGTTTGCACTGATGGATGCTGTGCAGTATCCTCAGACTCACAGAGGCATAAGACTGTAACTTAAAGTGTAAAACACACAATTTAGTCAAGTAGTTCTGCTTTTAAGCAACACGGAAACATCTTTAATATGACCATTTACTTTGTAGGTATCCAGAAAATCTCCAGAAATCAGTTCTGGAAACATGCCAGGTAGAATTGCCATTAAAGAATGCCAATGTGACTGCAATAGGTAGTCATGTGAGAGCACTTGGCTACTGTAGCAAAAAAACCAGCTATCCTGAACTCTTTATTCTAAAAATACAGAGTGAAAAAACAGATGAAACTGCTAAAGTTTTATCAGGCTTGACATGGAATTGTTGGTATTTATGTGGATTCCATATAAAGTAAAAGGTCAAGACATACTTGAAACTCAATCCTAACTGAAGATATTTGCCACTTGCAGTAAACCTGGCTCAACTTTCTGGTTGTGATGAGAAATTCAAACATTTTTTTCACTCAGTTAAATCCTAGATACTACACTGAAAGAGAGGTTTTTGTCGAGGTTTCTTTTGTTGGAAAGCCTGTGTAAGTTAGCAAAGTGTCATATATTCTTACCTTCTCAAGGTGACTTGCATAACTTTTTTTCCTTTGTTTTGACCATAAAAATGAAGAAATAAAATGGTTTATGTGCCATTAGGGCGCAGCTGGGGATAGACTGACCCTTATTCTACTCCCTCCAGAGTAACACAAATTAAGTGGACTGTGTTATAATTGATCTAATAAGCCAAATACTCTCAGGACATATTCAAGTCAGCCAAGAACAATAAGATATATATGATCATGTGAACTGTATTGCTTCTTATGTTTTGGATTATTAGCAGTAAAATTTGTTTTCCCCTTGAGCAGATTCCTGTGGAATACACAGTGGCTTGGACTTCCAACATGTAAACAGTCAGAAAACACAAAATAGTACTTTAATCTCTGGTACTAGATGCCTGCTCAGTACCTCAGATTTGGAGAAACTCAAATTTACAGCCCAAATATTTGGCTCATTCCAAAGGAAGCAGAAGCTGCTGTCTGAAGTTCTGGGAAGAAATTCTGACTTCACTGAAGTCAGTGACAAACAGACATGTGCATTGGTACCTAGAAATTACATGTGTTCTGTGTATGAACAGAAAAAATGTTTTATGTGATAGTTAGGCAGTCTTTAATTTGATGCTGCTACAAATTTTCTAAGTGAAGGAAAAAAGAACCAAAACAATGCGAAAAAAATTTCCCAGGCTTTGAAGCAGTTTTATGTAAGTAGTTATTTAATTTAGAATTATTATTGCAATCTGATGAGCTAAATAATGTTCTAGAAATTGCTGCCAAAAAGCCATCAAGAGCACCATTTTTCTTTAAAGGTGCCTGTTAAGGAAGTGGTACTTCTCATGTGTTTCAATTCGTGTTTCCAATTCTTAGAGGAGTGAAGACAGAGGTCAGCAGAACTGCCACCTTGGGCTTCCATGGAGTAGATTACAGGCCTTTCAGTCTGACTTTGGTGCCAAGGAAGGTCATGGAGCAGATCATCATGAGTGTCATCCTGTGACACGTGCATAGGGGATCAGGCACAGCCAGCATGGGTTTATGAAAGGCATTGGCCTGCTAGACCAACCTCATCTAATGCCAAAGTTACCTACTCAGTAAATGAGGGAAAAGCTGCAGATGTTGTCTACCTGAACTTTAGTAAAGCTTTTAACACTTTTTCTCACATCAATCTCCTGGCAAAATTGGCTGTTTTGACAGGTGCACCCTTCACTGGATAAAAGAAAAAATACTGGATGGCTGAGCCCACAAAGTGGTGGTGAATAGATTTAAATCTGGCTAGCAAGCAGTAACTAGAGGTCTTCACCAGGGCTCAGTACTGGGGCCAGTTCTGCTTAATATCTCAGTCAAAGATCTGGACAAGGGCATTGAGTTCACCCTCAGTCAGCTCACAAATGACATCAAGTTGGATGGAAGTGTTTATCTGCTGGAGGGTAGAAGGACTCTGCAGAGGGCTCTGAACAGGCTGGATCAGTGGGTTGAGGACAAGTATAGGAGGTTCTACAAGGTGAAGTGGTGACTCCTGCACTTGGGTCACAACAACCCTATGTAGTGCTACAGAAGAGTGGATGGAAAAGAACCCAGCAGAAAAGGACCTGAGAATGCTGTTCAACACAACTGTGAACCAGCTGTGCCCAGGCAGCCAGAAAAGCCAATGGAATCCTGTTTTTTATCCACAATAACATGGTCAGCAGGACCGGGTAGTGATTTTCCCCCCATACACTAGTGAGGCCACACCTCAAATCCTGTGTTCAGTTTTGGGCCTCTCACTTAGAAGAAAAACATTGAAGTACTGGAGCATGTCCAGAGAAGGGCAAAGAAAGCTTGGAAAGGGTCTGGAGCACAAGATTTTTGAGGAGTGGCTGATGGAGCTGAGGCTGTTTAGGCTGGAGAAAAGGAGGGTCAGGAGACACCTTATCACTCTGAAAGGAGGTTGTAGCCAGAAGAGGGTCAGTCTGTTTTCCCAAGTAACAAGTGACAGAATGAGTGGTATCACTCCCAAGTTGCACTGGGAAGGTTTATATTGGATATTAGTCAAAATTTCTTCACTAAAAGGGTTGTCAAGCCTTGGAAGAGGCTACACAGAAAAGTGATTGAATCATTACCCTTGGAAGTATTTAAAAGATGTATATATGTGGTCCTTATGGACATGGTTCAGTGGTGGACTTGGAAGTGCTGGGGTGGACTTGATGGTCTTAAAAGTATTTTTCAAACTGATTCTATGATTCTATTCTATGGATTGAACTATTACTATAAATGGTAAACAAGTCCTTTTTATTTTTTTTAGGTGTCCCTCTTTTCTCTTATTTGATCTGTCTGTTTTTCTGGGGAGTGATTAATTTACCTGTAATGAGGAACAAAAGGGAAAAAAAACAGGAGGTGGGAGGGTAGGTGTGCATTCTTTTCCTCTTCTCTGGACTCATCATGCTCTTTCTTACCTTCTCTCTCCCCTTTATCTGTTATTCTTATTACCTATCTTACTTCTTTTTCATGCCTTCATTACTAAGAGATGTTTATACTTCCCTGGCTAACCTATGCATACCCCCCACACACTTCATTTCATTTTCTCCTGTCAGTGTCCAAAGTTGTAAATTCACTTCCTGTTCTCTAATCTGTTCCTCTTCCTGTGATCACTTTATTTCAAGTCTGCTCTATGCCATTCCTCAGCATTTTTAAAGTGTATCATTTTCTCCCCTTTTCTCATCTTTTTTTAAAGTGTTAATACCATATTCATGCAGCAGGGGTGTTCAGGGTGGAGACAGGGATAGCAAGGAAGGAAGGAATCTTTTATCCCCATAAAATTACAAAGCAGAAGGTTATCTCTGAATGTCTGTTGTTGTACCTGAATTCTCTCTTCTTCCTGGGACCAGTATGGTAGAGAAGTACACTATGAAAACACTGAACATACAGTCCATCAGCAGTTTACGCTGTTGCTTTTAGCTGTGGGCCATTCTGGCATAATAAAGGAAAGATGGAGCTGTCAAAATAATTCTTAACACATACCAGTTTACTTTCAGACCTAATAAACCATAAATTGTTTGCTTTGTGTCTTGCAACCTAAAAAGTATTACTACCTTAATAGTTGTGCTCTTTTCTAATGGGAAGAAAAATAGAGGGCATAGCAGGAAGTTCAAGAAAGAGTTTAAAGGGGAAAGAGGGCAATTAATAGAAGCAAAACATTATTTCTCTTGCTGAAAGTATATTTAAGAAGGGGAATATATCACAATAATCAACCAGGTTTTTTGCCTTCAGCCTGTCTGAGGCCATGTGGTTTGGAGATCTGATCACTAGTCCGAAAAGGAAAGGCTGTTTGCAAGATTTCTGGGGTGTTTTTTCCTGGAAAAGGTGAGAGGACAAAAGCAGAAATCTATGACATACACTTTATGCCTTGTAAGGAAGTATTCATCTGTCTATATGCCTCTCTCTCTTTCTTTCTTTCTTTCTTTCTTTCTACATACATATATATAGAGATCCATATGTTTCAAGCTGTCACTAAATTGATTTGGAGGCAGATTTTTCTTTCATGTACTGCTCTGAAGATTAGGTTAAAAATGCAATATTTAATATATGGCTTAAACCAATTGAATTAAGTTTTCTTATTTGTTTTGCTCTTTTACATTCACTGTTCAGTATTTTACGGAGTTTTGCATGGTATTTCCATTGGTAACAACAGTTCTGACTACTTGGAGACAGAACAATGCCAAAGCAGAAGATAGTGTTTGAAATTTCAAACAGCATTTTGTAACAATCATGCTTGCTTAATACACCCCACAACATTTTGGTGTATACAGATTCTGTGGAATTTTTAAACCATTTCTAAAGTCATATTTTGGGTGAGCATGAGTTACTGGCTCTTTGTTGTATAGATAAGTCATTATTTTATCATTTGTGTTTGTGCTGTCTTCCAGTACTCTTGATTTCTTTCATAGTGTGAAATTTGGTTCTGTTTCACTTTAGAAATACTGCTTCCATTCAACTTTCTTTGCAACAGGTTTGTTGGGCAGTACTTTGCCCATTTTTCTTATCTTGTGTTTTGTTTGGGGTTTTTTTTGGGTTTTTTTAGTGTTTTTGGTTAGGTTTTTTTTTTTTTTTTTTTTTTTGTTTGGTTTTTTTTTTTTTTTTTTTTTTTTTGTTTGTTTTTTTGTTTGTTTTTTATTCTTTTTTCCTGGTGCGTAACTAAAACAATTTTCTGATTAAATTGACTATTAATAGCCATTATTTACATTAATTTGCACTTGTAATAGGATCACTAGAGGGCAGTATTGATTAAATTAGGCACACTCTAGTGCTCTTTGGAAACTTAACTTCAGAAAAGCCTCCAGTGTGAAAACTTTTGCATTCTTAATATATAGCTTTCAAGTCCATTTTTCATTACATCCTAAACATAAAAAGTAAAAGTAATCTTAATCACCACATATATTTGACATTGTTACTTGTAACTTTAATGTGTGTAAAAGAACATTCTGTGATTTTTATGAGAAAGAAGGTGCATGAAGCTTAGTAGAAATTAGATGGCATTAAATTTATTGTAAGTTATAGTTTATTACAAATAAAATTTTATAGTATATTTTTATAATAAAATCGAGGTTTTTCATATGTTTTTTCTCAGGGAAAATGCTGTGCAAAATAAATATCTTCTAATTCGTTAACTGTCTCCTTGAAAAATCTCAGTACAGTGTATTTTATGATAACGGACAACAAAGATAAGCAGAATTGTAAATTAAAACACTGACACATTTGTTCTTATCGATTTACAGGTCTCCTGACAAATGCAGCAACACAGAATCCTCGTAGGAGTGGTTTAGGCTCTCTGTGAGCTACTTAACTTAGTCAAGTTTCACTGCTGTTGATCATCATCTGTTATATGTCATCAACTCAACTGTCTGTTTCTCTGTATCTCATGAATGACAGCATAATTCCTCTGCATTATGAGCTAAAGTTTGTTCTACCATTCTAAGGATCACTGGACTAAGGAATATAGAAAAAGAGATATGCTTGGGCATTAGCAATACAAAAAAGTTCATGGTTAACGTTTCATCTGCGTTTTACACCACTGCTGGACTTGCTGTTACCTACATGTTTCAATCCGAAGAGTCTGCTACAATGAAGAGTATCATCCCAATCAGCCTTAGAGAAGACTGTTTTGCCTATGGGAGGACACTGAGGTGCAAAAGAGAAACTCTTCTTGTGCCCTAAACTGTCTGAATTGCTTTTATTTTCTTATACTTTCAGTATTTACAATAGACCAAAGAGCAAAATCTATTTTAAAGTGGACACAATCTTACTCTTAAGAGAGTTATGTCATTAAATTGAAGGAGGTCTCCACAAAGACACGATTCCAGCTTTCACAAAGCTGAAATGTTGTCCAGCAGAAGTCTTTATGGAAAGCTGAAGTAAAAACTAACTCAGAGACCTGCTCTTGAAATGCCATGTTCAAGAGAACATAACGGAGCACTGAGAGAAAATGACCTATGTTTGAAAAATTTGGACAAAAAGAACACAAACTGTCTACATGGCACCTTTATTCCTCTGTACTTAGATTGACCTTCTCGTACTAAAATCATTTTCCGTTTTAACCAGTTAAACATGCCTCTTCTACAGTTCCATTTTTGATAGTTAAAGTTGGATAATACAGTATTTGCAAAGAGCATGTTTGGTCATCTGTGGCCTATGTCTCATCTGATACACCATTTAGCACCAGAAAGCAAATTAAAGAGAAAACAAAAGTAACACTTGTTTGAAAGAGATCATTAAATGTATTTTGAAAAGCCTAAAGTTATATATTTAACAGTTTTTATATGTTGTATATTTGTAGAAAATCCTATTTAACAATTAACGTGATAACTCTGACAGTCATGAAAAGTGGTTCAGAGTTAAGTTGTGTTTTATTACTTCAGTTGTCTCTGAAGTGACCAGTGTCGTTTGCTTTCTTCCATTGGGACATTCTGGATGTAAAGCATGACCAGAGAGGACTGTGTAGAAAAAGCAAAGAATAATGTTGTTTATATTACATAAATGCATTCAACCATTGCACAGTTGGAAGGCATTTTTTATTTTTATTTTATTTTTATTTTTTTGTCTTTATGTACTGATAAAAATAGAGTGTAAAATATTTTACTCATTGCTCTTCATAGCAAGGTTTTCCTTCCTTCCTTCCTTCCTTCCTTCCTTCCTTCCTTCCTTCCATGTAAGGATCAGTTTGAAGCCTGTTCCTTGATCCCATTTTCAGTGTTTTACCTCATTGTTAGAAAGCCCACTTTTTCAGCATTATTGGTTAGTGAAAATTTAGCAAAGACAGCATAGACAAGGGAGAAATTATGATAAAACAGAAACAAAACCTTGTTCCTTTTACTGTACCTTTTGGCATATAAGTTTGGTACATATTGGTATGATACAATCAACAAGGGAGTTTAATTTCTTCCTGGCAAATATATTATGGTTTCAATTATACTACCTAATACTCCAATTAACTTTTAGTGTTATGCTAGTTCTATTCTACTAAAGAAAAATATATAGAGATTATTCAAGTGACCATAGATGAAAGGTACAAAAATGAAACGTTGATTAAAGAATTTTTTTTAAGCCTACTCAAACACTGAGGCTTATATAATGCAGAGGTTGCAGGAAAATATCAACTATGGATCATTTTGTCTTCAAGTAAAACAAATATATACAAAATTCTTATTTAATCATAGGATTTTGACCAGTATCAAAGTAGCAATTAAAGCCCAGCCACTTGTAAAGTGTTATGGACTGACTGCACTATAAATGACCAATGTCAGGTTGAAAATGTCATGCAATAAATGATGGTAAATACAATTACTGTACATGTAGACCTCAAGAGCCAGATCCTTCACTCTACCATCTCTCTGTTTTGATTTATTTTAAAGGGAGCTTCATAGCCTTATTTAGTAAACACTGAAAAAATGAAAGATGTTACATAATTTTTGTTGCTTTACAGTATTCAGTTTTGTGTTGGTTCAGCTAAATTATGAAAAATAAAGAAAATCCTTTTATAAGTGAGACTTGTTCCCTGAGCATGACGTCACCAAAGGAATTTCACCATATGACAAGTAAGGTGGGAGCACAGAGAGGAAGATGGAATTGGAAATTGAGGATATGAACTGTGTTTTGAAGTTTTACCCTTCCATTTTCATGTCTTGGGTACCTTCAGTTTGGTGTGCTCAGTTACAGATCATATTAAGGTCATTTATTCCCTGGAAAATGGATCCTCTAAGAACAAGAGGATCTAAGAATGGACATCTGAAATATTTACATCTAAAATCAAACAATCCAATCAGTTCTGAATATGCAACCTTATGTCTTTGTTTTCTAATTACTTTAAATACTCAAAAAAGAGTAGATGTACATGGTTATAAGGTCTACTCTGGATAAGAACTATCAAAGAAGAAAGGATTCTGATTACTCTTCGGAGGTGCGTTCTCATTTCTGAGTCTCTTGTGTACAACAGACACTTCAAGGCACTTAAAATGTGTTTTGTGCTTTTCTGTCCTCCCCCAGAATGTATAGTTTTAAACAAACAAAATATACTGGCTGCCTTTGTCACTGTGAATTACTACTCTAAGAACAGTGGTGAAATGTTTCTCTCTCAGGAACAATATGTTTTCAGAATATTGTGAACTTTAATTTTACAAAACTAAGTTACATAAAAAAATTGTTTGTTTCTGAAAGTATTTTATGTGCCTCTTCCAAAGCAGAATTTGAAACACAGAGGGTAATGTCTTATTTGAATGCTATTAAATATCCGTCATTTCTCAGATTGCACACAAGTAACTTTTTCAAAACACACTTGAAAAGGAACAGAATAATACATAAAATCACATAATGGGCTAATGAAAACAACCTCCAGAAATGCGGTAAACCTTTAAAATTTTTTTGAAAAAAGCTTCTATGTAGCTTTCTGTTAGCCCAGGCAAGGACACATTTAAGTACCGCTTTTACTATCTAGGGTATCAAATGGAGCAAACATTAGCACACTATAGCAATCAATGTGACACATCATTCACCAATTTCATAATTATGCTTTTAGCCCTTTCTTTT
>VXBN01003032.1:455554-473592 GCA_013397395.1 Sinosuthora webbiana | reverse complement strand
TTTTTTTTTTTTCCAATTCATTTCTTCTTAGCAGCAGCTCAGGTTTTATGTGGTGTTCTCAATCATTGACTTGTTTACTGAAATTGTACCCATGTGCTGTTGCATAAATCTTTAACCCAGGCAGTTACTATCTCATATAACCTACTCATCACAATCCTGATTACTAATTAGAGTTTCCAGAAGAAAAAAAAGAATTCAACACTGTGTCTGAAAAGCCTCTATAACTGTGAGGAACAGCTGAAGTAGAAGGTGGTAAATGGTTGGTCGACAGAAAAATCCTAGCACTGAATGCCTGGGCAAATGAACTAGTGGAAAGGAAAAGTGAACAAGCCAGCAGTGGATGTAGCACAAGGAGGCAAAAACTCCCCCAAAACCCAAAAGAAACCAGACAACTACCCTTCTCCCCACCAAAAAAACCCAAAAAAACAAACAAAACAAAAACCCCCAACAAAACAAAACCAAAAAATCCCACCAAACAAGCACACACACATACACACAAGGAAAAACAAACAAACAAACAAAACCAAAAACAAAAACCCAAACAAACAAGCAAAACCCAAAACAAAAACAAACAAACAAAAATCCCCCCAAAAAACCCCAAAAAACCCCCAAATGGAAATATTATTATACTTAATCAGGGGAAAAAAACATACCCAGAACCAGGTCTTTCATCACATAAACCTACATATATGCAGTATTTTTCCAATAAAACAAATACTTAAGGAGGCATTACTTTTTAAACACTGTATGATATGTACCAATAATCACATATACATGAGTAACAAACAAAATAGTCAAGCCAAGGAATGGCTTGACTATTTTTTTCTGACATCACAGAATTGATCCTACACTGAAGTAATGAATCACTCACACTGGGCTTAAGCAAATAAAGATGGACAGAAATCACAATATTCTACTTCTGCTTTCAGACTGGGGCTTGAGAAGAGAAAAGAGGTCAAGAAAGAAACTGAAGAGAAAAACCAACCAAGACCAGAGAAAAATAAAATTCTTCATTTCAGAAGAATTTAGAATTAGTGTTTAATAAGTGCTTTTTAGTATTCAGTACATGCTAGGGGAGTCCAAAGGAGTATTATTTGAAACAGGGAAATAAGAAAGGAAACATTATTTTAACTGCAGAGATGAGAATTTTACTGATAATGTGGTTGTCTTCTTTTGAGATATAAATCCCATTAAACTTAGAGACCCATGGGTAATATATAAAAGGCAATTCTGTCACTGATTAAAAATAAACTAAAAAATGGAAACTAAACTAAAAAGTGGAAATGACAATATGCTAGAATAGATAGTGACTAATAATGAGCCATTCTGTGGGAGGATCGACACAAGTTCCTGTACTGCTTTTGACTATGAATGAAATATGGAATGCACAGTTTGTTAATATCATAAATTATGCAGATTAGTGAAGATATGGGAGGTATGTGAAGATATGCAGAGACAAAATGGATCATCAAATATTAGCAGAAAATGGAAAACTGAAAACTGGGAGTGTCAATTTATCATTTCTTACACCATCAAAGTAACTGTGGCTTTGACTATGTCAGATTTTTGGATATATGTGAAAAACGACCTCTGCTCTTGAAATAGATACTAATGTTGGTTTCAAGGTAGTCAGTGCCTAGGTCAGGTCACTGGTTTCTTATGGTAATCCTGTGTCAGTTATGCCTTTTCAGAGCTCCAGCAAGCCATTGGAGGACCCTTACAATATGTGTCTGTAGTCACAAAGCACAATATGCTTATGGCACTGATGTCCTCTACATATGGCTAGGACAGACCATGCCCACAATTTTCTAGGTTTGATGTTGCCAATATCAGGCTAGTGAAAGTGACGCTGAAACACTGTATTGTGCTGCAGTGATGCAAAAAACCCTGTGCAAATAAACAAAGTTGATTAACATACAATCAAAAACCAATTTTTCTAAAAGTATTAATAAATATCATGCAAAGAACAGCAACAATAAAAAACCCAAAACCACATAAGGACTGTTAATGTAAAAAAGAAAATGAACAAACAAACAAACCCCACCTCAAAATCTAGAATTAAAAAAGAAAATTTTTGCAAAGATCTTTGTTGAGGAGTAGAAGCTCCAAAGCTATTTATGTTATGAGTAAAGGGTCTGGCATAACAAAAGGAACAATGTTAGCATGTGCAGAGAGCAGTTTACACTAAGGAGCTTGAGCACAACCTCAAAACCACTGTGAGCAAATGTCTGTCTTCCTTCACTGCCCTGGCAGAAGCTGATATACACATTTCTATGTACCCAAGAAGGGAGACAGGTGCCTTAGTATGGGTTCTCACACAGGCATAACAATACATGTCACCCACCCCAAGCAGAAGCTATAATGACAGGAAAGGTTGACATCAGCTGTCAAGCAAAATTTTTTACTGAGTTGTCAAGGTGCTAACAAAAAGTGGGTAGTAGAAGCCTGATGTGTTTGTTAATGTGTTTGTACATTAACAGCCTGGCTGTTAATGTACAAACACATTGCATAAAACAGCTCACAGAGCCCCAGTGGCAGTAAAGAGGGCCTTCCTATCACAACAGCTAAAGAAAGTGCACGGGTCATGTATTTCTTCCTGTATATGCAGACAATCTCCACGTGGATACATGAAAATTATTGTGGCTCCTTCTGTGTACGCTCTCCACTCACTTCTACAAAGATGTATTTAAGCAGCCTTCAGAGCAGAAGTTCAACATGGACTGCAACTTTAAAACATATAAGCCTAAAGCTTACAATTTCTGCCTCAATAAAGCCATGCAGCACTTGGTTTTCTCCACAGACAGATTTGTTTTTTCTCAGAATATTGAAGAGAGCAACATGAGAGTGATAATGTAACTTTCAACTCATACAAAACAAATCAAATGAGGGTGAGCTCTGGAGGGGCAGAAATTCTAGCTAAGTAAATAACAATGACCTCACTGTGCATAGGAAACACTCATGAAAATGACACAGACAGTTCTTAAGAAGAGGAAATGGCCACACCTTTTTCTTGAAATGGAGGCTCTTCCAGGAGCCTACATGTGTTGCTGTGGAGCTTCTTCCAAACCAGGAACATGTGAAAAATGTGTAAACACAAAGATAAACATATCAAGTTAGGGGGAAAAGTTATTGTGAAATCTTTGCATTTAATTGTAGACATCAAGTTAGTTCTTCATTACTTGTTCTTCATGGATTAACAAAATCTTACTGGAAGAAATTTTTGTCACTGACTCCATGGGGAGGCCACTTTGTATTGTTTAGATAGGGTGACTGCAGTCTCCTTAGGCAGATTGACAAACTCAGCAAACTTTGTCTCCTTTCCTTTTTCTCCCATTGTTTGCACACTGTAGTGCTGTGGAGGTATACCCACAGCAATGGTTACCTGCAGCCCCAAAGGAATTATTTTAAGATTGGTCATCCTGATTTGGCTACCGGTGCGGGTTTGGCAGTGTGTGGTGCAGTTCCAGCTAAAAACCAAGCTTGTGATACTGCCTCTAGCTGAGCACTTGTATGCCAGGTGCCAATTGGCCCTAAGGTTTGCTACTCTTGAGGGGATTTTGTATAGCCTGCATAATATGAAACCACTGCAATTTGAATAGCTTTCTGAGATGAACAGGAATGAAAGATTTCTTCAGTATCTCTCTCCAGTTAAAAAAAGATTTTTTTTCTTTTTCAGAAGTCTTTTATCATTCTTTTTTGTCTTGTGGAGAATTAGAAATACAAAGTCTAGATAGATGCACAGTAAAGCTTGACGTTCTACTTACTTGCAAAGATGTCTTGGTTTGGAAACAAGACAATCAGCTTGTTAAACACCTATTTACGTCCAACGGTTTTCTTCTATGGTCCAAAACCAGTTCTTCCTGATGCTATTCATTCCATTTTTTAAGATAATGCAAAAGCTTATATTAATAACTGATACGTTTCCCAAGTTTAAACATTTAGTCACCCAGTGAAGTAATTCAGAAGTCCATGTCTAATGAAGCCATCTGGTGACACCTGTCATAATGATAGCTAACTTTGTCTGTTATTTTTCCAAACACAATGTAAATGCTATAAAGTGGCTTCATCAGATAATCAATGCTCAAAAGAAATATTGCCATCTACAAGGAGGAGTATCTTCCTGAGCCTTCTAATGTTATTAGTGAGAGAGATATGTGTTGGAGGACAGTCCTGCTTTCACTGTGCTTTAAAAATCTTCCTTGCAATGTGGCACACCCCTAAAAGGGGCATGAGGTATGTATTAATTTCTTAGACAGTGAGTCAGCTGAAGGGAATATTGCTGCACAGTGATCTATTGCCCAGCTGTAGCAAGTTTCCAAGACTACATTCATTTCACTGAAAGATTTCCCTTACTAGAGTGCATTGACCAATATTTCAGTCCTACCATGAGCTAAACCAGCATTACTGCTGTACTGAAGTAATTAATTCAAAATATTTAAAAAAATAAAATAAACATACATTTATTTATTAACAAGTCCAGCAGAGAACTCTTACAGTGACAGGTGACATTAGCCTATAAGCCTTTATAACTTACATGGTAATAAAATGGGGTTACGTTTTTGAATTAAATTGATAACATGACCAAATCGATTTCATTAGTGTATCTGTCATATTTGCTGTTAATGATGGCTAACAGTGGAATAGAAACTGACAACAATCCCTGAAAAACTGTGCAGATCAAAATTATATTATACTGGCATTCATGAATTTTAATAACCTTTTTATCATGAATTTTGAACTCCCTTTTTAAATTTGAAGCTCACAAGAAAGAAGAGAATTAAACTTTCTACACCTGTCTCAGCTCCTATTATTTCTATTGTTACAAGTTAATAGGCTCAAGAATAGAAGACATTTCCACTAACTAAAACAAAAAAAAAAGGTCTTGCTTGAGAGTCTCTTGTGAGTGCTTATAGAGGAATGGATGTTTCTCTGCTGCTAACGTGTTGACATCAGAGTCATTCCTCCTGAATGACTAGAGAGCTTTAGGACACCCAAATTGCTGTTTAGAAGACTGTTTGTGGAAGATGCTATTCGTATTAATAGACATTGGTACTCTAGTGTGTAACTCCTTTAATGATAATGGAAGTTCTGCAAAAATCTACAGGACAATATACCTACTGCCAGGAAACATCATAACTCTCTAATTCCATTAGCAGGACTAAAATAAATGTGAGTGAAAAGTGTACAAGTATTGAAATGCTACACCTTGCAGCACTGTTTGAGAACATCAAAATGCCCTTATGTAATGAGACACCTTGATCCGTCTGCTACTTGAAAATGTGGTAAGATATTAAATATGTGTCAAATCAACTGAAAGACCAAATACTCTTTCTCTGTAGAGCTTAGGTTTTAGAGGGAGAAATACTTAGTCTCCCATATGTGAGAGTTGTTCTGGCCTTTTGGAGATGCTAATCTTTGCAAGAGAAATCTTGTCTTCACATCTTCTATGGTAGTGTTAACAAAAGTTGGGTACTATTAGTGAGATTCTTCCTGTACTGCACATACTATGCATATATTCATAGGCTACAGACACTTCACAGAATCTGTTTATCTACATGTTGACAAGGTATTCAAAAATATTACCGCTCCTGGTATTCAAGGTAACTTTATTTGGATTTCGTACCCATGGTGGATTAACCTTGACCTGCAGCCAGATACCTACACAGCCTTCTTGCTTTCACTCCTGCTCCTCAACAGGACAGGGGGAGAAAATGAGACAGGCACAGGGAGCTAACCTCCCAATTAATCTTAAAAGAAAAACAGACTGAACTTGAGAGAATTAGTTGAAGGTATTGACAATAAAATAGGTGTGGATAGTAAGAAAAAAAAGACAATATTTAAAAATCATCTTCTCTCTCCTCTTTTTCCCAAAGTTCAACTTCACTACTTCATTCCAAACTCCTTCTCCACCTGTCCTCAAGAGTCACAGGGAGAATGTGTGGTGGGAGAATAATGACAAGTCCATAACAACCTCTTTGCTGCTCTTGTCTCCTGACACTTTTTCTTGTTTCAGCACAACTACTTCCAGTGGGCTGCAGCCCTCAAGGGAAATCCGACTGTGTGGGTCTGCCACATGCCACAGTTCTTTCAGACTGTATCCACTGTGGCAGTTTAGGAATGGTATTCCCTAATTTATTTCTCCCACTAAAACACAAACCACAAGCTTCTCCCCTTCCCCCAGCCCCTCTGGTGAGAGAGACCCTGAGTTGTGATAAAAACCATTTACCGGAAACATCTAGACAAAAAAAATCTAGACAAGAAAACAAATAGGAAGAGAAACAACAATATTAATAACAAAAGTTATTATAAAAAAAAAAAGTTATAATAAAAAAGAGGGTTATTTACATGCAAAAGATGCTCACTGACCAACCCAGCACTGAGTGGCCCCTGAGACAATGAATGAAATGGTAGCAGACCCTCCGCAGACCACTTTTTTCTTGTCGAGTGCCAGTCACACTCCCCTCCTCAGAAGTGAAAATCCCTCAGTTTTGCTCCGCAGTGAAGTGAGTGGTGTAGAATAACAACCTCCACACACCCACACGGGTTCAGCCTCCTCCTGCTCACAGCTATGGTGGAAAAATTCACTGTCCTGGCCAAAACCAGGACATCTACCTACACCATCCCATGTGTCATCTCCCACAGGCTACAGTGTGGATATCTACTCCAGCAGTGTCTCTCCAAGGGCTGCAGGGAAATACCTGTTCCACCATGGTCTCCTTCACAGGGTGCAGGTGAATCTTATCTCTGGCACCTGCAGCATCCCCCCTCCTCCTTCTTCATTGATCTGGATGTTTCTCTCAGTTTTTTTTTTCCTCACTTTTCACTGTGGGGCAGTATTTTGACTTTCTTAAATCTGTATTTCCAGTGGTGTTTCCATCTTGGCCAAGCTCATCTGGGTGGAGCTGGCCAAGGGCAGCCCTGATCCTCCTCACTGAGGTGCCTGGCAGATGCTTTTGTTTTTTCCTTGTAATTGGGTTTTTTTTACACTAACATCTTTCTTCATTAATTGCAATACAAGGGATTTAGTCTCTAATCCAACATTTTTTAATAGCAACTGCCTTTAAAACAAAACACGCGAAACCCACCAAACCAAGTCCCCAAAACAACCAAAAAACCCCAAACCAAAATTCCTCAAAGCCACTTAAATCACTTTAAAAAAAGTTAATTTTCAAACTACAGACATAAATGTAAAAAAAAATATTGTACTGTTTCTTCACAAAGGTGATGAGGGCTGAAGGAAATTAGGAAATAAGTAAATTAATGAAGCCAATAGAACCTGACAAGACACTCTTCTTGACAATCTCCTATAAGATGGAGAAAAATTCCCTTTTCCCAAGTCTCTTTCATCTCCTGTCTCTGGGATAATTGTATTTTCAGTGGATTAAAGAAGGAAAAGCAAATGCCTTCGACATTGTATTTATGGCTGGCTCCCTTATGCAGACAGCTCCACGTATCTGAGTACCTTTGACAGTACATTACAGGCAATGGAGAACCATAGTGCACTTAAGAATACACAACTGCAATCCATGACTTCTCAGTGGCTTGTGTTTACTGAAGACGAGCCACTCCATTAGGACTGTTCCATTCAGACCATCTCATTGAGTTTCTTTTAGGATTTCGCACTGCTGCCCATTGTTGTATCCCTATGATGAGAAGTCACAGCAGTAGGTAGTCCATAAGAGAAACGACTGGATGAACCTCTTTCGATCTTCTTCTACACCTCCTCACCTCCTCCAAAATCCTTCATAAAACTTAGGTTTGGTGGTGCTTTGGGAGGAAGGAACAGAGAAGTAAATTGTATAGGATGTGAAATGGAGTGCAACAAATAGTATTTTAAATGAAAAAAAGTGGATTTGATAAATCTCAAGAAACTGTTTTTTTGGGTTTTTAACTAGAGAGACTTGAACAGGAGTCTTTGTAACTCATATGTGTAGCATGCTGAGTTTTTTGATCTGTCCTGTAATGGGGGAGTGTAACCCATTTTAAAAGAAATAAATATCCAGTTTTGATCCTCTAGTAGAAAATATTTGGAAGGTCTGGCATCAGCATATCTATGCAATTCTCTTCAAAGGGAATATACATATTAATATATCTTAAAATCAGCTGACTATTCACTAAAATGTATGTCTTCTGGCAGAATACTGGAGCTTGGCAGGGACTGGTGGAGATTGTTAACTACAGCAGGCTTCTCAGGAGCTTGATCAATCAGGTTTGAGTGCCTTGAACAATGGAGAATTCACAACCTCTTTCAGCAATTTATTCCACCGTTTGATGAACCTACCAGTAAAAAAGTAATAATAAAACAATTTTAAAATGGAATTTCATGTTCTTCAATTTGCCTCTTGTCCTGTTTGCCACCACTGAGAAGAGTGTACTTCATTGATACTCTGCACCACAGAATGGGAAATCCAGATCGGTAACTTCAATTACATACAACCTTATATTTAATTTCAGATGTATGCTTTCATGTATTTGTTTTGAACAAATACATCATTGATCTTTTGAGATTAACAGAGCATAACAATGTGAAGTGAACCAATATAGAGTTTTCTCTGTGTGAAATTCTTGTCTCTCTGCACCAAACTCCTGATCCAGGCTGTCTTAGTAACTGATATCTAGGATCACTTGTGTGCCAGGGACTAACACAGCACCCTGTGCAGTGTAATTGGAGTCTTATAACACAGATCTCTTGCTAATAAGCCCCTCCAGAATTCAAAGCGTGCTGGAGAATAATCCAGACTTCTTAGCTGCTCAGGGCTGCTGCTGTTCTGGCAAAACATAGGAGCCTGTGATCAGGATGTTGATGTGGTCTGCTCTAGGAGAGAGCTTGTTTTACAGTCAGAGAGCAGTCCTTGTGTGACAACAGACCTAAGCTAAAAAACTCTGCTGGACTCACATCAGCTTTGTGAAGGATAATTTTGTGAGGTACCACTGTGTGTGTAAAATGGAGGGACATGCTTTCTTGTTTGCATGGTACTGGCTTGACAGATGCTGACACAGCTACAGTGACAGCCATGGCATAACAAAAGGACAGAAATCTTGACCTATTGGTGTCCTGGTTAGTTTTCATTGCCTGCGTATTTGGAATGTAAACTTTAACAGAACATCCTTATATGAGTTTCTTTACTTCCCTTCCTTTAAAGAAAGGTTAGTATACTCCCTCATGAGGCACTGTATTTTTTTTAATGTTAATTTTTAAGAAAATTTGCAACGTCATGAAAAGCCTCTGTTTCTAAAGCATAAAATTCCTAAGCACTTGGTTTGACTCATATATCAAAATATACATAGATACAGTTCAGGCCATCATTTCATGCATACTGTCACAAGATACAATAGCATTATTTACAATCTAAATCTAATTAAAGGGTATGCAGGAATGAGAAAGGGATCAATATCTAGTATGTTTTTTTCCATCTGCTTTCCTCATCACTGTTAACATGTCAGAGAAAATGTCAATAATTTGATCTCATGCATGTGTTCTGTTGTTTTTCCACTGATGCACACAAGGTCAGATGAGATATAGGATGTTCTAAATTCTCCATTTAGTTCCCTAATTATTAGGTGGTCATGAAACAGCATATTCAAAAAGTGACAGAAAATATCAATGTATCTCAAATACTAACTGTGGAATATCTTTAAATAAAAATAAATCTTTGATTTCAAGCACAGAAACATCACGTGAATACCTGGAAAAATGTTGGGCAATTCAGACGTTAAATACTTGTTGGATGTTTTTACTTTTGTTTTTACATTGAAAGCCATCATTTTTATAATAATTTTGCATGAATGTAGTTTCACAATAAATCTAGGCAAACTCCAGTGGAAATCTTCCTGTGATATAGCAGGGAGTTTATTGAGAAGACAGGAATGTAATCTTTATTGTTCAAAATCTTGCAGTTGACAGTCTTGAGAGTAGTAATTAAACTTTCCTTCATGCTAATATTTGTTTTAGTTAGACTGAGCTCTTATCCCAGTTGGGCAGAGACTTTTATGGTTGTTTCATGTTTAAATGTTATTAAGGTTGACTTGTGGTCATAGAGAAACAAGAAATATTATCTACAGTAAAGGTATTTCCTCCGCTTGCATTTCCTCCTGTTCCTTCAGTTTGAGTGGCATCCTACTTCTAGACTGTCAATGGTTCTATTCCCTTGGTGCTAAAGTCTTCACTTTTTTTCAATGCAACAGAGCCAATATTTATTGAATGAGATGCAGTATTTACTGAGAATTAAAAATATCTCTGGAGGGCAGGAGGTTTGTAAAGAAATGGAAAAATATACAGAAATCAGCTGAATGCTGTAGAAGCTGGCTGACTGTGCCTAAAATGTCTAAGACTTCAGATGAATTGTTCTGAAAAGGGCTGGGATTTCATTCTCCAGATTAGACTTCCCTTGACTCATTAAAACCAGAATGAGATGCTTGTCATAGTGAAGTTCTATGCTGAACACAGGAGTAGCACTAAAAATGGTGTCCCAAACTTTCTTTGGTAAACAATTCATGAAAGGCAAAGGAACACAAATAAGGTGAAGATCAATATAAAAATATAGGAGTATATGGAAAATTAATCAATCAGATTTCACAGTAATGGTACCATCTACCCATGAGGTTGTAATGGGTATGAAATAATAAAATGCACCATTTGACTTTATTTTCTTGTAACTCTGGCCTTCAACAAAAATCTTATAACAACTTATTTGCAAACCTATTTTATCCTCCATGGAGTGTTTTTACAATAATTTCAGGTGACTGCATGTTTTGTATTTAATGTTTTCTATTCTTATACTGAACTCAAATCTATAATTTTAGAAAAGGCAAGTATGTACACAGTTATTCTTTTTTCCCCAAATATCTATAGACCATACTGACTAAATGAATACTTTACATCTTTTGTAGATGTTTTTATAAGAAAATATAATAGATATTGACTTTTTTAAAGTTTCATTCCTGTTATACCTCAATTTCTGAAAATAAATAAAAATCACTCAAATAATACTACTCTGAAATAAATTGTGTTTCATTAAACGTCTTATGGATGTAGCCCAAAGTATTGTAACTGAATTAACCTTTAAAATTTAAATACATGGAAAGAAAATTAAACATTCACACTGTTAATATAATGTGAGTGTTGATGTATGTGAGGTAAGTGATGTAAAATTGGAAGAACTAAGTAAAAATAGGAACCACACGATATGGCAATCATATAAAAGAAATTACAAGATAATAGGCAGAGAAAAGTCTAGTGGGAAATAACTCATAAATTAAGTTTATCTTATCTAAATTTATATGCCTAAAAGTTAGGCATCTTGAGTAGGAATTTTTTTGCCTTGGCATTAATTGCCTCAAGCACAGGCAACTTTTTTCAGACCTTCCCACATAGTGGAGAACTTGTAAGTACTGTTAGTAGTGTTCTGAGAGCAATTTACCTCATCCTAAGGGGGGCACAAGCATTTGGCCTTCTGAAGAGTTTATAAATCATGAACTTAATTTCTGTTGATTTATGAGAGCTTAAAAAGCTATATATGTAGCTGCTTGCATTCTATACTACTAAAATGAGCCCACAATTTTCCCATACTCTAAGCTGCTTATAACCCTTTTACAGCCAATAAATCAACTCCAGAATATAAGTTACGTAGTCTAGTGTAGGATATGTGTCAACGGTCAGAGAACTGAATCTCTTCATAGAGAGTATACAGGAAGCTTAAGTGTATAACTGAAGTCAGATGTCTTACTTACATTATTTGTACTTCGGCATTTCAAGATTGGTAGGTGAAATAAAGCAGGACATTTCTCTTCTGCATTAGAGTGTCTCAATTTCCCTAAGTAAGCACTTTGCTTTATAAGGTAAAACCTTATGATTCTGTGTTTGACTTTCTCAACTAGTCACCTTTAAATTGTTAAATGGATGATATAGGTTCTATAAAATACAGAAAGTAATCCATGGTAATTCCTACAGTGTTAGGGTTTTTTAAAGCATTTTAAGATGAAGTGTACTTTTATACCCATGACATTCATGAGGCACTGGGGATAATAGATTACATACAATACTAATTTTATCCATCAAGCATTTCAAAGAGGAGAAAAAAGCATAGTATTCTATACAGAGATTCTGTAACTCCTTCCATTGATCTCAGAGGGGCTGTGGGTGACTAATTTGTTAAACTACGATACTGGGCTTTAGGATTTTTCTCTCCTTTTTTTAGTTTAAATGCTCTAGTATAAGTGTTCTCCATAGAATTTTTGAAGGTGAAAGATGGATTTCTGAGCAACAGTATGTGTGTGTGTACATGCATGCATGCACACACATACAAGCCTCAAGTCCAACCTTGTGAAAATCTCCTGTTTTGCTCTTGTAAATTACTTGCATAAGAATGGTGGTGAGATCATAGCTTAGTCCACTGAGTGTGAGGATACCACAGATCCACTGCACCCAGAAGTATGAAGTGTCTTTTTTGCTTTCAAAATGCTTTCAAAATGTTAGTTTTCCAGTGTTACAATAGCAACAGAACATACATAGATGCCCAGATCCTGAAAAATATTTACATGTGTTATAGAACTTTAGAAACACTGCTGACATTAACAAAAATAAGAATGCTCTCAAAATTGAGCAATTGCTAAGACCTAAACTGGATAATAATTCAACAGTTGATCATGAAAAATATGAACATCTAGTCTGACAAAAATTACCTGTTCTCTTCCCACTCTCTCTTTCCAGCCAGCTGTTGAGCCATAATGTATCTAGCCAACAGGAATGGCATTTTTATTTATTTTGTGTCACTGAGTCAAATGAGGTGAACTTGAAATATGTTGGACATATCAATGGACTTCATCATAAGAGTCTTCCATAAGTTCCTATTCCTTCTAAAGGCAGTCGAAAAAATCCCACAGACAGCTAAGAATGTTAGCCTTTTACTCTCATGTTCAGTGACTTATTTGGGAATTCTTTGTCCAAGTGTGCTGTATAATCAAATGTATAATATATGATTCAAACAGAAACATATAAAACAATCACCCCTCTCCATGAGTATTAAATAGAAAAGTAAATCAGAGGCTTCTGAATCAAATAATTTATGTGCTTCTCTCTTTGTAGACTGGAATAAATGAGCATAAGGTCTAAAGCTTCACTAAGGTGTGGTGATTTGAGAATAATTCATTGTGTGAAAGAGCAACCAGTCAAACAATGTTAATTATAATACTATTAAAAGCTGAAATGCTTAAATCTCAATAATTTAGAAGTTATGTGATAGATATTAAACACCTCTGAAAAGGAAAAATGCTGTAGGCAAGAGTTCCTAATAAGTCTAGTTTGGTTAATTATTGCCTGAAACATTTCTGAACTAATTATTTACCTCCAAAGTGTGCTCCATGTTTTCAGCATTGAAGTGCCAGATATTGATTTTCTTTAATTGTCAGGGTCTAGTACTAGACAGACCACACAAAGCTGAAGGTTAAGCCATTTATAAAAAGTGATAGCCAGGTCCTCCCGTGTCACACACTGCGTCAGTGTGAAAGGGAGACCAAGGCCCTGAAACTTGGCACTTTCAGGGAAAAGGATTATTTGTCTCTGTCATCTGCCCTTTATGGTTCATTTAACATCTCAGATAGCCTGTGTAAATTAAGTGGGTTTAGTAGCTGCCCAACTTCCAAGTCAAAGAAAGTGTTCTGTTCAATGGGGGAACTGGAGTATTTTATCCTTCTAGTTAACAAGATGTACATGACTTCACAAATAATGAACATTGAATTATTTGTGAACCTGTGTTACCATAGATGGCTTAAAAATTACTTCAAGATGCTTTTTCATTTTCTGCACACTTTTCCCCCACCTCTTTTTTAGTGAGTGAATATATAATATTTCACAAAGGTTATTCATTTGAATTTCTCAGTAGGGTCTGGGTGCTTAGAGAATTTTTGCCTGTCCCAGATGGATGTAGGTTTTTTGGCCGTAATTTGGGATGTTTGAAATATTACAAGTCTCAGCATACTTGAAATCATCATCACCTTTATATCTCATCAAACCACATGCAGGGACAAACATTTGCCAATTGGCTAGAACTATTCCAGCCTACTGCAACATAAAAATAATATAATCATAATAAATGCAACACAGCCTCTTAATTCACCCCATCAGTGTTATCTCTGCTCATTCGAATTTATAAATAGAAAGAAAACCTTTTTCTTGATTTGAATTCTTTGTAATTTGCTGCATTTTTCTTCAGTTCTTTAGTTTCCTCTTTGCATTTTTTCTCTTCCATGGTGATTAGCTTCTGTTTAATCTTTTCTTGTTCATGCTTTTAAATTTTTCTAATTGGACATCTATTAATTTTTATGTCTTACTCTTTTTGTCACTTTGCCCATCTCTTACTTAAGCTCAAGGACACCTACAGGAATAAAGTGGGATACCTTATCTGGGAGAAAGGGTTGTCCCTGTAGTGAACAGTGTGAGACAAACCACCATAAGATGACTTGGTTCTTAGTTGGGGTAAATTGTCTTCTGAAGGTTCCTATCTCTAATTTGTTTTTCTGTGCAGGGAGCCTAGAGTGACTGATGATCCTAACTTAGCAGGCTATTTCAAGTTAAGTGGAAAGAATCCAGACCTCGTTCATCTCGCCTTTTTTTTTTTTTTTTTTTTTTTATAGAATTTTTTTTTTTTTTTTTTTTTTTTTTTTTTTTTTTTTTTTTTTTTTTTTTTTTTTTTCTTTTTTTCCCCTCTTCTTCTGTATTGCCTGGCTTCACCTCTATTTGCTCTGATGAGTTCAGACTGTAGAAATCCTTAGCAGCCCACATGCCCAAACTGGGCACCATCATCACTACATTAAGGTTTTTTCAGTTCCTGTGGAGAAAGGCAGACACAGAGAACAATTCAGATCATAGATTATAATGACTGCATCTCTTTGCTGGTCACATATATAAATACTAAAGTGCTTGTGATTATGGTTTAAGCAGACTATTTTTATGTGATTAATTCCCACCCAATTTGTAATGGCAGTTATTCTCCTGGGCTGTAATAAAATGGAAAATTTGTTGAAGAAAATATATCTAATCTCTGTCATATATGTTTTAACCAGTTCTACTCTTAAAGGGAAAAAAAAATCCATATATTGAATATAGAGATACTGTATTTACAAATAATACAGTAATTTCTACAAATAAACAAATCTAAACAAATACTCTGAGATGCATTTCCTTGCTAAATACATGGCATTTGAAATAACAAGAGAAGTTTTGTATAATATTTTGCTTAAATAATGACTAATCTATTATTATAATTATTATTTTTATTATATTATTTATTTCTACCTCATAAACTAATTTAGTAAGTGGTTTTCTTTCCCCATCATGTTAGAGTAAAGCCTGTTAAAGGAGATTCCTATTACGAAATATTAGCTTTATTAACCATATATATATATATATATATATATATATCCTTCCCCCACCTCTCAGATTTCTTTTTCTTGTTAGTGCTGATAATAATTGAAACACTTTTTTCTTTTGATCAGTTCAGGACTTTTAAATGAAGAAGATACATACTGAATAGAACAATGCTGCATAAAAGCAGCCATTTATTCTTTCCCATTCCTTTAAATTGGGAAGTACAGCTATGTTTTATGCTTATAGCACTCTAACAAAATTGTTTTTGTTACAGTTGTCAGTTGCCTGCTTTTAGAATAGAAAATGATGAAGAGTATATATTTGTCTGTTCTTTTGGGGATAAAAAATATATTTATGTGAAAAAATGTGCTATGTATAAAGCAGGCTGATCTACAACCCAAACGCCAAGGCCCATTTTGAAAAACTTTGGATTTAGTTCTAATTTTACACTTGCATCTGGGGTCCATCTTGATTTTATAGTTCATATGTTTGTGTAAATGGAAATCTAAATACAAGTATAAGCTGAAATTACATCATCTTAGAAAATGTTGAATCCCTTTAGTTGAACAATAGCTCCTTTAGTTCCTTTAATGAAAAATACTGTCTTTGAAATTTGTTCCACAACTCCTTGAAGTTTAAATTAAAAACAATGAAATGTTTTTTTAAGCATCTCTTAAACATTTATTAGCTATGAATAATGTACACTGTTCTTAAGTAACAATTATTACAATGAAAAAACAGATTGCAGAGGCTCTGGTTTGTCCTATAAATAGTATTAATTTCTTTTCCAACTGTTAAATTCAATGTAAGTTCAGATTCTTTTTTTTTTTTTTTAATGTATTCAAGCCTGTTGATTTTCATTCTCTTTCAGTGAGGTGCCCACTATATTCACTTACAATACCAGGATTAAGAATTCGACACACTCTATTACTAAGTGGTGATATAATCGCAGAGATTGTTCTCATAAAAAGGGTTGTTTATATACTACTGAAAAAAAGTGTTTTCTTTCACTCTTGACTGAAATGTTTCAGCCTTAGGAACTTCATTAAAGAGATGGCCCATCTAGGTCTAATGATAATTGGCTTTTCCTCTAAATACTTCTAAAGGCTAGTCATTGTTCTATTTCCTCATACACCAGTTAACAAAGGCATTTAAAAGTGTCTCATGTTATCAGTATATTTAAACTAGAACAGATATGGCATGATGGTTATCAAATCTGCTAGGTGCATACTGTTGAGAGAATAGGCCAATTTTTTTCATATAGTATATAATAATAGATAAAACCCTCTTTCTTGAGCTCTGAGCAATCATTTTTAGAAAATGATAGTAAGAAACCTGAAGAGTAGTCACAGGTACTTTCTTAGGGAAAGATTTTGTCCTAGTTGTGAATTAAAGTGTACAATAAGGTTTCAGATTGCAGCACAAATATTCACATGAATATAAAACTGAATTATTATAAAATGAATAATAAAATTAAATATATATTCACATGAATAGACAAAATACCCCAAACCAACCAAGTAAACTTAACTGTTTTCTTGGATATTTCCTTTTCTGTTACTGAGAACTGCACAGTGTGCAAAGTGTTTGGGTTTGGCTCTCTGTTGTCATGCTGATTTGCTACGTGGGTAGCCAAGGCAGTTTTTAATTTAGAATCAAGAGTAACAAAGTGAATATGAACAACCAAGAGATCAACCATTAGCAGCAGTCATTCAGCAAAAAATAAATTGAAGTGAAGCAATCATGAGTTGCTCACCAACAGTTTGGGACCAGGAAAAGAAGCAACATCCGAATGAGTTATCAGTCACAAATATTCAAAACATCAGGGTTTGAAGGCAAAATCCTGCCTTCCACCCCCAAATATTCTGTTGCTTTTCTCTGATGTTTCATGAGGCATGTCCACAAATTATTTCAAAATTGTTGCTTTTTATATCTCTGTGTTGATTATTCTTCTCAGAAACTTCCTGAATTTTATGGATATATTTATTCTTTTCCAGCAGTCTCTTCCTTCAACTATGTAATATATCAGGACACTTTTATTATTATTATTATT
This sequence comes from Sinosuthora webbiana, assembly GCA_013397395.1. Classification (NCBI taxonomy): domain Eukaryota; kingdom Metazoa; phylum Chordata; class Aves; order Passeriformes; family Sylviidae; genus Sinosuthora; species Sinosuthora webbiana. The sequence goes on along the minus strand of VXBN01003032.1, from coordinate 456,175 downwards.
GTTGTTGTTGTTGTTGTTGTTGTTGTTGTTGTTTTTGTTGGTTTTAAATTTAAAATAATATAATTAATCTTTGAAGAATATGTGTTGTTAAGACATGGCTTTCAAAATTTTCTCCACTAATATCCATTAATTCTCAAGAGCTACAGTTGTTTAAAAGGCAGAAACCATTTTATATAATGTGGGCTAACACTGTTGATTTTTTTTTGAAAATTAGTGGATTAGAAATTCAATATTAAACTTTAGATCAACACTACCTGAAATAGATTTTCAAATTACAAATTTAAAACTGAAGGTTAAACTTCTTTTCCCCACTGTTTCTTGTCTACTCTTCTTTTGTTATCATCTTCAATTTCCTTTTAATAGCACAGCAGCAGTAAGCAGACTTAATCTTAAAATGTTACTTTAAAAATAAAATACAATTCGACCTTCTTTGTAAGTCCTCCCCTTGTCTCATTTTCCAGTGCCCATCTTATTTTAGAGCAGAACTAAGAAGTAGCGATTTCTTCTTCTAACACTGGGTGGCGTTCGTTTAACTGCTGAGGTCTGCTCCCAGGATTTTCAAACATTCCGGGTGTTCGAGGTGTTTGTCCATAGACAAAATAACAGGAGCACGGCTAAGTC
>VXBN01003032.1:443760-455526 GCA_013397395.1 Sinosuthora webbiana | reverse complement strand
TTTTTTTTTTTTTTTTTCACTATAAGTATGCACAATGTAAAGGCAAAGAGGTAAAATCTCTCTAACTTTCATTCATATTTAGGAGATCTCCGTGGAAATAAATTGGAAAGAGGTGAAGGCCATTATTCTAGTGGTGAAGCTTCCTCTTTACCACATTTTATTGAAAATGTGTATATTTTGTAATGCCTTTCAAGTATGTCTAATTCTACTGTGATAAGACTCCAAAATATTAACTTCATAAATAGTCAGACTGAATTCTTAAATGCAATCAGGGAAGCAGATTTTAATAAAAATTTTGTTTAATAAGAATTTATAATATTTAAATTTGTTTAAAAAGAATTTGTAATAGTTAAAGCTTCTGACCTTAAAGATCCAAAGAACTTTGAAGGCTTCTGTTCACTAATGTTCTTGGCATGCAAATAATTTGCTTAATTTTTTTTAGAACTTATTTCAGTTCTCCATAAATCCATGTTGACCGCTGGAAATTACACAAAGGATTTTTTTGGGAAATTGGTGATGCCATTTAGGTTTTGCCTTTTTTCTTTTATATTTTCTCTGTATTCTTCATACATATATTTGTAGCTCTGTAGTCTATTGTATTAGTGACTAGTTTTCCCAGTATTTTCCATGGCCTTTGCTTGAGCAGAAAGACAAAACAAATTCCATAGCTCCAAGCCCTGGGAGGTACAAGGCTCCATGTTACCTTGGTTCTTCCTGAGAAGAACAATTCAACTCTTGGAGATACATTCTCATGGACAAAGTACAACTGGTGCTGAACTGGGAGCTCCGGAGAAGGGGTTTGACCTGGAGGAGGAATTGCATCACCACTTGTCCTCCTAATTAGTGCTTTTTATTAATTATGTTAATTTCCTAAAACCTATAAAATGTATTCACCCCTGGGAGGGGTGGGCTTTTTTGGACATCTTTCCATAACTGCTCCTGAAGGCCTTCAAATAAAGATCCCTATTTATATTACTTCTTTACTAAAATTATCTTGAGTTTCATTTCCAGGATAAAAAGCAACATTGGGAATAACATTCTCATGTTTGTGATTGTTCTTCTGTTACTGACTGTGGTGGACTCATCTTGGCCAACTGCCAGATGCCCACCTGGCTGCTGTCTCAATCCCCCTCTTCAACAGGACAGGGCAGAAGATACAAAAACCTTGTAGGTCAAGAAAGAAACAAGTGGAGCACTTACTAATTTCTGTCATGTACAAAATAGATTTGACTTGGGAAAACAAACTGAATTTATTTCCTATTAAAATAGACCTTGGATGGTGAGAAACAAAGACAAAATTAAGGAAACACTCTCCTTTTTCCCAGATTCACCTTCACTCCTTCATTCCTAACTCTTCTCTCTCCTCTGCTCCCCTCTGAAGCAGCACAACATGGGAGGGGAGCAATCAGCTCCTCTCTGCTGCTCATGGTGCATTGAGGTATATCTTAGACCAACAGTCTGATTGTGAATGAAGTCAAGATTTGGTGAACAGAGAAACTTACACATTCTCATGTTTATTTACGGAGTCAAAACCACTGGCCAGTTTAGAACACAGTATTTCAATTCAGTGTATCCATTCTGTTCTGCTCTCAGCAGTTAAATAATTCAGTATCACAATGTAATGCAATAGAGATTTAATATAGACTTGACATTTACTTCACTATTATCTCCTTAAGGTATTTATATGATGTGTGTTTCCTTTTGTAGACTAGAGTTGTTCCCATGAATTCCATTTCACACTTTAAGAGAAGCCAAAATATAAAGAAGTCCGTATCAATACAGTGCACTATTAAGGCCTTTTAGATTCAGCTGTAAGCAATCTCCTGTGTTAGTACAGTTCCATGACAAGATGTCTGCTCTGGTCTTGAAATCTATATATCCACATATCTCAAGCTGCTATTGAGAATAATTAAAGATTGAATGTATCTTCAGCTATTCACACAGCTATGAAGAGATAAGAAAGACTTGCAAAAAGTGTGATCGTGCATTCTTCAAAATATTATTTGATAAGGGAAAAATGTAGAAACCACAAATGTTAGACTCTGGAAATGAAGTGCTACAGAAAATAATTTTGGGAATAAAAAGGTTTCACTACATGTTTTAAAACAGGTATTCACAAAATAACAAAAGAAAAAGAAGAGCTGTGTTTTTGTAATTATGTGCCATCTCATCCGTGGCACAGAACATTTGTTAACAAAACAGTACCTTGCACTGTGTGCTCAATTGCAGAGTCTTTATATGTGTAATCAGCTGTATAAAGCAATGAGAAGTGAATACCTAAACACTGAACTACCAAGATATGGCTGGAACATGATGAGAAACTACATAATGGGGTGTGCAAACATGCCTTCTTGCACACACACGGCTCGTTTCACCCAGATAAGGGAGTTAACACCACAGTTGGCCTTATTAGCATGTTTTTTGAGATCTGATGGTCTCAAGCTAATACCTGGCATAAGCTGGATGAGCTTCAGAGGTATTCTAATTTGTGAATACTCTTTCAAGTATACTGCCTTCAAGTAGGTGACCTTAAAGCCAAGATTCTTGAAGGAAATAATGAAATTAACTTTTCTAAGTTCCTTAAAAACCTGTGTCAGACTAGTTAGAGGGAGATCCTGCCTTGAAGAAATGAAAGATGCATGAAATATTATAAATATTATTTAGGCACAATGCAACAATTATCCAAATCCATTAGAATATCTCGGTCTTTTCAGTAGTCTGAGAAAAAAAAAATCTTAGTGTGCTAAGAAACCTACTTTTGATTTACACCTATACAATCATTGTAGTGTATATTTATCATAGGATCCATAGACCTAAAGAGTATTGCAAATGCTTTGTACTATATACATAGAAGGCTTATGTCAAAAACGTAGCAATTATCTGTTCAAAATTGCATGTATGTGAAAACTAAATGTATATGTACATACTCTCCCCATTTTTTCTTCACTAAAAGTGAATAATAAGAGATGTGAGAAGTTTTGCAGTCTTGCTACATGTTACAGAATGTGCTTGTCATAATGATTTGTTAGATTTTATGTTTGAATCCTTGTGGGTATAAACAACATGAAGATTTATGAACAAATGTTACATGGAAATGACATATAATATGGATCACCACTGGCTGAGATCTGTTTGAAATTAAGAATAACATAAGGTCATAAAGAAAACAGTATTTCCTAGCAACCACATATATTTCTGTTTTTTAAATAGGTCTGTTATGAAGTGAAGGATAGTAGTATATTATATAGTCTTTATATTGTAACCTCTTATTGCAATGGAGCTTTCATGTTTCACCAATTTTGTTCTATGGAGCTTTATCTCATTCCCCTTTCTCCTTGCATTAAGTTTTGTTCTTTCACACCTTTAAGATTTTAAGTGAATTCAACGTCTCACACCTTCATGCCATCATTCTTAGTAGAAATCGCTGGTCTTTTGTCCCTGATGCTTTGTCCTGCTTTGTCCTTGGTACAACCTCTCTTGTTTGATGTTTTTAACCAAAGTTGAGAGAGCTGCTGTAAATTACTAGAAACAATATATTCCACCAGTCCACAACTTATTTTAGTTTCATTTAGGACATATGAAAACAAAGATATTTAATTGGCTTCCAGTTCAAACTGGTTAGTGGCTGTTGATGAAATTGTCATTGCAAATGTTCTTGCATACTGTCTGTGCACAGCCCTGTAGGTGAGTGGTTATCCCAGACCCAACAGAAAGGGCATCTGCATTCAAGTTCCTAATCTCTTTCTGATTATGCTATTATCACCCTAGTGGGAATCCTGCAGTGGCATTTCTTCAATCTTTCATGCAATTCTTGTTTGTGTAAACATAGCCCAGTCACTGGACTGTATGTCTAATTGTTCATTCTTTTCAGCCTGATAATTATGTATGTACAAAAAGTGGCATATGTTCAGAAAGACAGGATTTTTGAAGGTGTTTACCTCACAACCTGACATTTGTAGGACTCATTTGGGATGATGACATATGTTTTTGCTTGTAGGTAATCCACATCTCCTCTATCATCTGCTGAGCATCCTAATAATCGAACTATCTCTGTTACCTAGATTGTTATTTATAGATTTTTTTTTTTAAAGAAAAATTATTTGTCTAAGTAGATGATCTAATTCTCATTTGTGTCCATCTTGTTGGCTAGGTTAATGAAAGCAAGTAAGGGGCAAGCAAGCATTTTGGCCTTAGGCTTGTAAGAAGCTGTGTTTGGTATAATTAAAAACCTAGCAGACTAAGTAATTAATAAAAATAATTAGAACTCCATATTCATATCTTGCTGTCTTCCTTTCTCTCTCTAGAAACATTTTTTCCTATAGTTAGCTGATGCCAAACAATCTTTTATTAGCTTTGAATAGAAATCACTTGACTAAAATTGATGAACAGCAGGGAACAACATGGCAATGTGGGTTACAAAACTGAATTTGACATTGAAGAGTAATAACACTAAGGACTCATAAGGAAACTTATAAAAGAAGATATTTGTGAGTTCAGCCAAATGAAATAAAACTAAATTCAAGAAGCCTGAAGTAAAGTGAAGACGATAACTAAAACTAAGAAGGGAAATTACTATGTGATTTGGAAGAGACAGAAAGATAAGGGAAGAAAAATTCTGTTCTAGCTAAAATAACAAGGGAGTCCATTGTGCATAGCTGTGTCAGCAACCTTAGTGAATATGCAAGTAAATTTGAAGTGTATAAAATCTGCACAGGTGATGTTTTATGCTTCGCTAAAGTGTTTATTTATTTGAGAGTCTGTTCTACTACATTTAAGAGATTTTCAAGTGTTACAGTAGTTATTTTGCTTTTAGTTATCTTACCCCCCTCTCTACTAATTCAAAGTTTAGAAATTTTTGTGGCTAATCAAGAAGGAAACTCAGCTACCAATTATCTTAATATATATTGATAATAGATTATAAATCACTGACTGAGCAACAAAGGCATCAGGATCCTCCTTCTAACTTCAGAGGACATCAGACTGTGAGAAGTAATTCTCTAAGGTGCATTTGGTCTTCCACAGGTGCATAGACGTGGATTGCATCCACAGTCAATGTCACGGGAAAAGTGCCAGAAAATATTTCATTCTCTCTTCAAATAATGAAGATATGAAATTTACAGTGAATGAGAAGATGTCTCTGTGGCTGGAACTGTGGAGATTAGTTTTGATTATGACTGACTTGAAGATGATTAAAATTATCAACAAAGTCAACATGGTTTCAGAGACTTTTACTCCAAGCTGTTTCTCATCTTCCACTTTCATCCTCATCTACTGTTATGTCTCCATTTTGTGCCATGTTTAAGCTCAAAATATCACAACTATACTAATAAAATAGGCTCTTGTGCCTATTTATTAGGAAGTATACCACAATAAACCAAAAAAACCCAATAAAACACAAAAAAACCCAAAACCACCAAAAAACTACCAAAAAACCAAACCCCCCCAAAAAAACCAAACCAAACCAAACAAACAAAAAACCCAAAAAAAACAAAAGAAAAAACAAACAAACAAACAAACAAAAAAACCAAAACCCAAACCTACAAAACAGAAACCCCCCCCAACCCAGCAAACAAAAAACCCCCACAAAACCCAAAAACCACTCAGCAAAAAAGTCATCAAATCTTAAACTTCCAAGTTTTTAAAATTTAGTGAAAGGAAACTTTATGGCACGTGGCTGTAGTCTTTAATATTCAAGCTTTTTGAACCCCTAATTTGGCAAGCAAATAAGTGGGAAAAAGAGTCCCTCCTCTCTTTCCCTTTCACGGTTATTGTGGAGTGCCTCATCTCTTCTGTGTCCTGACCAGGAGCCAGCTCAAACCTGCTCCCCTTCCTACTGTTCTGTGTTTCCAGTTTTATTTCCCAGGGAAATGAAGGTCCTGGATGGGAAATGTGATAGGAAGACTTCAATTTTGGCTTTATATGGGGGAGGGATTCAACTAAAGCAGTGACCAAAATCCAACAATCTTTCAAGCTTTTTTACTTAATAGTTTTGCACTGCCTTTGCTTTAGAATATAATTTACTTTGGAAAAGAGAGATTGATGAGCAAGATCCAACCATGAGCCTTATTAAAAATACACAGTTTCTTGAGCAATCTTTCCTATGTTGTCAAAATCACTCAGATTGTTTGATTAAAATTTATTTATTCAAAGTCTACTAAATGCAGCTATTTGTGAGAGAAATTATCTTTTAGGTACTGTTTTTCTCCTGTGTTTCACAGCATAATATGGTTCTTTGTTTTCCTTTAATGTGTATTGTTTTCAACAAAAATGGGCATAAAATATAACAAAAGCACATGTAAAGTTTGATCTATTCCTGTGCCCATTCTCGTCAACACTTAGGTGAAACATATTGTAATATACGTTCTATATGTTAGTATAATTTAAATTATATTTTTTGTGAGGTACCATGATGAATGCTGCAAAGGGACAAAACATATTATGTGCCTCAAAATGGCTGGAACTGTTGCCAAGAAAACAGCAGATGTTCACTCAATTGACAGCAAGAAAACTGATATTCAACATGTAGAGAATGTATTCCAGAGAATTTATGATTTTTTTTTCTGGGAATTTTGGAGACAATGTGAACTGAAAGACAAGAAACATTCTATTTTTGGTTTTCTTGTGACTTGCTGTGTGGTCTCTAAGCGGTTGCTTCACCTTTCTCTGTCTCCATTTCTTGTTTCCCCCTTTGTCACTTCTGTTTAGAATTTAGGGTTTTCAAAAGAGCCTATATTACACATTTGTAGCATGCACAATGAAACCACTGCAATATAAATAATAATTATAATAAGGCCAATTTTAACTCTGTCTTCAGCACACAAATGAGAGAAAATTCCTCATTTTCTGTAATTTCAGAAAAAATTACTTGTTATCAATATTCTTGTGAACACAACAGGAGGAACTGGAGATAGATCAGGCTCATGTCTTCATTCTATAAAATTTTGGCTGGTTTTAGTGAAATCAACTGACAGCCGAGCTGGAGTCCAACCAACCGACAGAAAAGACAGGCTTTTAATCAGGCTTCTCTACAATGGAGCACATCCATTTGATAAATGAACTAATTAAGCAAATGAATAAGTATAACCTACCACTGTGAATGACGCTATGAAAAACCTTCAGATCCATATTAATAATTCTAGAAAACCAGAAAAAAGGTGGGAAAAATACAAGTTCAATTCATGAAGCATATTTATGTAAATGAAATTTTACCACAGGCAGTGGTCTGGTATAATGCATCTGTGTTTGTGTAAAGATGACAGAGTAAAGAAGTCTGAAATAAGGTTATTTCACTTCTGAGGTTTTCTTAATATCAGCCATTTCACAGGCAGAAGAATGTAGCAGTGACTCATGCTCTTTCTGAATGTCCCTTTATAAGAGTAATTGGAATGCCATAACACATGTATCATAATTTTTCTTTAATATCCAAAATACATGCATAACCTCCATAGACAAACAAACAAACAAACAAACCAAACAAACAAACAAAAACAACAAAAAAAACCCACTAAAACTTTTCATGCATGATAAAAAAAAAAGAAAAAAAAAAGAAAAAAAAAAGGAAAAAAAAAAGAAAAAAGAAGAAAAAAAACCCCTCAGACTCATTTAATATAACCTCAGCTGCATTTTTCCAGCTTTGTCTGATGAGAGGCTTCTAGGACGGATTTGGCAGCTTTGGAAACAACATAAGTCATCTCACTGGTTTTAGGGAAATAGCAGTGATCTCTGGGACTTTTTTTAATGTCCTGCCTCTCCCATACATACCCTTAAAACTGTGGCTTTCTCTAAAAAATATTATATTTAAATAAGACAAAAAGAATGACCTCTCTGGTAATCAAAATCATGTGAAAAGGTAAGAGTTAGTTATTAGAAATTGAAATTTGAATTAAATTGTATTCCTGTGATACAAATGCTGCTCATCTTCAGCTGTCTAATCTTCAGCTGCTTATCCAATTCAAGGTGCTTTTCATTTCGGTATTAGTTAATGAGTTGCTTCTTTTCCTACATAATTATTACCTTTTAGAGAATTGTTATGAGGTTTGGTTGGTTTTTTGTTTTTGTTTTTATTTTTATTTTTGTTTTTGTTTTTGTTTTTATTTTTGTTTTTTTTTTTTTTTTGAGAAGCAGTGCATATATTAATAACTTGTGTGACAATATCTGTTCCCAAGAGTTGTTTTTTTTTCATAATGAGATTAAGAATCATCAGTGACTTATCTACCAGGAACATAAATCCAGTTAGTGAGAGCCTCTGAACTGAACCTGCTGAAAAATTGCCATTTCTAGCAGGCTATGAATTTTTTTTCAAAGAAGGGGTTTGTCCATTTTACACCCACTATAAGAATTAAATCAAACAGTAAAACAATAATAAAGAAGGGAAATCATTACGAAAGACACTGTGGTAGCACAGAAAATACTTTCTTAAGATTCACTCCTATGATATGTCAAATCCCTTACCATTGACTTTACTGTAATATAGAATCACAGAATCGTACAATAGTTTGCGTTGGAAAGGACCTTAGCGATCATCAAGTTCCAAGCCCACTGTCATGGGCAGGCACAGCACCATGGACCAGGTTGCTCAAAGTCCCATCCACCCTGATTTTCCATGCCTTCAGGGATGGGGTATCCTCAGCTTCTCTGGGCAACCTGTGCCAATGCATCACTCCTCTCACAGTAAAGAATTTCTACCTAAAACATAATCTAAATTTCTCTTTCATTGAAGCCATTCCCCCTTGTCCTGTCACTACGTTCTACAAAGTCCCTCTTCAGGTTTTTTCTAGGCCCTCTTTAGGTCCTGGGAAAGCTGTTTTAATGTATTAGTATAGTGGTAACCTGTTGAAAAAACTGCAGCAAGTGGCAGTGTAGTTGATAAATATAAATTTAAAGCAGGGTAAATTGACTGTAAAGGTGCTTTATGGGTTATTAGCTGTACAAAATGTGTGAATATGAGAAATGAAAAACACTCCTGTTAAAGTCACTTGATATGTATGGAATAATAATGGCTTTCTGTAGTTATCCTGCAGAACCTCCTGTAAAGAAGCTACAAATTCATAAAGTACAATTGTGTAATAAGCCATTCTTACATATGTTAATTTAGGAAAAAGGCAAGTGTCTCTGATACATTTACAGATTTTTCATACAAACTGTAGGCTACTGCAATTATGTCTCTTGTAGTATTTTTCAGACTTGTCTTTTTTAAGGCTCTGATATGAATCTCCACATAGGACATGGCTTACTGACTATGTATTCTGTGATGTACAGTCAGGGGATGCCTTGGGTTGGAAGAAACCATTAAGATCATCTAATTTCAAGTCTCTTGCAATGTCATAGATGCCTTTTACTAGACCTGGTTGCTCAGGGCCCCATCCAAGCTGACTGTGAACACTTCCAGGGACAGGGCATCTATAACTTCTCTGGATAACCTGTTCCAGTGCCTCACCACTCTTACTGTGAAGAATTTTTATTTGATATCTAATCTGTACTTACTCTCAGTTTGAAGACATTACCCCTTTTCTTACCACTACATGCCCTTGTACAAATTCCTCTCAAGCTTTCCTGCAGGTCTCCTTCAGGTAATAAAAGCTGCTGTAAGATCTTCCTGTAGCCTTCTCTTCTCCAGGCTGAACAGCACTGACTCTCTCAGCCTGTCTGCATATGAAAGGTGCTCCAGCACTCTGATGACATTTATGACACTCCTCTCAACTCTCTCCTACATGTTCAAGTGCTTCTTACATTGGTGGCCCCAGATCTGGATGCACTACTCCAAATGCGGTACTCCACACTCTGGAGTGGAGTCCAGGGGGATAATCACCTCCCTCAACCTGCTGACCTACGTTTCTTTTTATTCAGTCCATGATACATTTGGATTTCTGGGCTGTGAATACACATTTCTGGGTCTTGTCAAGATTCCCATCAACCAAATTCCCCAAGTCCTTTTCCTCAGGGCTGCTCTCAATCCATTTTCTGTCCAGCCTGTTTTTGTGCTTTGGATTGACCCAAGCCACCTGCAGGACTTTGAGCTTGTCCTTGTTGATGTTCATGAAGCTTTGCAGGGGCTCACCTCTCAAGCCTGTATATGTATACTAAAATTAGAGATAATTGAAATTTTAGTTTTTATTTCTGATAAGTACTTTTTTGGAAAGAGACTGTTGAGTTTTAATTAGTAAACACAAATTACTGTTGTATTTATGATTATTCATTTTTCTTTAATTTAATTTAATATTTTTAAGAAATCCTAGTCCTTCATTGCCCTTAGAACTGAAAAGTCAATATAAAGCTATTTTAGGTCCAAGTCCTCTGTATTCAAGAAGTTTTTTTTTATTTCCTGGGACATCCTGATTTCTAAAAAGGATATAATAATCTGACCTTGAAAAACAGGTTCTCTATTTTTAGAGTTAACTTGTTCCTTTTCTTTTGTACTGTATCTCCAGTGTATCAGGTTATGATAATCTCTGTTGTGATATATTTATCTTTCTGCAAACTGCCCTATGCCATTGGACTGAGGGATAAGAAATCAACATGGTTCTTTTTGCTCACTGCTTCTATGGTCCATTAACACATGTGTCACAGGTTCCTGGTGTAAAATTGCATTAAGTTAAAATAGGTAGTAGTGTAGAGAAATCAGAGTTGGAAACAATCGAAATGTTGTCTTGCATGCTGAGAGCAGTGCTCTTTTGGGAGAAAGAAAGAGAATGTGAAATGCTGGCAGTCACTTAGAAATTTAAAGACTGCTGTGATGCATTCAGTAATATCACAGGGGAAAGGAATTTTCTTTACAAGACACAGGCTGCCAGTTGAGGCTATTAGCCATTCTGTTACCCCTACATAATAAAGCTAAAACATGTAAGCTGCACAGATAACAGATGGACCAACAGCGACAAATTATTTGTGATGTAACTGATAACTAGGTCGAAGCTGAATTATTGTGTACATTAAGAGAGCACTGAATAGTTTGCAAGATTAGGGAAAACTTGACTTCTCAAATGAAAGCACTGAGGCAAACAAAATGCATCTTGTTATGAGCATGTACTGATCCATAAAGACAAAATTCAGAGGTAAATGGATGACAGAGAACAGATTTCTTGGTAATAAATGGGAAAGCAATCACAGCAAAACACAATTGTCCAGTGCAAAGGACAGATAGTCATGGTAACAATTATACTCATCTCCTGCAGACATACGTAATTTTCTGGACAAATTAAAATGTACAAAACGAATTCTTTTTTATTTCTTGCTTCGTATACATACAGTTTTATGACTAATTTGTGATGACATCAGTGGTCATCATAGATCTGAAACAGATAAACAGAAATACCTGATTTCTTGATTAAGAACAACCGATAGAAAACGAATATTGGAAATGAACAAAACATGACTTCAGGAAAGATATGGAAAAGACAATATTCATCTGATGTTAATATTGAAAACTTTCTCACTTTGCAGAGAAGAATCAATTAGTGATTCCATTTTTTTTCAGTATATTCTACTTCTTTGTTATTTAAAGCTCAATATTACTTGTATTTTATTTGGGTAAACCCATCAGTGATTGCTAAATACTTTTTGTCTTTGGACAAAAAATATTAATAATTTCTAACTTGTTTTATGCCAATAAATAAAGTGTAATTCTTTCTAGCTTTCCTATTTATCACATTTTTTTGCTTTGCTGCTCTGTATAGGATGAACTTTTCTCAGACTCCAAAGTGGATGAAAATTTTCTACAGGGTAAGAACTGACAGTTCTGAAGTCTGCCAGTTTTATTCAATTTTTTTT
>VXBN01003032.1:420441-443740 GCA_013397395.1 Sinosuthora webbiana | reverse complement strand
TTTTTTTTTTTTTTGAGCCAACTCTACATTGTAGAGTGATTTTTACTGAGAGTATCCCAAAACCCTCACTCAAACCAATAATCATGTGTTGATAGGTGAAATTAGTTTCAGAATTCTAATGAAGCTCAGCAGCTGGGAGACAGACAGCTCATCTGAAGATTAAATGAGAAAAATTGCCACTTTTGCTGGTTCCTTTAGGAACTCATTTACATTCTGTCAGCTCCCATTAGGGATGGGAACTGAGAATATTGAGGGAAATATGCATGAATTCCAGTGCTGAAATGGCCAATTGTGATCAGTTTCTTCCTGCTTACAAAGCTGCCAGAAGATTTTATGTAGTTATGCCTCCTGGAAACAGTGGGTGATAATCTGCTTGCTTTCGACTGTCTCTTAACATTTTGAGTTTAACATAACCAAAAGAACCAATCCCCAGCATAACAACGAGAACACATGATAAAAATATAATCCTAAATCTTGAGATTAATATTCCTGGAGCCTTCTTTAGACTATTTTGTCCCTTTTGTTTTTCTTGCCTTTTTTTTCAACCACCAGTCTGTAAAGCTTCAGTATGTTTTTTGTGTGACAGTACCAACAGCAATGACAAGAAAGGTACCACACAATTCATCTTTCCCTTGTTACGGCCCTGAATTTCTATGTACTTGGATCCTCATCATACTGACAAGTTTTCATGAGGTCTGCTGACAGAGCCAACTGTAGACTAGGAATCTATGGCATGTAGGTGCTATCCATTTCCACTAGCTTTAGTTATATTTATACAGACCACAAGTAGAGGTGACTGTGCCAATGAAATAAATGCATTTAAGCATTCAACCAGCATGAAAAAGACAATGCATAAGCGAATACAGGAAGAGTAATGCTACTTTAAACATGGGAAAGTGCAATGCTATTGTGTTTGCAGATTTTTGTTGTTTTCAATTTTTCTTTAAATAAAGGTTGCAGAAGAATAATAAGGGGATGAGAATGTGGCATAAAATGGTCAAGAAATATTTTTATACTGCACCTGCAGGAGAGTTTGATGACAAAGTCATAGTTTCAATGAAACAGCCATATTTTCTGTTTCAGAAATATTTAGGTAAATTCTAAATGGAAAATTATTTTTTTCTTAGATCTATAGGTTTGAGTAAGTTATTCCTAAAAATTCTAAGAGAAAATAACATCCCTAATGCTGTTGATTTTTAATAAACCTGAGTAGATTACTATGAATAGTCCTGCACTCTGAAGAACACACTAGCATCATTGAAATGGAGGCAAGTCAGTTCTACAGGATGTGCTAAATGGCTCGAATCACACAGGTAGAAACATAGCATTTGCATTACACTTGCAAGGAGAGGATTACAAAAAGCAAATTATTTTGCAAAAGCAGACATAATAAACAGCTACATTTATCATACATTTTGAAAGTGATTCTGCACAACTCTATGGTGATACTAAGTGTGAACACATAGATTACAAAAACTGAGAATGATTAGAGTTGTTAAAGAATACTTCATACATCTGCAGATATATATTTTCAGCTGGTGCAAGGCCTTCAATGTATCACCTGATAATCCTTGGTTCGTTGCTCTTTCCTTACACTCCTCTAAAGTATATAGAAAAGTTATTCAGGATTTAGAAAAGAGATGGAAGAATGACACAAGTTTTGGAAACCCCATTTCAGAGCTTTGGACTGAAGGGCTTAACTAACTGACCTTTATAAAAAGTAGTGTAAGGAATTTCATTATAACATATTCATGATTATTTAAAACACTAGAGAAACCTGGAAAATAAAAATCTCTATATACACTCTACAAATGTCCTATGGAATCAGATACTATTTCAAATGCATGAAACTAATACAGATTAAAAGCAGAAAGCAGATTAATTTAGTGTCAAGAAAGAGCACACAGGATCAATCACTGAAATAGCCAGTACATGCCAGTGGACTCTTCTGAAATTTAAAATATGCTTGTAAAAATAGTATACAATACTTTCCACAACACCTCTGTCAAAAATATTTAATAAAATACTAGTAGCATTTATGTATATGGTTAGCATTTCAAAACTTCAAAAGGTATACTAATTTATATGTCCAAAATTTGTAATCTGTATGAAAAGTAAGTACATGGGAGCTACTGTCCAGACATCTTTGTCTTTATCCCCAGTAGTATCATGGAACAGATTCTTGTGGCATCTATGTCAAGGCATGTGGATGCCAGAAAGGTAATTAGAAACACCAAGAATTTTTTCACAAAGGAAAAATTGTATCTGAGTAATCTGGTGGCCATGTATGATGGACTGATCACACTGGTGGAAGAGGGAAGAGCTATTGGTGTTCACTTGGATTTCTGTAAGGCCTTTGAGGTGTTCCCATACGACATTTTTGTCTCTAAATGGGAGAGATATGGGTTTGATGGATGGAATATAAAATGGATAAGGAATTGGACGGGTTGCAGTTTCCAAAGAATTGCAGTCAACAGCACTTTGTCCAGTAGGAGATCAGTAACAAGTGGTGTCCCTCAGAGGTGTTTACTGGGACCAGTACTGATCAATATATTTATCACCAGATACTGGGATTGAGTGGATACTCAGCAGGTTTGCAGATGATACCAAGCTGAGCAGTGCAGTTGATTCACTTGCAGGAAGGATCCAGAGGGACCTTTTCAGTGTGGAGGAGTATGCCTATATGAACCTTATGAAGTTCAATAAGTCCAAGGTCCTGCATCTGTCTTAGTATTAAGACATAATTAGAATGACCTCTGAACTGAGACCTGATACTGATTTTAATTACACTCGAATCAATGTGCAAAGGTTGTTTTAGAAGGTTCGTGACTGGTTGATCTTAATTTTTGAATATTACCCTAAATGATAATGGATAATACTTGAAGATCATTTTCTTGTTTTTCTGATTTTGTTATTGATACCTTTAATAGAGTGATTGCTGGAGGAAAAAAAAAAAAAAAGTTAATTTATTGATTTTTTTTTTTCCTGGGATTTCACATATATAGGAGATTTACATAGATAAATGTTATGGATTTGCATTGCTGGCATGTCTCATTTTTTTCACTGGCAGTCTTAAGAAGCTTTCTTCATTAATTTCCTTACAGGTCAATGACCTGTATAACAACTCTCTACTGTAAGCACTCTTATACTCTATAAATTGCCTTACATATTAAAAATATCATCTCCACATAGCAAACTATCTGTTAATGAATAGCTGAACGACTAAAATGCATGTTGAGAAATGGATAAAGATTTTCTAAGGCAATTAAGCTTAGCCTTATGCTTACATTATTTTGGTATTTGCATTACAAAAGAGTATTGTACCATCAGAAAAGTGATATGAAGACAGATATGTTATTATTGTGAAACTCAACAGCCTTCATAATTAACTCCTCTGTTCTGTTTATACCATGCTAAAAAATAATTTGTTTTGAAGCTATAATATTCAGTATGTCAAAAATAAACATTTATAAATGTACTACTGATTTACAAGGGAGGCGAATATGAATGTGAAGACATATTGACCATTTGTACCAGATAACTATTTTACAAGACTGAAAAAATGAATCTGTCATACAACAAGAAAATATATAATCCACTTTCAAGTAAGAACCCAAATCTCTTCTGACATAATTGTATTTTGCATTAAATTTTTGTTACTGCTATTTAACATCTGTATTGAATTATTGCCTGAACAACAACTGAGTGCACTATAGGGTGTATAAAATAGAACTCCACTGTGTATGATATAGTATTTATTTGAAAAGAATTGTGATAGAGGAGCAACGAGGTGGAAGTCCAATGAGGGCTTTGCAGTATAGAAATATGTTGAGCCAAAGCATCAGGTACATACTAATTTGGTGTCATATTATGCCAAGCAGAGTATTATTCTTTTTATTTTATTTTAGGAATTCTATAAAAAAATAATCTGATGTAAACCTTGTAAGTTTTGTAAATCAGCTCTAAATATATGGCATGCTTAGGCTCCTGGTAATTTCCCTGCACAATCCATCAGCAGTTTTGGCTTCCTAGGAGTGCAGTTCTGTAAGTGTGGCTCTGCATGGTGCCCAGAGCCATGCCCTTGTGCTGAACAAGCAAGACCTCAAAGTGAATTCAATATTACTTTGAATATATTGCTTTGGGATTTGTGCTAATGTATCTGCATGGTGTAACAGTGTGCGCTGGTGACATTTCAGAGATAGATTTGCTGAGGGACATAACCTGGCTGATGCAGCTGACAGACACTTTGATTGTCACAGGGCTGAGGATCCCACAGCACTCTACTATTGTAACAACCAAACAATTTTTCCATATTGTCTAGTCTTGAACCACGTGGATTGAATCCAGAAACATGGATTCTGGGATTTCTAGGACTGAAACTTTTTGGACAACCCACATCTTCCACTCTTTTAATAGGGCTCTGTTTTCCTTCATCAACAAGAAATGGTTATTTTGGTTGGGCTTTTAGTTCATAACATAATTTGAAAATATAAAATCTTTGATTAAATAGAATTGTCCCTCTCTGCATAGTTCTAATTAGGTATGAAGAATAGAAAGAAAGATGAGTGATGAGGAATTTACTTGCTACCTCAGAGCCTCTAGCAACTACTTTCTTTTAAGCTGTGAGGTAGAAATGAGAATTCTGGCAATGAAAAAATGAGACCATAACAAAAAACTGATAGTAGTTCCCCTAAAGCAACATTTTTCAACCTTTCCAAGTAGATGTCTGCTTATTCAAAGTTAAATTTTCATTACCATCTCCCTTACAGTTGCTGTAAAAGCAAGTTCAAAAATGTATCAGTGGGAAGTCAATAGTCAATTTGCTTGTGTAACTCTGGAAAGGCTGCCAGAGAATACTTTCTCCTGCGATTACAGTGTTAAAGAGCAGGCAAGTGAGATTATCTTCATTTCAGATGGTAATTACATTTTCAGCACTTCAGAAGCACCCACTTGCCTCTCCTGACACCATAAGTCTTGGAAGGTAAAATGAAGTACCTTTCCTGCACTTGTATCTATTAGATTGTGTACTGTGATCCCCATGTGTTCGGCAATATGCTGAACCTATAAAACATTATTACTCTGGTCAGTTAAGAAGCACCAGTCTTTTTTCCACTGTTATTTAAAACTTCCAGAAGGTTTGAAAGGTTTTCCCTCACAGAAGCCATACCCTATTGGGCTATAATTGCATGAATGCTGTCTTTAATTAAATTCAAAACCAGTTTCCTTGGAGCAAATATAAGACCTGCTGGTCTGTAATGCCAAAGGTCATATATGACTTTTTTATTTTATTTTTAACCTAAAATAACAACTTCCCAATCTTTGGGAACAGTGTGTGGTTTATTAAGGATATATTGCATACCTTCATTGCTACCTCTGCTATTTCACACTTCAGTTCCTTCAGAATTCTTTCATCAGCACCATCTGGTCCCAGTGATTTACTGTCCTGGAGTTTTTTGAGTTGCTCAGTAACATCTTCCTTAGAGGCATCATCCTTTGTTAAGTCCACTCATTAATGTCTTATAAAAATTATCTGCGAGTCAAGAAATTTCGTCATTGCCCTTTGCAGCAAATATGAGTGTTGAAAGCTACTTTTCATTTTTGCCTTGCTTTGATTTCTTTGTTCATTAGTTGACGGTTCAATGGACTAGTAGTTATGCTGGGTTTTTGCTGGTTTCTGAAAAAGCTTTAGGTTTCTTCCTGCCTCTTGAAGATGTTTTGATGATCTTAGTCAAACTTCTTCCTCCCTTATTTTCTTCCCTAATTATCATATTATTTTTCCTTTTGTGCACATTTCTTCTGAGCATAATGGTAGGACTATGTTTATGTTGATGTGTAGTTATACATGTTAATAAGCTCTCAAGAAAATGAAGATTGGGTACATTTTGAAGCTGTATAGTATGAAGAATTAGCACATTATTATGAATTTCCTATGCAGAATGAAAAAGTCTGTGGTAAGTGGGGTGTGATTTTGCACCTACATTTCTTACCAAGTGCCTGGGTAAATGAATGTACTAATTTATGCCTTCAATAAGTCTGTGCGTATGTGCTTATGAACAACTTGGGGCAGGGAGGGGAGTCTCGGGCAAGACCTCTTGATGGGCAATACTTGATCCCTAAAGAACATCCTTGGTCTTTTTCTTTATGTCTGATCTCTGCAATTCATATGGAGCGCAAGGGGAGCTTGAGAAATGCACTTGCCATAGCCTGACCAGTGAGGTTTGTCAAAGCTGGTGAGAAATCACACTCTCCTGAGATGAGAGTGTTGATCTCAGAGCTGGGGCTTACCTTGGCAGGAGCTGGGCTGGGCTGGATCCAGCTCCTGCCCTAGAGCCATGTGCCTGTGGCCTTCCCTGCCTGAGCCTGAGCTCTGCTGGTGCCTCAACAGGAAGGGCACAGCAGACCCAGGGGAGCCTTGCCCAAAGCAGAGCCCCTGTGGCTGAGGGGAGGCTACAGGGCCACACTCACTCAGCTGGGAGCAGCCAGAAGGCAGGACCCTAGAGTAAGGAAGAATATAAAAATTGCCTGAGCAGGACCCCACAAGGCTCAGTGGAGGGGCCTCTCACTGTGAGCATCATATTCCTCCCTGTGAAGGTCTTAGATTATTAATGACATATAATGCATCATCTGCTTACCCAGTGCTTTTCCAGAAAGATAGAAACTTTTAAATTCAAGATCTAGAGGAAAGCTGAATATAAACCAGGAACAGTAGTGGGTTGTTTACATGCAATTTTAATTGAATTATTCACAAAAATTTTCTGTTACAATAAGAGAATTTACCCTTTTAGGTTGTTAAAACAGTATCAGACAATAAATTCCTTGCTCCATATATCTGATTTCCTTTTGCCATAACAAAATTTTGGATGTAACATTTTTAAGCCTTAAGTCTGGATCCAAAAAATTCCATCTGTCTCTGCTTTGCAACAAAGTCTACATAATCCCTTCTCAACCCTTGACTGTTGAGCCTGGTCCCTGGTTCATATTAGCAAGCTTCATGTTTCTCTGTGTGCTTCAGGTTCCACCCTTACCGTCATTCCATCTCCTTGTCCTAACCTTTCATTTTCCAAAGGTGAACAGCTCCTCTCTCACCTCCACCCTCTGGAGGATTTGGGTGACTCAGACTGCAGTAGCTGAAACACAGAAAATGAGTGACTTTCTCCAGGTGACCTAGCTGCTGTCTGCTAGAGGAACAAAGCCTACTGGAATGAGTCACCATACCAGCAGCAGTAGCAAAATTATGAGGTCCCAGGATCCTTTCGTAGTTCATTTCATATTCAGACTCACATTGTTTCCTAAGAAAGCTTTTTCTCTTAACCAATAATTTTTAACTCTAGGGTGGAAATTTTGATAATACCTGAGACATGTACTGACTATCCTGAAGCAGACAGACATGGTATAAGGATGCAAATTGCTTTCCTTTGATTGTATCACTTCATGAGAAGATACTGTCAAGAGAAACATTGATGTTCCTACTGTGGCTTTTTTGACTAGGAAAACTTCAGATGGCTAAAAGCTAATCTAATATGGTGGTTTACATAAGCATAGTCCAATTTCAAGCCAGGCCTGTATGAAACAGTGGAAAGTGCTAGCACACACTGTGACAGATGACCTTTTTTTTTAACATGGACACAAAATATTTAGCCCATTAACATGCTTATTTATTTAATATGATGCAAAAACCACATTTTAATTCAAATGGGTAATATTATAGCCTAATGCTGTCTATCTGTTGTTCACTTTCTATGTAGTATCAACACAGAAGCCTGCTACCATGTCTTCTCTATTAAAATAGTTTCTTTATTCTACATAGAGCTGGCAGTTAATTTCAAAATAATCATTACCTTTCAATTCACTTACTGAATTTGAAAAAAAAAAGACATTATGGTAGTTTGATCCATTATTATAAGCATAATGACCAAAATTAGGCTTTACTGAGTAGCTTTTAAGGACTAAAATGTTAAAAATGTTATTGTAATACTAAGCAGCTATAAAACAGAATCCACCTGGTTGTATTTTGTACAAAGATATGAATAAACACATCTATGCAATTAGTTGGTGCTGACACAGCTACTTGCAGACACAACCAAATACATGTATCTTGTTTCTTGTGTGTTTTTGTATGATCATCATTGACAGAATTAAAAATGGAGGTATGATATAGAACAGTATATGCAAACTATATCTATCTATCAATCTATATATATGTATATATTTCAGATAAATAAAACCTTTGTATTCTTCATGATGTGAGAGTCCAAAGTCCAATGAAACTCTTCAAACATACTGAAAAAAATACTCGAGCAAGAGCATAGCTTAAAAATGTAAGCCAAGTAAATTCTGGAAAGACATATATAAAATATGTATACATGCACATACATACACAGATATATATAGATATTTCTGTGGCCTCAGATGAAGTTCAGTATTTAATTGTATTATATAATGGACCATTAGAAGGAAGAGTTCTAAGATCTAGCTCTGAATTTTAAACTGGAATTCTGCTCAAAAATTTGTGAAGTGGTGTTCAAAGAGACTTTGCTTGTTTCCTAAACCTATTTTTGCCTCCATTCTTGACCTATTAAAAAACATATTTGTATGTACCGAGCATACATATAGTCATTGGTTAGTTCACAGAACAGTCTGTTCACTAGTGTAATTCACTTTATTATATTTGAATTTAAAAAAAAAATATTCTTTGTCCTCATGCAATTCATAACATTATCTATAGGTAAGAAGAACCTTAGAAAAGTCAAAAGTAGCTAATCCCATCTATTTTGCACCCGGTCAAACCTTGATTTTTCTCTGTAACTTTGATCTATGCATTTTAATTTTAAATGATAAGGTGTTAGCATTTCACTCTGTCTGGGGGGAGACCACTTCAAACACCACACAGCCTAGGCATTAGAGAATAATCTTCCTATTTATCCTCACATTTATATGATTTTAGGGGTTGTTCCAGATATGC
Source organism: Sinosuthora webbiana (assembly GCA_013397395.1). Taxonomy (NCBI): domain Eukaryota; kingdom Metazoa; phylum Chordata; class Aves; order Passeriformes; family Sylviidae; genus Sinosuthora; species Sinosuthora webbiana. The sequence continues at coordinate 434,778 of VXBN01003032.1, read as the reverse complement.
ACAAAGAATTTTTAACTTTTCAGTATAGCTGTTGTATCTTCGCTTGAGTATTTAAAAAGTTAAATATATTTAGCTCCAAAATCTATTTCCAATTGATCTGCTGCTTTAATACTGAAATCTGTAGAACTACCTACAATGTGCAGCAGCATCAAATATTTGTTTTGCTGTGAAAATTAATTGTTCCTATATGGTGAAATAGGGAATATAAAACAAAGAGTAGAGTTATTTAGGTAAGAACAAAATTTCAGTCACATTTAGGGGATTGCTGAAAAATATTCTAATGGTCTAGCTTTTCTAACTTGCATAGAAAACCAGAATGTTTCACATTCTTAGAAGAATTAGCATTTTCTTAAAACCATATGCTCATGACTTATATCAGCATTAGCTACTGCAACACTTTTGCAGCTCTATAAACTTTAATACAAAAAGGTGATCTGAATTTGAATCAGATCCAAGATTTATACCCAAATATTGCAAATCCACCAGAATCAGCATCACTAATTCTTTAATAGAATAGATATTTTATGAAACCTGACAACATTAGTAGAGATTTTTCAATTGGAGATTAAGCCTTTTATGGAAAATCACAGATGAGTCAGGTTCAATAGAACAAAGATTTCATCTAATATTAGTTTCTGGCAAGTCAATTTGCAAGATTATTTTTGCAGATTAAATTAGCTATATTGGGAGGTCACCGTCTTACTTCTAAATCAAGAAAGAGAGACAGTTGCATAATAGCATAATGCTGTAGATATATTATTAACCAATCTTTCACAATAAGGAAATTAGCTATTCACCAAGAAGGGGTGAATTAAAAAAAAAAAAAAAAAAAAAAAAAAAAAAAAAAAAAAAAAAGTGTTTTATAACACAATTAATATCTCTTGGAAGAAGCTTGGGAAAGGCCAGCTGAATACCACTAGGAGTCCAACCTGTCTGTATCTTAGTATTCAGTCTCTGGAAAATTTATGAATTTAGCTGAGAGTCAGATAAGGAAGATACCACAATTTTAAATAGATCTATCTATTCTGGGCCACATAATGCAATTGTAGTCTCAAAAATGGGACTTCTGGCTTTGGACTACTTAATTAATCAGAAGATATCAGTCTATCAGTAGTTGGTAACTTATACTATCCAGACAAAACAATTAATTCGGATTTGAAAATTGCCACTAAGTTTAAATGGAGTCCTAATGTTTTATGTATATTTATATTTATATTTTAGAAGTCTATTTATTTTTTACTTTTAAGAGAAGTCCTGGATATAATTATTCAGTACATTATAGAATGTGCACAGAGGCTCAGGCAAAAAAATCTGGAGAAAATAAAGAAGAAATAAAACAAGTAATGCAACTTAGAGACAGGTTATATCTCGAATTAAACAATCTCTTGTCTATTTCCTGGGAACTTTTATCATAGTTCAGAAAAATCTGTTTAAATCTCATCTTCCACCTGTCCAAAAACTGATTATCTTGCAGGGACAACACTTACTTACACCAAAACAACATAGGCTGTTATGAATAAAGAATGAAAAAATCATAAAACCTAGAGATTTTTTGAGCTTACTAAAGAATCCTTCAATCCTGCTGCAAAGGGTAACAGGTCTGTAAAATGCATGCCGAAGGTTAGCAATCTGGGTTTTTTTAAATTTACTTATTATTTAGATTTACCAGCAATATGAAACACCCATAGAGAAATATTTAAAATTGTTATCCATTTAATTAATTTATGACAGTGTGATCCTTGGCCAAGAATACAACGCCAAAGCAGTGTGTTAGTCAAGGTAAATATAATAACTGGCATGGTTTTCCCCTACAAAAGCATCTGTGTTTCATCAGAAAGTGCAAATGAATACACACTAGGGGAAGTTTCCTGTTTTATAACAATGTTTAGTCAGTGACATTATTTCTCCTCCTACTTGCCTACCTCTCTGTACAGATAATTATTGAACTCCTTTCCTACATCATGGATGCCCCATCCCTGGCATTGTTTAAAGCCAGGTTGGATGGGGCTTTGAGCAGCCTGGTGTAGTGGAAGCTGCCCCTGCCATGGAGGAGGCACTGGAACTTGATGATCTCCAAAGTCCCTTCCAACCCAAACTGTTCAAGGATCTCTAACACATTTATTCAGAAAACTTTCTCTGATTGATAGAAACCTCTCCAACAGTGTTTTCTTCTCTAATGTCATGTGACTGCAATTCCTGATTGGCAGGTGGTGAGTAATGGATTGCTTTATTTTTAAAGCAAATGTGCATAATCACTGTGTTCTTGTTTCTGATGGCAAAATTAGTAGGGAACTGAGGGCCAGTATAGTAGCAAATGCAATATCTAAAAATTTTTTCTAGCTGGAAGCAGTAACAAATAGAAATACAAAGCTCAACTGGCCTTTGAAATGAACCATAAGTGGTCCTTTTAAGTCAATCTTAGGCATTGACTGCTGACCACTGCAGAAGAAAATTAATCACCAGATTTTAAAAAAAATCAGAAAAATGAGGATGGGGAAAAAAGAACAGTAATGAAGACATGGAAGATTTTTTAAGCAGCATTTAGTCAATTATATCCTTCATCCTTCTACTTTTGTTGCACTTTTCAGATTTCTGTTTAAAAGACAATTTTCCCTTAACTGCTTCAAGCTAATTTTTGTGTTGTAACTTCTATTGGTTATGTGTCTCACATACTTCCGTTCTCATTTCTTTCATTATCTTCCTGCTCATTGAGCTATTCTTCTTATTAATTTAATTATCTGCTTTTGCTTTCCTTTCATTCAATTTTATCTTCACTTGTCTTTATAGTCTTCTGTCATGTCAGTTCCCTTCTGTTTAATTCTTACTCCTTTCCAGCACAGGCAAAGGAAGAAATTGCCCTGAATTCAGTGAGCTTTGGAAGGACCTTTTAGGTTTTCCATGATAAGTGAAAGAGTAGTTTTTCCTTGCACTATACTGTGAATGGCTGGTGCTGACCTGGAGAAAAATTCTTCCTTCATCTGTGATACATAGAAAATTTATTGCATCATTGACTCCAGAAGACTTTGGTGGGTTTGGTGTGTTCCTCCCCACACCTTTATTTTTTTAATTTATTTTTGGTGGAGTGTGAATCAGTAATAAGAAGAGTTCCAGCAATCAAAGACCAAAAAGGGAATCTGAAACCTGTACTGTAATACCTCTCACTAACTGCTTATTCCAATATCTCACACTACCTTGCTGACTTTACCCTGTCATCCCAAAGACTTACATCCCATAGGTTTATGGGGCCAGAGTGATCTAGAGTATGAATAATATGGACACTACTGTACTAACACAGTAGACATTAATGTTGATTTTGTTTGTGGTAGTGAATACATTTAGGCCTCTGTGCACTACATAAAACCTCAGTGTCTAATCTCCAGTCTTTTCTGTGAAGGTGAAAAAAATTTTATTCTAAAAGATGAATCAAGAAACCATACCATCCACTCACTCCCCTTAATAAGTCATGGATGTGTAGAACAGAAAGGAACCCATATTCTCAGGGAAGACTTACACAGAACATACTATCATAAAATGGGCCTTAAAGATCATCTAGTCCCAAACATACACCCCTCACCCAGCTATGTGCAGGGACACTTCCCAATAGACAAGTAGCTCATGGCCTTATCCAACCTGGCTTTAAACACTGTGAGGGTTGGGGTATCTACGACATCCTTGGGCAACTTGTTCCAGTGTCTAACAACCCTCACAGTAAAAAATTTCTTATATCTCACTAAAATTTCCCCTTTCAATTTGTACCCATTATTCCTTGTCCTGTTACTACAGTTCCTGACAGAGTCCCTCTCTGGCTTCCCAGTAGGCCGACATCTGATACTGGACACCAAAGCTGCATGCAGAAATTCAGGTGGGGTCTCACAAGAGCAGAGCACAGGGGGAGAATCACCTCCTTTGACCTGCTGGCCATGCTTGTTTTGATGCAGACCAGGTTGGCTTTCCAGGCTGCCAGTGCATATTGCTGGCTCATGTTGAGTTTCTCATCAACCAACACCCCCAGTTCTTTCTCTGCAGGGCTGCTCCAAATCACTCCTTCACCCAGACTGTATTTGTACCTAGGACTGCCACGACCTTGGTGTAGGACCTTGCACTTTGCTTTGTTACCCTTCATGACATTTACACAGGCCCACTTCTCAAGTCTGTCCAGGTACCTCTAGATGGCATTATCCTCTCCCTCCAGTGTGTTGACGGCCTCACAGAGCTCAGTGTCAGCAGCAAATTTGCTGAGGGTGCACTTGATGCCACTGTAGACACTGCTAACAAAGATGGTGAACAGCATCAGCTGCAGTAGTGACCCCTGAGGGGCACCACTCCACACGTGGACAATGAGCCCCTGGCCACAACTCTCTGCGTGCAGCTCTCCAAACAGTTCTTCATCCACTGCATGGTCCATCCATCAAATCCATGTCCCTCCAGTTTGGAGACAAGGATGTCACATGGGGCAGTGTCAAACCCTTTGCATGTCCAGGTAGACATGTCAGTTGTTCTGCTCCATCCCCCAGTGCTGTAGCCCTGTCCTAGAAGGTCACCAGGTTTGGCAGGCATGATTTCCCCTTCGTAAAGCCATGTTGGCTCTTAACAATCACCTCTTCGTTTTCCATGTGCCTTAGCACAGTTTCCAGGAGAGTCTGCTCAATGATCTTGCCTGGCACAGAGGTGAGACTGACTGGCCTGTAGCTCCCCACGTCTTCTGCTTTTCCCATTTTAAAAATGGAGGTTATATTTCTTTTTTTTTTGGTCATCATGGACTTCACCTGACTGTCACAATTTTTTCCACAAAGAGGGAAAGTGGCTTGACAGCTTTGTCTGCCAGGTCCCTCAGGACACTCAGAAAAATCTCATGAGGTCCCATGGACTTTTGCACATTCAGGTTCCTTAGATGTTATTAAACATCTAAGTAGGAGGGTCAGCCCTCTCCTAGCGTATCAGTGGTATGTATTACATGCTTCCCATTGAGGACTGAGCTATAGAAGTCACTGAAAACCTTAGTCTTTTCTTTGTCAAGGGTATCCAACTCTTCTATATCCTTCAGGAGAGGGCCCACCTTATCCTCAGTCTTTCTCTCTCTTGCAACGTATCTATAGAAGCTGTTCCTGTTATCCTTAATATCCCTGACCACACTCAGTTCTTGCTGGGGCTTGGCTTCCCTAAACTTGTCACTATTTTCCCATACAATTCCCCTGTATTCTGCCCAAGCCACCTATCCATCATTTCCACTTCCTGAAAGCTTCTTTTTTACTCAGATTTGCAAAACGGCTCCTTATCTATCTGAGGCCTCTTGGCATTTTTACCCAATTTTCTCTGTGTTGATATCCAATGCTCCTGAGCATAGAGGAGGTGATCCTTGAAATTCAGCCAGAATTCTTTGGCCCCTTTACCTTCCAGGACTCTATATCCTGGGACTCTACAGAACAGTCCTTGAATAGACCAGAGTCTGTTCTCCTGAAGTCCAAGACAGTGAGCTTTCATACTTGTCCTGATTTTCTTTAAAGTTTTAGAATATTTCAGTGAGTTTGGAGAAGCAGCAGAGCAACCTAATAGTAAAACTGGGATTAGGACTCAGGTCTTGGGAGTTTCATTCTTGTTCCTATGTACGTTGAAGAAAATCGAGAAATTAAGTCTCAAGTACACTAAATTGCAATTTCTTTATTTGATCTATCTGAAAAGAGCAACCTAAGACACTGGCTGGGAAATTTTCTATCAAAGCAATAAATGATGACTTTACACATATGCACACACACATATGTATGTCTAGATACTGAACAATTTGGCTGATCTCAAACCATCCAGCTCAGAAGTAACTCCTAACATTGTAACTCTTTTATCTTGACTATCTGGATTTTAAGTGGAACTATGTAAGAGGCAAAGTGCCATCAAACAGTACTAGCAACAAAAATATACCTGCCATTAAACAGACTGGATGCTAATTAAATCTTTTCTCCCCTACTCTAGTCATGAATCTTAACTTATTCTTGGATGAATATCAAAACTAATCATCGTTTTACTACTTCAACATTCTCTTCAAAGCAGTACCAAAAGTGGACCAAGGATGAATAGAATTTACATTTTGATTTAGTAATAAGATTTCTATATTCACAGAGACCTTTCCCCCAGCAGATGAAAATGTGATAAATTACTATTTTATTTCAGGTTTAGTGTATCCTTTACTTATTTGGCTCTATTGCTGAAAATGCTTCTATATATTCCTGAAGGTAAAGCATGGCTGCAGTCCCACTAAGTTAATGGGATAATCTATATACTTTTGGTTAAAGAGTAATATTTGCATAAGAGCTAGAAATCTAAATTTGTATGAAGTTGTCACTCAGACCATCAGCCATATGAGTAGATTACTCATTTGACAATAGTGATTTATAGAATTCATCTAAATTCCTTTGAACTTTGTTTTCATATTTTGTTTCATAAGACAAAAGAAATAAATGGGCAAGTAGAAAAATTTTTTCCCTTTTTTTCCCCCACAAAACTAAGTCAACCTCTTGAATTTTGAAATATTATCTCTGGATTCTCAGTTAAATGTCTGGAACGAGTGAATAATAGTGTTACCTTTCTCCTGATTTCCTTCACTGCTTCAGTCTACACAGAAAACTACAGAAACTTGAGCTGTGAAGTGCAGCTGGGAACAGAAGAGCCTAAGATGGTCACTGTATTTTCCTCCTGATACTATAGCAAAGGACAGTGAATTTCAGTTAATAATGTGCCTTGTGTGAGTACTTGTTCCATCCTTACTGCTGTGGTACCTTACATGCTTTTAATGTTGATACAACTTAATTATGAGTTAAAATCATATCCAGAACAGTCATATTTGTGTTCAGTAGAAAAGAAACAAAATGTCAAATTTCTTCAAAGTCAAACTTATATTTGCAGATGCATAAGAAGCTAAAACTCAGATAGGACACTTAATTGCAGAGATTAACTTCATTAGCTGCTACATGCAATGTGCATGTGGATTTTAAGAGATATAACTACTGACCCATGTCCGAAAATCTGATGTTACCCCATAAAATATCAATATACACACTTCTTTAAATAATAGGTTTACTTTGTGTTATGGTCACATCATTGATATTGTCATCACTAGGGCATTTTAGAGTTTTATATAATAATGAAAGTCACACTTTAATTTACTTATTGCCCCAACCTCGTTCCCATATCTCCTTGTTTCCCTGACACTCTCCCCACAGGACCAGCATCATTATTAATTTTTTCTGTGCCAAAAAACTGGCAGAAGTAGTGGTCTGAACACCTACAAATTCAATTATTCACTGAAACAGCCTGCAGACAGAGAAGTGTTTATATCACAGTTTTGCAAAAAGAGAAATTGATGAAGAAACATGAAGTGTCTTGTCCAGTACCATGGAGCTGTCAGAGTTAGTGCCAAGGTTGGATTCACTCATGATTCATATCCCTGTCCTTGAAACACAGGAAGATATCACTCAAGGTCCATGAAAGCCCCTGGCTGCAAAAAAAAAAAGGAAACCAGCATGTTTCAGCAATGTCTCATAATATTCTAAAATTTTAGGATACAGAGAAACACAGGTGAGCACGGACCTTAATATAGGTATGAAAGCCATGGTTTAACAGTAAACAGGAACCGCTGCTGGGGTCAAAATCTTGCATTTGAAAATGAAGGAGCACAAGGTCAAAGCATATGAGGCTCCACAAGAAATTGCAAGTTTAAAAAAAATTCAACACAAAAGATAAAGAAATCCAAGAAAATTCTCATTAAAGTATTTGCCCTTTATATTTGGAAGCTGGCACAGGTTTAGACTTCAAGAAGAACATAGCACGTGATCTAATACTGTGTCTTCCTTGAAATGTATCAGCCATAATTCAGCTGACTATTTCTATTTCTCACTTCCACCTAAACCAGTTTTCTGGTCAATTCTACTTCAGGTCCTCTCTTCCAGTCTTCTCTTTAAATCACATAGGTTTTTCAGATCCACCTAGCTGCTTCACATTTTAAATCTCTTCAAGTTTTAAGTCTCTTCAAGTTTAATCAATTCACCATTTCAATTGTTCACTAAGAGCTGCATCAGGTTTTTGAATTGCTTCATTTTCGCTGTCTGCTTGAATTTCTGGACTTAAATCATATCAGTTTTATATAAACTTTTCAATCACTCATGTCAGACGTATTTTTACATCTTGGTTTAAATCACATCAACTTTCACACTGATGTAAATTATATATTCTAGTACTTGTTCTTGGTATATTGACTTAAAAAGGGTTTCCAATTTGTATAAATCTCTGTATATTTGTTGTGTTTGTAGTACATTTATGTGTCATGCTGACTTAAAAATTAAATTCAAAATTATTTTCCATATGAAAATATTGTAACTGGCAACATTAAATTCTTAAAATAGAATGTTTTTCCTTAACAAAGACCTAAAACAAATCTTCTGAAATTAATGGGAATCTTTCCAAGTAGCATTTACGAAAAATGCAAAGGCAGCATTTTAAAAGAAATATACTCCCACGTTATTAATCTCAGATCCATTTTCACAGGAAAGATCAAATATGAGATAGATTTAGGATAGAAGTTAAATTTTAAAATAGACATAAATTATAAACTGATGCTATTTTAGTAACAGCTGTTTCTAAATGACAAGATAAGTAATGTAAGCAAATATAGCTTATTGAGGTGATCCAAAAGAAGGAAGACAAGACACTTTTGGATTGGACTTGATCAGAAAGGCAGAAAAGAGTTGACTAACTCTATTCTTTTCTGCAGAAAAGAAATAAATCTGCCTTTTTTTCTGACCCTGAAGACAATGAATATAGGGTCAATGTTCTACCAATCTTATTCATTCTGGATTTTCAGCCATGCTATATAGTTGCATTTTTCAAGTTAAACAAGGAGAAGTTAAAGTCTTATTATTCAGCGACACAGAAAAATAGATTGACATGCAGACAACACTATTTCAGTTTGGGGGAATTTTCTGCTACTATCCTGTGTCGGGGTTTTGGCTTCTTTTCAGCCACTGCTGAAGCTGAGATTCAAGCATGGGAGACGCGGTTTTCAAGTTCGGACTTGGATGTTTATTATTTCTTATCTATTTACAGACTCACGAGCCATGGGCTCTAACTAGCAAGTTAGAGAATGCAGGTAAAATGGAGTACCTCTCTATCTCTACAAGATCTTTTCAAGGACAATATATCCAATTGAGAAATGCCACCTAAAATATTTTTACTTTAAACTCAATAACTAACTACTTGAAGTCTGCAATATGGACTCAATTGTGTAATCAACCAGTTACAGAAAGTCACCCAAACCCACAAAGAAGAAGGAAGAAGAAGGTGAAGAAGGACTTAGACAACACTCAAAGTCCTCCATACTGCTTCACATATACTACTATAAATTAAAATCCCAAAATCCAAGTTTCCAGAATTCCAACAGTCCTATATTAGTTTTCAAGTTGGGTGTCCTGCTAAATACAGGTACCTGAGCTAGTTACCTTCAGAGCCAATGGAAAGAAAATGGCATGTCATGGTATGCCTCATCTTGTCAGCTGAATGACACCCTAAAAATGTCTACCCTTCGTGAACAAATGGTAATGACTAGCCAAATCCTAACACAATTAGCTGAGGCATAGAATTCTGCACTGTGGGTATCTTCAGCTAAGCAAGATGTAGCCCAGCCATTGTGCATAGAACATGGTGCAATGCACAGGACCTCCCACAGGATGAGTATTTCCATTGTGATCTGGTGTCGAATGATGTGGCAGTGTGGCTGATGGTTTCTTAAGTGACATCAGTTTGATCCATTAATATGTGATCAACATCCATACACAAAAAGATTCAGATAAATCCTAATCTGTATTAAATGGAAATGGCTAAATAGCAAAATGAAATAAAAAATCAAACAAAAGCAATGGTTTTCAAATTAATCTGTTGATCATAAGTGAGAACAGCCCAGACTCGCAAGGATGGGATTGTTCAAAAATTGCATAATAATTATATTACCAATATAGGTACTTTGTAGTACTGTGATGATATAGCTAAATAAAATGTATAGATATTTTCCATATTTTTGTATATAGATATTTTGCACAAAAACATGCAGTGTGTCAACATAAAGGGACAAATTAATATTTGCGTGGTCGGTCTTAGGAACTATCCAAATCATGGTTCTTTCAAGTTAGGGAACCATGAAGAATGTAAGCACAAAAGATTGTGAATAAGTAGCACTTATTACCAAGTCCATGAGGACGACTGGGAAAATAAAAACAAACAAAACAACCAAATAAGCAGCATCAGGAGCAAATAAAAACTCCTTTTGGGGTGGAGGATTGAGTGGTATAAATGCATCTGGAAAAAGTGAGGATGATGGAAAAGGATGCCAATTCCACTTCATTGTCTGACTTCTTATGTGAAAGACCAATCAAGCCTGCTCACCATGCTTACAGAAACTTAGCACCACCAAGGGCCATAGATATTGTTGCTCACAATACAGAAATAACTTCACAGACCTGTTTTTTAGTCTTAGCATCAGTTCCAACACAATTCCTAATTCCCTAAATGATACAAATCTTAATCTATAGACAAATATATTCAATTATAATACTGACAAATTTAGTATATAAATTATTGTTACTTCGATTTAGATATATCCAGAGACTCGTTCAAAATAGCAAAAACAAAACCCAAAGCTAAAATATATGAATTACAACTGCTGCAGTTATCCGTGTCTCAGAAATTCCTTAGTGTCTTGAAAGAAAACATGGCATGTTTTCAAATTATCTGGTTAAAATTGGAGGCTTAAAATAATTATAACAAGGACCACTGAATGACAAATTGTTATTGCCCACTGAATAAAATAAAATGTGTAAGTATAAAAAATTTAATAATAATATTTTTTCAGGCACTATTAATTTTTAGTGATAATTTTTCAGTTGTCTAATCAGTAAGTTTTTTTAAGAAGAAAAAGACTTTTTTAACAGGCCTATCTCCTTGGGGTATATACAATGAAGTTTTTGTTGTCTAAAGTAAATGGGATGGAAGATACAGAAAGAACAAGATTTTCAGGACAGATTCTTTGTCCTTTTAGTACAAAGATATTTCCTTCTTCTCTTTGTTCCTTCTCCATCCTTGCAGCCCTTCCCTAGGAAGAGGAAAAGGTGATCAAAAGGCTTTGAAACTTCTTCCTTCTCCTTCAGTCTTGGATCAGAGCTGAAAGTACTGCTGTAAACAATTCCTCTTTCCCCTGACTCTAGGATATAAGATGGAAAACTTGATGGGGAAGAGAAGTGAATCCACCACTAACCAGCTGATGAAAAAGTGATTGATGTAGGACTTACATATAAAAATGTAATCTGTGAAGTAGGTAGAATAGGGAGAAACTGGAAGAACTGGACAGCTTAATTGATGAAATGAAAGGGAATTATGGTCTGAAAGAACAGAATTATTTTGAGGAACAGGTCTAATTCCAGAGGATCAGCATAACAAATCCTTCAAGGCTGTCAGGGTGCTAAGCAAGGACCAAAGTCATCTTTCTGACACATGCAAGGCAAATTGTATTGTTACATAAATCATTTCAGGAATAACCAGGTATTCCAGAAGCAGACAACAAGAAAAAAGAAATCCCCACAAGACTCCTCAGCCATATGTTCATCTCGTTTTCATAACCTAATATTAAAAACTGTTTAAATGGCAACATCTCTTAGAGCAGATTCTGACCTCAGTGTGGGATTGACCAGATTCTGACAAACAGGGTCACTGTGGACATATAGGCATTAAGTCCTATACCTTCCTGCCAATTGGGGAATTACTGTAGTTTTATTTTATGTTTCATTAGACTACAGATTTTCACAAAACTAAGAACTTTAGAAGAGGTCAGTTCCTCAACTTAAACATGCAGTTCCATTTAACCTCTAAGTTCGGCAAAAAAAGAGAAAAGTAGTAAATCAGTGTGTACCCTTCTGCAGAGGCTGCTGGAGGCTTGGTGATGTGATCCTTGTATTTAAGGACCTGGAAAACATAGGCACAAGACAATATGGGAGGTCCCAGAACTGTAAACCACCTACCAGTGATCAACCACCTCCTACCATTGAAATACTGTGGTGACACAACAAAGAACATATATCCAACATAAAAGAAACTCATCAGAGACAACAAATTCACATCTATGTAGACTTGTAGGGCACTAAAGTATGAGTAAGGTGTAAGGTGTATTAGCAAATACAAAAATGTTCTTAAGCAACTCCTAGAGGTAAGAAGGAAATCACCAAGACCACCATCATAGTGTCTAAAACCATGAGGATTCCAAATATAATATAATATAATATAATATAATATAATGTAATGTAATGTAATGTAATGTAATGTAATGTAATATAATAATATGTATATGTATTTCCCCTTCTTCCTTGTGCACTGAAATTGATGGTACTGAGGGGCACAGAATAGATGAGCAATGCACCAAGAAAAGTTAGTATTTATCCTTTTTAGGCACATATATAGAATTATAATTGCTAGTATCATTGTACTTGGAGTAGAAATAATTATTTGGTTAGGTGGTTAGATCTAACGCTACAGATATGTTCTTGATTTTGAGTTCAAAGTGCATTCAATTTATTCCTAACATGCTTTTGAATGGAAAAGTCTGGTAGGGATAGGCTAAATGAAAGACATTATACCCTACAAGTGACAAAAACAAACAAACAAACAAAAACCAAACCAAAACAAACAAAAAACCAACAAAAACAAACAAACCACACCACAAAAACAAACAAACAAAAAACCCCTTTGGTTGAATGAGGACTGTCTGGAATGATATCTTAACATCTTAATCAAATGATCTTGGAGGTAAAGTTCGTGAGTCAAGACCTTTTGACCAAGGAAAAGCAAAGACTCTTTATGTCTAATCCTGGGTGCAAGACATGTTGAAGAGATTTAAAATTTTTATGTGCAAAGACAGGAAATAGAGAGCTCTAAATAAAATTCAGACAGGTTTTGTTTTATATTCACTGTAAGGTTCCTCATTTTTAAACACCTGGCAGCTATTTTGTATGGAATAAGAAACTTTATTATAAATTTGAATGTACCATGTTCTCCTACCACACCTACTCTGAAGACGTGTGGCAGAATTTTCAGCACATATACCATTGCTCAGATGGATTTGGGTCTTTGTGCAGAATAGATTTCAATTTTGTAACTGTAAATATTTCTTTACACCTAATTAATTCCTAATTCCACAAACGTCTCCATAAGTTTTAGCTGAAACTATTCACTGCTTTACATAATTTTAATTCCATAACCTGTCTAAAAACAGCTTTGCTAGTCTGAGGTAGCTATAGACTAAGAGGCTATTTTTACTGTAATTATACCCTCTTCTTTAGGAATGACAAAATCATAGAATCATTAAAGTTGGAAGAGACTTCGAAGATCATCTAGTCAATGGTCAACCTAGCACCACTACAATCACCAGTAAACCATGTCCACAAGCGCCACGTCCAGACTCCTTTTGAACACTCTACCAACTCCCTGGGCAAATTATTCTAATGTCTAACTCCTCATTAAAAAACAAACAAACAAAACAAAATAAACCTAGTATCTAATCTGAACCTCTCCTGGCACAAGTTAAGGCCATTTCCTTTCATCTTTTTGCTCGAGAATAGGCAGAAGTTTTTCAGATACCTGAGAAAGATCAATAAGGTCCCCTGAGCCTCCTTTTCTCCAGACTAAGCAATGATCTTTCTTCAGAATTTAAGAAATGAAAATCTTTAAGAGCCAAGAGGAACACAGACATTTGACATCAGCAAGGGCAATTACAAACCACCTGAATTCTGACAGCAAAAAAAAAAAAGATGACAAAATGCAATTTAAAGTTTTACTGGTTTGTTAGGAACATGGCTCAACTGGCCTATAGATTGATCCTGGTTTTAATTTTTGTGAGTAAGTTAGAAATTTTTCAGTCATCAGTTATAATGTTGAGGAAAGCTTGATTTGTACATTTCCCTTTACAATTTAGAGAGACACTTTAGCTCATTATTTTTAATCAGACCTCTACTTTGGTAACAGTTTAAAATCTGTCATCCAGAAATCCCTGAAGCTTACAGTGTTTCTTAGTCTGCTGAAAATACTTTTGCCTTTGGCTGCCCTTAGGGTTGAGGCTAGAAGAGCACAGGGAGGTATGCCAAGATCTTGGATGGATGCACAAAGAACTCTACTGGGTCTGTGGTACTTTAAAGCATTTTCCTTGAAGGAGGGCAAATAATCATCAGAGTGTTTGAATACTGGGAAAAAAACCCCAACAAATTCAATGTGAAAAAAAAAAAAAAAAAAAAAAAAAAAAAAAAAAAAAAAAAAAAA
>VXBN01003032.1:406027-420433 GCA_013397395.1 Sinosuthora webbiana | reverse complement strand
AAAAAAAAAAAAAAAAAAAAAAAAAATTGAAAGTACTTCTATTGCTTTAAAGCACTTGTATTCTACATCTCGGCAAAAATGTTTAACTCTTTTATTAAAAACATAACACCTCTGACAATATCATCTATGAATGAACTGTTAATAATTACTTTGCTCAAAAGAAAAAAAATCTTCCTCCTGGCTTTACTAGCTTCTAGATATTATAGTAAATTTGTTTTCATTAGTACCATCAATAACTTTTACATTTCCTTATGGAGCAATTTTGCTACTTTATTTTCCTCTCCTCATCTTTAATCTTGGTTGCAATTAAAAAGGGCAGAATCCAAAAAGTAAGTGAAACAGCACTATTTACCTCAGCTCTAAAAGATGCAAGTCGATTAATGTACAGTTGTGCACTGTCATTGTTAGTGAGAAATTACTGTGTATATTCAGCAATCTGAAGGGCGTTAGAGCAGCAGCTGAGATTGTGTTCGCTGTGTGGTACCTAAAATTCTGCTTTCTATCCGACACAGCTCAGATGAGGATGTGAAACTCTAATAAGGGAAAAAAATCAAGAGATCAGGATAAAAGTAGTCCACAAAAGGCTGGTACTAAAATGGTAGCCATCTACATAGATTAAAAAACCAAACCCAACATCAAATTACATTAAAAAACATTCTGAAGCATTGACTTTCAAAAAAAATATCTACTGAAGTAAACATTTTTATGGAAATAAATATAGCAAATATTTTTTTAGGAAATAATATTTTTTATTGTTTTAAAGGAAGCCTTAGAGTGCTGAACATCAAAAAATAAACATACACAGCTTGGCTTTCCTAAAGACAGTCTGGTTTTCCAGGTATTTTGACCTTCCTTAGGGCAGTCTATCCCTCTGCAGCCTGAGAACCAAATTAAGCTTTGATGTTCAGAGTTACCAAGGCTCCCTGCATCCCCTTGAGTGAATCTAGTAATTGTTCTTTAAAACAATTAATTTAAAAATATTAGTTGCATCCCTAAATTTAAATGCTCACTGCACCTCCCAGGAAGACCAAGTGTTCTGATTCCTTGAGATGTTGGATTTTATTGGAATAATCACAGTCACTGTAAAGGTGATGGTCTCCACATGAACAGGAAAAGCTAGGCTTGGCACAAGCACCAGTAAAAAAAATATAGCAGTGGGCCAGAGTATCAGAAGAATAGACAAGGCAAGCTGAGAACATAAACATGACCTAGCATGTCATTTTAAAAATGACAGACACTCATGACTGTTGACTATTAACCAGCCCTGCAATTTGACAAATCTGATGACTTTGAAGAGGAACAGTACAATGCTCAGGATTTAGAGCATTGCAAGCAGTGTAGAGGTGCTGTGCTATTACTCTGCAGAGAAATTAATTTTTTTCTATTCAGGAAAAAAAAAAAAAGGAAAAAAAAAAGAAAAAAAAGATGTGATCATCATGTCAAACTAACAGGGAATTTCTGCTTTATATTTGCTTCAGGTTAAACAGTTGTGTTCAAATATCCAGTTGTGGATATTTGAGCTTCTGGACATGTATGTTATACAAGATATAAAGATTTTTGTGTCTTTGTTATGTCTCTGCTGGGTGTGCGGACAAGTGAAAGTGAACACCATAGGGATGCACATTGAAATATACTGCTGGAGAACATATAGGCAGTAAAATAAATTAGTGTGTATTCTGATATTGCATAGGAAACTTTGTAAAGTTCAAGAATAAACAGAAAACATTCCTTATAGGAAATGAGAATTTCAGAAAAAAATTCTGCACTTCACGTTTATCGTATAATGGCAATGTTTATTTTAATGTAGGTAGAGTGTGATGCATATATATTTAAATTGCATGGTTTGTTGAGCCACATGTAATAAACTCAGTGAATCACTGTATTTGCAGCCTTGAGAAGAATTAATTATAATTCCATATCCACAACAAGCTTTAAACACTTTAATTCACATAGAAAATGCAAAAGCATTTTCCAGATCTTGACTGTCTCTGAAATATAAATAATTGCATTTTCAATGGGAAGAAGTTGGTATTTTGCTTATCTATCATATGGTAGAGTAGTGACTTCTTCTATCCCTACTGATCACAAAAGTGAACATTAGAAACTTTCTTCTTCACTTTTGCTTCTCAGTCTGTCCTCTTAACGTAACAGAGATACCATCCCTATTAAATACTTGGTAACTTCAAGTATTGTAAAATAAACTGTTTAGAGTCACATGAGTCAGCTGTGATAAGGTAAAAAATGCCAGCAACTTCCATATCTTGTGCCTGTGTTTTATGGTGTATTTTCTAGATGAAAATATCTAGAAATATCTGCATTAACCAAAATACCCATAATTCAGTGATATACTGATACTTTTTTTACACTTTAGCAACAGAAGAATTTAAATGGATTTGTGTTTAAAATTTTTCTGGATACAAGTAGCTTATAATTTCTTCCTGCTTCCGTTGACTAAATTCAGATCAATTATCAGGACTCAATCTTTTTCTTTGCGTTGTTTTCAGCACATAAAGTCATTGAAGATATTTTCAGCCTAGAGGAATACAAAACTAAGGGTGTAAAAGTGTACAAAGGCAGTCATGAATATATCATACCAGAAAGAGCTAGCTATTTTAGGATATCATAGATGTTCTTCAATTTAAAAATGCATTACTGTGTCACCACATTTCTTCATATAATGTGCTCATACAATTTTCTCTAATTGTAAATGCACCATGAAAAAAGATTGCTGATTGGACTTTTCATATATTTCTATGGAGCTTAGCAATAATGATTATTCCATGATGAAGAGAAATCTACAAATTCATTTTTTTTCCTTAATTTACTCTTCTGATTGTTATCCATATACAAATATAAAAGAACACTGAGTCAGCAGTAGTTAAATTTTCTTCAGTATATAGGATAGTTAAGCATATTATGCAGTTGGACTAGAAATGCTGGTAATTAGAGTTATTGAATCTGGCTGGAAACAATTACATTAATTTCTGTTGATTTTATCACAGTGCTCAAAAACGTTATCAAACATAAAGATAAATGCATGAAATCCCACTAATATAAGATTTTATTAAGGCCATATACCAAAGCTAGTCAATGAATGAGAGAAAGCAAAAAACCCTATATTTTTAATAGTGTCTCTTTGTTTTTCTCTAAACTCATGACGAGAGGATATAGGCCTGGATTCAACCTTGGTGTAACTCCACTGGAGTTAGCTGAGATACACCAAACGTGGTTTTGCCCCAGAGGATTTTAGATTCATTTATTTTAAATGAAGTCTATACATATTTTAAAATGAGCATTGCCCTTCAGAATGTCAAAGAAGTGAGTGTAAAAAGAAAGACATCCTGGAAGATAAAAGAAAATGTGTGTGATACGAAGCATTTTAGGACAGAAAGTCAAACAATTGAATCATGTTTCCAGCCTCATTCATCTGACTAATTTTGCTTATGCAACACCTGTGAACTAAACTCTAGTAAAGACAGGAGAGGGCAAATCATATGCCCCTTGTGCTTCTGTTTGACTTGGAACCTTCCTAAAAGGGACCACATCATTCACTTGTCAGGCAAGCTGTCATACTCAGAACAATAGAAAGAGATGATGTCTTTAGATATGGTATGCCATCCCCTAAGAAAAAAGGGTAAGTAGAGCCTTTAGTTCACTTTTTTTTATACATTTACAGCCATATAACTGCTGTCTGAAGAGAGTTACAGGCTGCATAGAGATATGCATGTTAAATCCTTCCCCCAAATCTTCCTTCCCAGTGTGTAGGGTGGGAGAAAATGCAGAGGTCATGGAATGCTACCTTACCCTGCTGTCAGACATGGAAGTTAATTTTTAAAGGAATGTAGGATCAGTTGCTGTGTTCATATTGCTACATGAATTGCAGATCTAACAATGAACTTCAAAGTGTTCAGAATGCCCTCTTCTGTCTACTCTGTTGTTTTTTAGCCAGGTGTATGCCCCAGCGTCCCCCTCTTGGCTTCCAGCTGCTGCTTCAAAAGACTGCTAGTCTCCTAAAAGTCCTGAATTGTGAATGTAAGCTTCATATTAATGTATGAAACATCATAGGGCAAAAGAATGGCTGTGGCTGGCTGTGTGTGAGCTACTGTACCTCCTTCTGTGAAACACAAGGACAATATCACTACCATTTGCTAAAGTCTGAGTGGGATGGAGAGCAATGCACAAAATATGTTTCCTTTCTGTTATCAGTTGAAATGACTGAATCTACTTGCATGTGAGGCTACAGTAGAAACCAAATCTCCATATCAACCATAGTTACAGGACTTTTTCCCTGAGGCAAACAGTGAATATGAATTTTTGCTACTTGTGAAAGGTTAATAAGAGAATACAATTCCTCTGAAAAATAAGGAGCTTTTTGTAGGTTTTTGTTTTGTGTGTTTTTGAACTTCTGCAAGTCTATTCTTTTGTGGCATGTTCAGCAGGATTAAGCTTTCTTTAAGTAAAGTCAGTGTTTTAGGATTCATGGTAGGCAGTTTTACAAATATGTACATTATATCTAAACAGGGAAGAAGAAGATGTCTGTTGAGCTGTAGCCAGCCTCCCTTACCAGTGAGCACATATACTACTCTCAGCACCAAATTACAGCCAGCTAGGGTGTGTGAACATGCTACTTCTGTTTTACACAAGAAACTCTGTGATGTTCTTCAATATGCTCTGCCTGGAAGAATCACTATGAAGGAGTGAAATCACTTACCTATACTAATGGCATAATCATGCTGAATTTAGTTGTGTATTTGTATATGTTCACATATGTTATACATTATATATTATATATTACATATTATATATTATATATTATTTAAAATATCTTATAATCATACTACATTATATAAACTATAAACTATAGTTTACAAATGCAAAGACATATTTTGTTGGCTATGTCTTTACTTGCATTAATCAATTCATTATCACTAGTTACAGCAACTAGAAACCTACAGGTCAATACTGAGACATCAGACTCTGGATATACAAATGTTAGAAATTCCTACTAATTCACTAGGGATTCATTTTTCATGTTACCTCTGCTACAGGCTGAAAAGTGGGAACTAAAAGAGCCAGTTTCCCAAAGGAGAGGAATTTGAGAGTGACAGTAGAACACAATAAAGAGGAAGAAGGTTATAGTTAACATATGTCTCATAAATATATTTCTTCCCTTTGCTTAGATACTAAACTGACATGTTGGCTTAGGTATTCAAATAAGATTTGGTTTCAGACCAGAAAAACTCTACATAGGTATTTCAGTTAGTCTATTGCAAAGGTTCAACTATGTCTCTCCCGTAAAACTGGCTGGATTTTGATCCATAGATATTATACAGAATGAAAGACATAATTTTTTTCCTTAAATTCCTATCAATTTCTTCTGACATCTATAATTAGTTTAGAAAAAGATCACAGTAATGCAGGGATTATTACACAGTTATTTTGGGATGAGATTTTGCAGATTATGTTTATGCTGGCATGCTTCTAGAGCAGCAGGTATAGACATGAATGACTATGGAGACTACCAGCTATGCTGAACGCATGCAGAAAAATTCCTCTTCCTCCCTATATTCCCAATTTGTTATTAGGAAGATTGATACTGGCTTCTCATGTTAAGTATTACAGATAATTAAAAGCCAGAAACTCTTACTGAATGACTTCCTTTCAACACAAATAGGTATGTAAACTAATTCCATCTGACCTGCAGCCAGAGAATGCTTATATTATCTGTCTCTCACTATACCTTTTCTCTTTAACTGCAGTTTTCATTTTGATTCCAGTAGTGCTAAAGACAGAGTAATCTGTAATCTGTTACATAAATCTAAATTGTATTATTCTTAGATTGAGGAACATATACTGTTTATCATTTATTGAATATAAGAGTGCTATTACAGAACTAAAGCAGATGTTAACACAAATCTAACACAGTTAATTGGCTCATCTATTTTGATATTTAGAGTTAAACCTCAACAGAAATAATAATCAGGAGATGAAGAGCTCACATCTGAACCCATATTTAGATAGATGATCAGATATCAGCTCTTCTTGGGAGTTAGAATTTTATTGGGGGAGGAGATTGCTTGGGTTTTGTTTGTTTTCTTTTGTTAAGTATTGCTCTAAATTGATTTTTATTTTCTGAGGAAAAAAAAATGCAAAAAGAGGCTGTTCTTTAAGTTTTCCAAAATGAAAAAATGAGAATGCCTACAGTCAGTTCTCTCACTCTTTCACTAAGGGCAGTACACAGTCCTGTAGATGTTCTTTATAAGCAGCACACTCAATTACTTCTGTGTGCTGTATTCTGACCTTTTTATTGGAGCCCTGTATGTCCTTTCATTACATCTGGGATATGCTAATCAGACTGCTGACACAGACTAAAATTTATTGATCACATTATCCCTCAAATGTTTTTGGATTTGTTTTTTTTTGCACTGCCTAAGGTGCCTGTTCTTTCTGCTGATTAACAAATATGATTCCGCACAAAACAGTGCATGTCTTTAGTTGGCATTAGCTTATGAATTCGTGCCCTGAGTCAAACAGTTGCTGGAAGAAGTCCTGCTTCTCTGTTGTGACTGCCTTTGTGCAACATACACTGTTTATGCTTTGTTGAAGTCTCTGAAAATCATGAAAATTTCAGAACACACACCCTCTGTTTTGATGAGTGGGAGGAGCTGAAATATGCTGACAGATTTAGAAATTTGTCTTCTGATAGTCGAGATCCACCTAATGAGCATCATGTACCCTGATTTCTAACTAACTTCTAATTTTTACATGTATATATATATAATGGAGAAATCTCTGAAAAGAAAGGAGAATTATACTGCTCTGCCAGGAAAAATTGTTCTGCAGAACTCTTATGAATGACAAGATGAGGGATTCAGAATAGTGAAAGGTCACTTAGAAACAGGTTAAATCCTTTATTAATTCCTGAGGTCTTTCAGCAGGTCAGAGACATTCTGTGCATTCTTTCATTCCTAATGCAAGAGAATGTTCTCTTGGCTTGGTGATAGGCATTTGCATTATATCCCTACATTTGCAGGTTCCTTGAGATGCTCTTTCTTTGTTCCACAGGAGACACCAAACCATGCACATTTTTTATAGTTAATGCAATTTTGCACATAAGTTTTGTCATAGATTGTAGCTAGAGAAAAGTGTCAGCTTTTTAACAAAGTACTCCCTTATTTCATGAACATTCAGTTCCTACACAAATCTGAGTCATCTTCAAAAACAATACACAAATGGTCTTTGCTCTAAGTGTTAAAGTTACACAAAATTATTTATCCAATGGATTTCCACAATTTTAAAGACTTGACAGATACTTAATTAAGTACAATATAAAAGACACAATCTTAACTTGGCACTGAAAATAGAATCGTGAACCTACTTTTGTACTGAATCTATTTAAATATGTAGAAATATCTTTGCCTTTATATTATATTCTTTTCATTTTCATATTGTGAAAGAAGTCAAATTTGAAAAGAAAATGAACAGTTTGATTTAGAATCAAATCTGAGTCTGGACATCTTTTTGGCTTCTCAGTCCAAAAGCCTTACAAATAACAGGCTCATTTACTTATATGTTACTGCTGACTGAATACCAAGACTGGTGCTTCACACAGGTGTCACAGACAAGGCACTCCCTTTCCAGTCCTTGGGCTGCAGGAGGTCACAAGTGCAGGAACACACGCAGCACTCTCCAGGTTCACAAACATGTGCAGGTTTGTGGTTCCCTTGGCAATCAGCAAGGCCCTTTTGTCTGACTGGCACCCCTGCTGCCTGGTCCCCTTCCCCACCCATGGATCTCCTCTTTGCTGGCTGGTCCAGCTTGGCAACCACTGCACACATTCAGCACTCACACAAGCGCCCCACAATCACTGGTGCCCCAGATACCGGTGCAAACCCTTCACCCACCAGATACCCCTGCTCCCCCCCTTGTCAGCTGGTCCAGCTTAAGGTTTGCCAGAGAACATTCAAGCACACTGCCCAGAGCCCCAGCAGCCAGCACACGGCCTCTGTCCTCTGCTGCCCCTCCAGCCACCAGCACAGAGCTCCTCACTCACACCGATGCTCTGTGTAGCTGTTTTTTGGGATCACCACCACTCCCACTTCATGGCTGGAGGTTAAAGATGCCCACTTATCCCAGTTGCTGAGACCACACTTGCTCCCACAGCTGACACCACAGGTTAGGGATACCCATGCCCCTGGACTGCACCCAGTAGCTGGCACCACATTCCACTCACACATATACAAGGTCTCACCAGCAGCTGGAATTCAGCCATTGTGTTGCACAAATACACACAAAATAGAGTGGGCTTACACAGAGAGAGTGAAGAAAATGTTTAAGAAGGAGATATGGGAAGGTAGGATAGACTGAGGTGGTTGGACACAGGGTTCAGTCAGAGAAGTGTGCTGACTGACCCCATTTTTCATGTAGCTGTTCCCTTTTACACCATTTTCTGTTTGCCCCTTACTTTGTTGCTCCCTGCTTGCCCTTACCCTGCACGTTGCCGCAGCTGTTGTCATTGTCCCACTGACCTTCTCCCATGTACCAAAAAACCAGTTTCCTGGTTTGCCTGCCTAATGACCAGGTTTGTTTCCTGTTCTCCTTGTAAACATTAATTGCTCAGGTTTTATGAGTGTGTTGTCTTCTTCCCCTTCCTTATCCCTCCAGCTGAATAAAGGAACGTTCTCACCATCCATATGCCCTTAGTGATTTGGGTGACTAACCACAATTGTTTATATCACAACCCCTCTTATCTGTGTGGTCAGGTTTGTCTCTGTGTGTTCTTGTTTATGGCCGCTTTGACCAGATGACATTAATGGCACAGACAAGCCCCTTACATTTACCCTCATATATTATTTTCAACTACACTAAAGCCAACTCAGAGGAGAAACCACACATAAATCATACAATACAAAAAAGAACAGAAGAAACACAATGGGGGAATGTGATTGAAGATGTCTTTTTAAGAAAATAATTTGAATTAATATTATTTTATATAAAGCAGAATCATCCTACAATTAATGATGCATAAGGAAGGGTACCATAAACAGAGGAAGAAAAGGTTCTAGAAAGGTTTTAAAATAACTCCTTTGTTAAATCTCTCAAATGAACTAATTCTTTCTCCAATGTGCAAACTCTTGAAGACCACTAGAAGTCTTACCTGCATTTACAGATTAAAATCACAAATCACAGCTATACATGAATACATATTATACAGTTGGTTAAACCCATAGTTTATATTTATATTTAAACATACAATTTTAATTTTAAATGTTTAGCCAATATTTCTTTTTCAATAGTCTTTTATGACTAAGTAATTATGTCAGAAAGAGATTCAGCTATTTCTTATAGGAATTTTTCTTTAAAAGTCAAATTTAGGAGAAAAATCCACCTTTTTAAGTATTAATTTAATGAAAGGTGTGAAGTAACCCTGTGAGCTCCTACTCATCCAAGGATCTACTCTAAATATTCTCATTTAGGGAATAAAAATGTATTTATGCTTCAAGTGCTGATAAAGCAGAGTAACAGTAATTTCTTTGTTTTCTGACCTCTGATATATTCTTTCATTTGTTCCTTAAAGAATACATTTACTGAGTCTCTTTATCTCATTTAATTCTCCTTTCTTCTCTTACTCTTGGATTTCACTGTTATATGGATTGTTATTTTTTTTCACACAGCTATAACTTTGGAAGCAGAATCTTCTAGGGGAATGATTTTCTCTTGCTGTGCTCCCAAGGGCCTAGTTATGCTCCTTACAGTGATGTCCCTGGTGACTATTTTGTTTAAACTTGGAGAATATCTGTTTTACTTTTGTATTTTACCAGTGAAAAACAATAGTATCAGTCACAGCACCAACAATAGCAATATTGAAAACCTGTACAGAAAAAAGGATGAAATCCACCACAGACAGGTCAATACGCAAAATCCAAGATGACATTTTAGCCCCAAATATTGAATATTGTAATATCCAGATGCAAATTTGTAGGTTGATAAAAATTAAGAAAAAACAACCTTTTGTTAGCTTGCACTGTGATCCTGCAATGGGGTTAGAGGTAGAATTTTTCCCACAATTATTCTTGAACTGTCACTTTTTTAGAAATCTTATATTAGATCCTCCTTTTTATGTGAGTAAAAATCAAATATATGAGTGGGAAAGCCTGTGCATTGCACAGAGAAATTGGACACTTCAAAATATTCACGTGTTGATTAGGGATTTAGGAAATATGGAGTACCAGAGAGTTAGTACCTGAAAACCCAGTGCTTTTCAGTCTTAGGACTCTGACATATATGCAGGTAGATATGCTCATCAAATTAAAAAGAAATGACTGTAGACTATCTAAGCATCTATAATAAATTACTGCCCATGGGCCACTATTTCCTGCCAACTCTATATAGAGAGTTTTATGAATCATGCAAGAAATTGGTGATAAAGATAAAATATCCGTTTTAGTCCAGCAGTTTCAGATCCATATCTCACCACGACCACTTCTTATAGGCTAATTATATAACAAAGCTGCATCACTGCGCAAATCAAAGTGTATGATTCATGAGACCAGGGCAAAAAAGAACAAAGTGGGAGTGTAGCTGAAGTGCAATTGTTGTAAATGATAACTTAGGAAGAAGGCCGAGCAGCTTCTGATTGAACAGTTTTCCAAGCCAGTTTCTTGCTGGACTCAGACAGCCAGTTATTGCACCATTTCATTCCCTGCTGTATCAAAGCTGTGAAAAGCTGGGCTCCGTTTGCTGCCAGCTCCAAAAGGAGAAGCTGGGACAGCAGCTTCTGCAGAGGGAGAGGACTCTCCTTTCTGAAACTCAGTTCTCTCTTCATTCCGCTCCCCCCGGCTGTGATGTGGAAACTACAAGCTCTGTGCGTCCACTGCATCCTTTCTATGGCATAACTGGCCCAGCCCCTGGTCTTCTTTCTTGTTGTAGAAAAATTACACTTCATTCAAAAACTCATGAGACAGCTTAAGAAGTTTTACAGCATTTCAGTCCCTGCTCAGTGGGATGTTAATGCCTTTTTTATTGTTAACAGTTTAAAATTTCTGAGATCTTGCAACCTGCTACTCTCAAAAATTCATTTGAAATCATTGAGACAGCATTTCAAATGGAAGTGTAAAGGCAGCTATCAAAACTTTAATAACGCCAGAAAAGAAAGCTTTTTGGGGTTATAATTTTTATTTTTGTTGAAAGCAGAAGAGACACAATATCAGCTTGCTGTTGGCCATTTATGTACAAATCTCTGGTTTTGTCAGTTTAAGACAGATTTTTTAAAAGACTCTGCACTCAGAAAAGTATTTTTATTTGTATATTATTTAGAATAGTTTTTCACATTTTTTAGCTCTTGGTTATTTCAAAAATAGCCAATTGAAACTAGTAAGTATTGTCTCTGTTACTAAAAAAAAGATACTTACATTGTTTTTAGTAAATAAAAGTGTGGAAACCAAAGCAGAGATACCCTTTATTGTTGGTTCCTGGCATATAAATTTCTTTAGGTCCTGTGAGGTTGCATTAGTTAAAGTAATAGCATGTCAAATCTAAAATAGTAAGGAAACAAAGTAGGAAACTCACCAGCATGTGTAATGGATAGAGCCAATTTATCTGTTTATTCTATAATTCTTTAAAGGAGCAATCAATTTAAGCAATGTATTGGGAATGTTTTAAATAATTTTTGAACTCAACAGTTTCCTGTATTGTATAGCAAGCTGCTACTACTCAGAAGTTTTGGGGCCAATTCCTGGTTCACATGATAGAAGTGTTACCAGTATCATAAAATAGATGCAAACATATGTTATGAAGTTAATGCTAAGATAGAAACAGCTTGGGCTGACAACATCCTGGAGACTGCATTAATGAATCATTTGCATAAAGTCACTTCAGTGGAAAACTTTATATTCAGTTTACTAATTTTCTCAGCCTGAAGAGAGGTAATTTAAAACAGTAGTGAAAAGAAAATACCTCAAGAACTGGTGGTTAGAGACATGTTCTATAAGTACTTCCTCTACTATGACTCAGGGTTTTTCCCTGTATCTTCTGTGTCCTTCTTCCATTACCTTTCTAATGTCTAATTTCCTTTTTTTTATAATATAGGGAGAGAGATTCTGCCCTTTCAAAATATATTCTTACACCAAAGTTTTCCTCCCAGTTTTAAGGACTTTCTAATGATAGTGTATTTGCATTGAAGTCTCTGTGTTTCTACCAGAATTTCCAGACTTGAAAATTTTGAAGCCAAATAGACAAATTCAATTTTTTTTGTAATGATTATTTCTTTGTTGTTTGACTTTCTTTTTACCTAAATGCTTGCATATTTATAGTCAAAGACGTTCAAAAATATTTTGTAACATATGTACTACTTTACACAAGTGCTTTTCTGATTAAAAAAAAATATTTTCTGGCCAAAAAAAAAAATTGGTTTTCTTACAAAACATTCTATAGCTCTTTCTTATACAGATAACTGGCCATCTACTTTAGGAAAATTGTTTTCAAAACAGTAAGCATATAAAATTGGAATGATCTGGAATTTCCTTATTTCAAAATTTGTCATGAAGATACATGGTTTGTTGTGTTATACAGAGTTATGATAAATGTATAAGCTTGTTACTAACAAATTTCTTTTTGCTGACTAAAGCCACCTAGAAAGCATGGAAGTAAATAACTAATAATAATTATCTGCTGGTTTTACATTGCTGTCTATTGTCTGATAATTATGGCTCTGACCTCTTTCTTTTTTATATTTTTAAAGAAAATTATAAATCATTGTTAACACGCCTTTGGCTTATTCAAGCAAAGTTTCTTTCGTAATACTTGCAAAATTTAGGATGCATCTGTAAAAAGCTGCAGCCAGGGATATTACCAAAGAAAAGAATCTCCAGTGAAATACTTTGGGAAAGATTAATTTTATCTTTTTGAGGATTTAAATTGAGTGATAAAAGAAAATTTCTCTTCAGATATCTAAAGCAAAATCCATCCAATATCAATACTTGAAACAAAATGGTAGGAAGCCAGGAAGATGTGGCTTGACATAAAAAATGTATTGCAAAATATGTACAACACGGAATAAAAATATAGCAGTTATTCATGATAGAGGACCCAGAAAAGGATGGGGCTCAAATCAAAGAAATATGCTTTCTAAGAAATTAGAGATGAAATTAAAAATGTAATTCATCAGACTTTTAACCTGATTTTTTACAGCTTTTCTGTACAGTTTCACTTTGAAGAATTATTAGATAGAATTTTGATTTAATTAACATGCATTTAAATCTCTATGATGAAACAGTTCCCATGTGTTTGCTTAAGTACCTTTCTGCAGGCCAGGGAAAAAAAAAAAAAAAAAAAAAAAAAAAAAAAAAAAAAAAAAAAAAAAAAAAAAAGAGAGAGAGAAAATTGGAAAACTGTTATGAGAAAGGGACACCAACGTTTTTGAAGTGAAACCTTAGTGCAGCTTGTAGCTGCTCATAGCTTTCAACTTTGAAATGGAATATTCACTTCAGGCTGCCATGCCATGGTCACCTCAGTTGGCTACCAGTGGAACTCTGTCAGTTGACAGGGTACAGAATAATTCACATTTCCAAAGTGGAATGAGAAAACTAGGAAACACTCCACTTAGGTATTACTTCTAATCCTAAAGAGACTTAAACAAGTCTAGTCACTCTCTTTAAAAATAAATTCTGTGTTTATCCAATGTCTTCTCCTTTCTGGATGTTTACTTCTTGAGAAATATTATTTGCATTCTGAGATACCATTCAAGTTGAAACCCTTTGGTCCTGCTATAACTATTAATTCAAAATAATCAACAGTTAAAAAATAAACACAGTTTTATGTCAAATATGAACAATTTAAGACCTTTTTTCCCTGAAAAGCAGTCATCATCTGAATTACTAAAATAAATATTCAGACCTTAAAGATGCATTGATTTCAGTAGTAGGACAATCTTATTTTCTATGAGAGTAGAAATAAAGGGCATTAGTAAGTCCCATATTTTACATATTTTATGAATCCATCTGGGAATTACAAAGAGTCAGATTTTCATTTTAGACCCCGTCTATTCCATGTAAACCAATACTGAAAGTAGCAAATAATTAGAATATGGTCATGATTCTGATGATCATTGTGAGGTGACAAAGAGAAAATACAACAGAAAGTAAAAGCTCATTCTCACAAAGACAGCTAAATCCATGACTGAAATTTCACCATCAGATTTTGTAGTAATTTTGCATTATTTTATACTGGAAAGGTCTTTCAGAGCTTTGGGATGTGACCAACTAATCCACTTAATACTTATTTAATTATCTCAGCACTCTATTTTACAATTCTCCATGCAGTACTTAGATGTGAACTGATACCTTCTCATCACAGATCTTAGAATACAACCTTCACAAAATTTAATCAAGGGGAAATTAAAGTAGAACA
>VXBN01003032.1:327093-405991 GCA_013397395.1 Sinosuthora webbiana | reverse complement strand
AAAAAAAAAAAAAAAAATCACCTATATTCTAGTAGTTTTGTTCATTTACACTTATTCACAGTACATAAATGAATAACATTTTTCCTATACACCTCATAATTTTGTGATAAATTTTGAAGATACAAAGGCTCTTAATAATTTAAATCTCAAGCATAATTGTAAATGTAAGATATAGGAATAATGGTAAAAATATAAATATATATATATAAAATATAGGATATATTGAATAGCAATGCCTTTTTTTTTTCTTTTTTTTTAGCAAGCATGTACTATCTTCAGGATCTTGACCTGAAGATAATCTTACAGTTAAATTATAAGGTCAATAGTAAACACTGCAAGAGCACTACATGAGTGATACTTATGTGATTGACCCTGTTAGTTATCATAGGAAATAAACCTAATACAGACATTGAAGAGGGGCATATTGAATAGATGTCAACTGTTTGACCACAGCTCCCACAGTACATGCTGGATTTGCATGAAATGATGTACACCATGTGCTGGAGACCCACAGGAACATATGATGGAGAAAAGTCATCTCAAGTAATGAAGATTTCATGACCTTTTGTAACTGTTGTAGTTTCATTAAGATAAATTGTGTTTTTAATTGCAATGGTGTTTTTAACATTCCATTGTAAGACTGTTTTGTCATTCTGACTTTAGGGAAGAAAAAAACCCACAATCACCTCTTACAAGGTTATATTCCCTCCACCCTTTGTCATCCTGTCTTCATTAAGAACAGCTAAGAACATGTAGTTTCAGAGATGAGACCAGAGTGCCATCTAAGATTCTAGTTTAAAAAACTCAAAACCCTAAGGTTTTTGTTTTACATTTTTATTCTGACTATGAAATTGAAACCTTTTTCATCACTGTGGAAACCAAACTGACTAATTTCACTGGTGAACTACTGTAAAGTGTTCTAAAAATACAGATGATGGTGAATAACTTGCCCGATTTGAATCTTACTTACAGTGTTTTTCTTCTGTTCACTACGAGTGACTTGATATTAATCTGGAATATGCAGCTTCAGGAGCTGTTCCTCTGTCTTCATCTGCTTCTTTCAAGAGCCACAGAACTACAAGATTCAGCTATTTGTGTGCATATTTGCATATTTGCATATTTGCATAAATAAATAGAATTTGTATTTATTGATGCTTTTCTCCAACACTGATCTTTCTCTTATTGATAACAATTTTTCCCCCAAAGGAAAGATTCACTGCATATGTGGATGATAAGATCTACCTATTTAAACTTGAAATATACCTTGTTCAGGTCCCAAATGAATTTGTTTGGTTTCATTATGTAGTATAATGTTTTCCCCCCCGTCTTACTACTTTTAAAATCCTGATTGCGTAATGTTTGGAGGTGCTGGCTGGAGTTACTTTTACTCTTGTAACTCTCTCTCCCCTGCACCAGGGGGAAATGAGCGGGTGGCTGATGAGGGTTAAACTAAGACAATCCTTGCAGAAGATATAGAAGTTGCTATACTCTGCAGATCTTCTTTCAAAAGGTTTCCTGGATAGTTCTTAGCCTGCCTGAAATCATCATCAAATTAGGGTGTGCAAAGGTATACTGTAACTCACAGAGATAAGTATATGCAGCAAAAATTCCAGTTGTGACCATAAGAGGTATGAAGTATTTTTATCTGTGGCTGCCAAAACAAAAGTTAATTATGTTTCTCTGCTGTAATAGGTGAAGTTGAATATGGGATGGTTAAAACCTTTAGAGTAGAAAATTCAGACACTGATCATAAAAAAGAAATTCCCTACATAATCTCTCTTTACAAATCTGTTTTAGTGGTTGTTTTATTTTTATTTTCCTTTATGCCCAGAATTGTCCTGCTGGCGATATCCATTGTCTCAGAGTCATTCCTCACTGTGTGGACTGCACAGTTCTTTCTTGCCTACATCCAAATGTAGGTGTGTTAGAACAACCTTGCAGAACCATAAATGACACTGAACTTTAATGCTAAGTTTTTACTACTGTTTCTTTCATCCTGCAGTTAAGACAACAGCTTTCATTGATAACTACCTCAACCGTGCATGTAAGCTGTCCTTGACTTGTATAAACAAATTCCCTACACTGTGTAACATTTCTGTTTATTGATCAAAATCTTGACTGTAGCCATGAATGTTATCAAACATCTTACCAAGGCTTCCCTCATTCCAAACACCTTGTTATAGGAACATATCCTAAATTCTGAACCTTTGTGCCTGGTATAAATTTTTGTGTTCCTGAGCCTAACTGTATGTTTTTTTTTACAGAACACCTAGATAACAAACAACACTTAAACTGATTTTACATATGTTCAGTTTTTCTCAATCACATACAATAGGGCTTATATATTTAAAATAGTCTTTTATAACTTTATATTCAACAAAATATACATTTTTTTCTTTATTAAAGTGAGACAATCTCTAGCATAGTTAGCCATTTCAGTGGGAGACCTAGTTTTAAATACAATTGAAAGTATTAGACTATGCATCAGATTCCATAATTTTCTAAATTCAAGTGATTTTGTCTTTTAGAAATCATATGGCATGGAAAGAATTAAAGCAAGGAATTCAAGAATAAAAGCTCAACCTCTGAGGAGAGAGTGACATGTCAAGAGAAAGAGTTTTATGAATCTATTTATTTTAAGTACTTGACAAGATCTCCATTTTAAAAAATAATGTGCCACACATACCACTATGTTGAAAGAAAAATTGGAATCCCTTGTATGGGAACACCAGAAACAGACTGTCTACGTTTGACTCCTTGAGATCTGTGCATTATTTCAGGCTTGCTGCACTCATGTTTGATTGTCACGATTGTGTGTTTCAGGCTCATGATTCTAAGTATTCTTTCTGTATTTTTCTGGAAAGAAATGTTTATTCGTAATTGTATGTGATATGGTACTGTATTTTTACTTGATTAAAATCTCATGTGTGAGAATTGAGTTTTGCTTTCTGGTTTCTTTTTTTTTTAAATCATATAATGTTTGAATTATATCTCTTTTTACTTCTTAAATCAATACCAATCAAATGATACAGAATTCTAAGATACATTTCTATACAACAGTGTTATTTTATTAAAATTAAATTGATTTAATCTCTGTTTTAAAAGTGGGATATAATACAATTAAAACAAATCAAATATCCTCTCCCTCAGAGAAGAGGCAATGGGAAAATCATGATGGCACATGCAATCTCGTTAGCAGGCTATCAAGCAAAAATAACTGTTATTAGTCTCATCTGTCTTAACTGTATGAGCATGTGGCCAGGGTCTATAATTAAGTTTCAGTTTCTAGGATGCAGAAACTCTAGAAACCAAGAAGTAGAATTCTAAGTTCAACCTTCTGATGTGATTAAGCCTATTATGACCACAGCTCACTAAAGAGATTGTAATCTGCTTTTATTTTCACTCTGGTCATCACTGGTTTGTGTGGATTAGGTTTTGAAATGAATACCATCTAGATTTACATCCAGTTTTATCTAAATCACTAAAATTTGAGAACACTGGAGAAAGAACAGCTTGGAATTTGTGATGAAATAAATTTTGTCAAAACACATCTATTAATCCAGACTGAAAAAGTTAGTGGGAGCATATAAAATTCAAGAGTTTTTTTGTTTTTTTTCTTGTTAAGAAAGCATTTTCTAGCCAAAATAAATGAGACTTCTAGATAGAGCCTAAACCCTCAAGCATCCAATAGGTTCAGTTAGAGTGGCTAGAGTAAAAGTTTGACCATATCTTTTATTAATATACATATCTTCACATGAGTTTCTTTATAAACAAATTGAAATATCTCAATTTTGTACAGTTACTGAGTAAATTGCAAACTTCACTAATTTTTCCATTGCAGATTTTCATTTTCTGATCAGCCCTAATAAATTTCAAATCTTTATTTTTGATCCACTTCCAATTCAAAATGTTCTGGAATGTTGCAAAACACAATGGATGAAATTTGCTTGGGTATTTCTGGCACAGATGGACATCTAATGTGTCCATATTGACCAAGAAATTACTTTTCAAGGAGAAATAATAAATCCATAGACCGTTTGACCAGAATACTATTTTATCTGAAATTTGGTTTAAAAAGAAGCAGGTATGTATTCCCTTCATGTCGCAGCAAATTGACATAAAGAGGGAACATTTTTTTGAGACACTTAGATATAGATATAGATGACATAGATATGTAGACAGATAGATACAGATATAAATAGATATATAGATATAGATATAGATATAGATATAGATAGATGTGATATTACATATTTTAGTTTGTCTGAAAGGAATAGAAGTAGCAGTTTACCATGCAGCAGCATTTTCAGATGAGGCACATACATAATTCAGATTAATTTCCAGCTTTTGTGGAAAAGCCCTGACACTGGAAGCCTTTGTGCAGTGCACAGGACTTGCACTCTAGTTCAAGTGTTAGTGGAAGGTACACCTGATCTCAGAGTAAAGCACCTTTATCCTTTGCAGTCCATATGAAGAACTCTGAGAGTACTTTCTTCTGGACACTACCTTTATTCAGTTCTTCTGACAATATAAACCCACCCTGATGCTGGGGGAAAAGAAAAACTAAAATTATCCCTTCATCTTGCTGATCAGGCACCTCAACACACACTTCTTTTGCTGACAGGAGTGAGCAGTTATGATGGCTTCTCAGCAGCTTCCAGCATGTAATAGTAGACTTCTCTGCCCCACATTTCATCTTCTGATTATACATTTGTGCCTCATTGATTACACTTTTGTGCCCCACTGAGTTAGGAAGGATCAGGTCAACAAATAATGCAGTGCATCAGCACTTCTGCAAGAAAAAAATGCTTTATTTAGGGCAGGGCAGACTTGTTTTAAAAACTTTTTGGTTTGTTTTGTTTTGCTACCTAAAGAGAGTATTTGAGACTTTAATTAGCTTGGTTGGTTCTAATTTTTTTTTTTTTTTAATCTTCTTTTTGAAGTTTAGACTTTCTAATGCTGTAGAGACAAATATTGCAATTAAACATGCACCTTTATTAAAGCATAAATAAATTAGAGAAAAAGATCCTTGAAGAAAAGTTCAGGGTGCCTTCAGCAGAAAAATGACCACCCACCTTCCCACACCCCCATCAACACAGATGTGTAGCTAACAGATTTAATTAGAAAAATCTGGAATTCTCAATAGGATCAGTTCTTGGCACTGAGATTATTTGAGCTGTAATTCTCTGATCAGTTTTACATACTTTCAGTACAATTTGGTGGAGGTATGAAAGTGCTACCTTGCCCATCCTCTGTAGCTACTGTTGTACACAGATTCTTCTATACTCACCTCTTTTGCTTGTCACTTAATCCCACAGGAAGAATTGATTCTGCATGTCCAGTCAATGCAATGTCAATTTGAAGCAAGTGAACACACTTAGAGAATGCAGTATTTGTCATTATACTATTGGCCTACATTAAGATTGGGATTTAAGAATTACCGCAATTCAGACATAAACAAATGACAACAACGTGTCAAGAAAAGCCTCTCCTACTAGTAATGCATTTCTTACCAGCTTGATACTTGTGCTTTTTCTTAAAATGCATATAATGATACATCCTCTGATTTTAACTTATTTTCCATGTTGATATTTCAAAAGAGTGACTAAAGAAGGAAATTGCTGAGAAGAACTTGATGGCTTTTCTTAGTGCTGGGAAGTACTAAGTACTTAGTACTTACTAGCATTCTGGGAAGAGAAAATAATGTCTGTTATGTTTCTGAGTACAATACATCAATGGTGTATTAAGGCTAATAGTCAGTTCACAGAAAAGAGGCTGTGTGCCACCTGAAAAGAGTAGCTTGATGTTTATACTTTGGAATTTAATGGAAGTACTCACACTTCCCTGGATTTTATTTGGATCAGGCAACAGAAGGTCAATTCCTCAAGATATTTGAAATGCACAGATATGAAAAGTCCCATTACATAGATTTTTAATTTGTTTAGATTATTGATGTTTGTTTAGATTATTGATATTTGTTTAGATAATAGATTGGCCCATCTGTGTCCTAAAGTAAGGGAGGGAGTATCTCAGAGACAGAGTACTTAAAAAAAGCACCCACATCTATGGATTCACAATTTCTGGCTCCCATTTCTGACTCAAAAAATTGACAAGGGAGTCCTTGTGCCCTTACACAAACCCTTAACTCAAATAAAAAGACAGGAACTTCCCAAAGAAAGGTCTTCTCACCCAAATCCAGATATCTGAGACAGAAAAAAAGAACTGCATTCAAACTTGCTTTGCTAATTTTGGAGAGCTTACCCAACTGAAGGAAGAATGGAATTCAACACTAACTAAGAGACATTATGAGTTTGGCTGCAATGATATTTTTTCTATCAATATAAATTCATTTATGAACCTAAAACAGTATGAATGGAAAAAAATTAATCTCCCCACCTCAGAAAACTCCATAATAAAAAATCTGCGATATAAAAAATCTCAAATTCTTTTGAAATAGGCACTTAAAACATTACACGATCAGTATTACTGTGGAATTATTAAAGTGAATACAGTTTCAGAGCAGTTTTATGAGAAAAATTATCATAGAACCACAGAATAAGCTGAGTTGGAAAGGACCCAAAAGGACCATTGTGTCCAACTCCCTGACCTGTACAGCCTAATTCCCCAGAAGCACACCACATGCCGGAGAGCATTTTCCAAACACTTCCAGGGCTCTGTCAGGCTGGTGTGGTGCCCACAGCCCTGGGGAGTCTCTTCCAGTATCCACCTACCCTCTGAGGGAAAAATCTTATTCTAATATCCAACCTAAACCTCTCCTGGCACATCTGCAGGCCACTTCCTCAGGTCCTGTCACTGGTCACCACAGAGAAGAGATCAGTGGTTGTCCCTGCTCTTCCCTTCATGAGGAAATTGTAACTGCAGTGAGGGCTCCCCTCAGTCTCCTCCAGGCTGAACAGACCAAGTGACCTCAGCCACTCCTCATACAGCTTCTTCTGAAGGCCCTTCACCATCTTCATTGCCCTCCTTTGGACATTCTTTAATAGTTTAATATTTTTCTTGCACTGTGGCACCCCAAACTGCCGTGATGACTTGAGGTGAGGC
This sequence comes from Sinosuthora webbiana, assembly GCA_013397395.1. Classification (NCBI taxonomy): domain Eukaryota; kingdom Metazoa; phylum Chordata; class Aves; order Passeriformes; family Sylviidae; genus Sinosuthora; species Sinosuthora webbiana. Next base: position 398,929 of record VXBN01003032.1, on the reverse strand, counting down.
TGCCCCAGTGCAGAGCAGAGCAAAGCAGAGCAGGACAATTCCCTCCCTGGCCTGGCTGGTGATGCTGTGCCTGATCCACCCCAGGTCATGCTTGGCCCTCCTGGCTGCCAGGGCGCTGCTGACTCATAAAACTTTCCATCATTACCTTATGAGAATAAAACATTTTCAAGATTGATGAACAGCAGTAAAGGGCATGTCTGAAGCAGTATTTTTAAGATTTCAGAAAAAAAAAATAAAAATCTGTAATATGACAATAATATATTTAATTTTAATCATTTGGCAAATAACTGGAACATTTGTGTGAAATTTATAGCATCAGTTGAGCACCACTTTTTCAAAACTAGAACACATTAGACACCCAGCTGGGATAATTTAGTGTAGAAATGGTCTTTTTGCAGTGTTGCTTAAATAAGATAAAAAAAAAATATTTTAGAAGCAATATTTCTTAAAAAAAAAATTCTGTGCTTTAAGATGTCACTTACTGATACTTTTCTGGTAATAGTCTCAAATTGAATGATATTGTGGCATAAATTGCAGTAAGTAATTAACGAGAGCTGCTATGAATTACAGGAAGGTGTTGGGCATAGGTGGACTGGCTGCTGGGCATCAAATATTGTTTTTTCCACATCTTACTATCAAGCCTATTCTGTAGTTTTCTGGTGGGTTTTTTTTTTTCAGCTCCAAACTGTTTCTAAGGATGTAGCTACATGCATTTGCCTACATCCCTGACTTTCCTTGAAGCTAGAATTTGTAGCTTTATATACAATGTGATATTCTTGGTAGAAGCAAGAATAAACAAGACAATATGTAAGCTGAAGGAGTCCCCGAAGTGGCAACGTCCTTGGAGTTTGACTATGGGTTACCAGGAAAATATAAGGACAATACAGTGAGACCGTCTGGATGGTAACAAAATCAGTCAGCTTAGAGGATCAGAGGAGAAGGAAATTTTTTGGTGGGAAAGGAAATGCTGATTTATTACTTCCCTTCAACATCTTTGTAAGAGAGACTGCACAGACAAAGCTGTGAATATAAAATCATTAGAAAGCTTCAGCAACTCAAAGCAGGTTTTGGGATGTTGTGGTTAGAGAGAGTTAAACAGCATTTTCTTTACTCTGAAAATAGGAGATGGAGACACAGATCTGCTCAGTATTATATAATGAATCTCTTATTGAATCAGGAAGTGAATACTGGTCTCCTGAGGGCAAGACAAGTATCTGACCTACAAGTCTTTCCTTTTTTTTTCGGAGAACATTTTCTTTTCTTCTTCTGCCTTGTTTAAAACCTTGCTACAAATTATTATACCTCCTGTGTCAGGTCAGTGAGGAAATCTGGGAATCTGAATGTCATATTTGCAGATGCATTCTGGATTTTTACACATGTTCTTGTGGAATTTTGTACTCATATTCCTGTAAAAGCAGCTATGAGAAACTAACAATTTTCAACATATGATACAATTTGCATTAAAGCCTGAGTCTTTAACTGGATGACAAGGGACATCAACTGGAACTCTTGGAGTTCTTGGAGCTGTATTAGCTCATGGTCCTCTTAGAATGAAACAATGTATTACCCTCTCAGATGTTAATCCTGTGGCTCATATTAAAGCCAAATTGTTGGAAAGTTGTTGGAATGAGACCTTTACTGATCCCACCCATTATTATTATTAAAATTTTGAGGAAAGATGAAAACTATAGGAATACGTGAACCATCTGCTCCCTCAAATGTTTTTTTTTTAAATGGTTTTACTCTGTAGACTCATGAATCTTAAGTTCAACAAGAAAGGACTGTGTTCTGTTTCATTTTCTAATAGAGAAGAAAATAAACCAGCATGGGTTTTTATGTATTCATGTTTAGTCCTGAAAAGAGTTTTCCAGCTAATCATGCAAATTATCTTGGTGATTATATTGCCATTGGAGGAAGATAGGACACAAATAAAAGTTTCGGATTATATTACAATAAATTTACTTCAGGCTAGTTGTCAGTGTTTCTAGATTTATAATTCAGTAAGTAATATGTTCAAAAATGTAATTAAGAATTCTTGCCTGGGGACATCAATACAATGGAGTAGAAAGTTAAAGATGCCTAGGACAACCACTTCTGTGTATTTGTAATTGCATCTGCCTGAAAAAACAAGATATTTTCTGGCCCATATTCAAATAAATGTTGGAGGTTTTCTTCCTTTCAAATATTAGTGCTTGAGAAGCTCTATGCAAGCTGGCTTCAGTGACAGAATAAGAGATAATGTCAATTCAATCACTGTATAAAAACAACTTTAAATACTGTGATTATGCATTGTCATGATTTAAAGATTTCAAGAGAATGGGATTCTCCTGAAGCTCAGAATTTGTCTACTGGATCTCTAGGAATGCTTGATGGCATGTTCAACTGAATAGGGAGCTGTCAGTTCACACTGAATACATATTTGAGATATACTGGAGATTGCAGCAAAGGTCAAAAACTCCTTTTCACAATTCAAGATACATCTTCATACATATGCTGTGACTTTTTAATCTAGGTTTTAATTCATGGAACCATTGGATGTGCTGAGTTGGAAGGGATCCATCAGGATCATTGACTCCAGCTTCTAGCCCTCTGCAGGACACCCCAAGAGTCACACCTTGTACCTGAGAGCATTGTGTAGATTTTCTTGCTGTGTTTTTATTGACAGTGTGGAGAGCCAGTATCTTCCTAAATGATCCCCTTGAAAAAGAGAAAGAAACTTAACTGGACTCCTTCCTGAATACAACTGGTTTTGGTTTATTACTGATCAACAGTGACATTTCCATGAATTGAAATATGTGCACAATCTGCCTTCATTCATGAGCAGCTGACCTAAGTATCCAAATAGACACTTCATGATCAGTATCCAGCTTTAGCTGGATTTTTTCTTCCCATTTCATACTCTTTACTGTGTCATTTTAGACCATTCATAATTTTGACTCACTTTATTATTTTGCACTCAGTGTACCACATAATAGTAGCTTTTGGTCTGTCATGTATATGAGCAAAATATTTCAGGTGGATTAAATGACATTTCTAGGTCCCTTCAAACAGAACTGTTCTATTCTATCCTATTTCTTAAATATATTTCATGGCTTATTGTTCTGTGTGCCACACTGAAATTTCTTTAGTCATAGGAACCCCACACAGAACTAAGATAAGCCCTCTCAAGAGAAAAGAAACTGTTTCCACACTACTGCATGGCTGCATTGGCTACATCCATACAGATGCTGAAGGGATCAAGACAGAGACATTAAACATTAAAATTGTCACCCTTATCACCTGATGAAAATGAGTAATTGTTCTAGCGTGAACTTCAAGTTATCATTACTAGAAACATCTCTTAGATATAATCATATTCACAATGTCTGCTTATTGCATAAGTGCTTCACTAATTTCACACTCCAGTACCTTGGCAGTGTGCATCTGTGAAACACTTAGGAACCACGTAATTTGTTATATTCATAGTCATTATCCTTGTTTTTGCCAATCATTTAATGGCAGGATAAAGTATTTTTTTCTTGTTATAAAATCATTTTCAAGTGCAAATTTAACTCTGGTACAGCATCTTTGGAAAATTGTATTCTTATGTGTGTTTCTGCCTCTTAACTGCTCTACCATATTTTGATAGTATTTAGAGATTTTTATACAATATATCATAAAATAAGACTTTTATTAATTTCTCTTTTTCAAAATACCTCTCCTTACATGGAAACTTTTTAAATATTTGCATGAACTTCACCGGTCGTTACTGATACTGGTGTAATATGGTAACATTGGAGCTGCAAAGCAAACTCAGTTTTATGTTAAGCTTGAGTTTTAAAATATTCTTATTTTTCAATATTTCTTCAGTTTGGATTTTAGATTGCTATTGTTTTCCAAATCAAAGGGCAGCAGTGGAACAATCAGCACGGAAAGAAGCAGCTATTTCTTCAAGTACTTTTTTGTTTGCTGTGCAGAAGAATTCTGAATTCATCATCTTTTTTTGTTTCTTTTTGATATTTCTGGCTGAGAGCTTTAGTTAATATCATATTGAATTCAATGGAAACTGATATGGTCAGCACCCAGTAAAGTAAAATTTTATGGTTATAATATGCTAATTTTTCTTCACAGGAATTCCTTACAAAGGTCTGGGAATACCCTCAAACAACTGTTATATTTTACTGTAGGCTAGAACACCTGATAGGTTATTACATAGACAGCCAGGTGAAACTGAATCATTTCATATCATTATTTTTTAGTCATAAAAAGGAGGAACAGCTATTATTTATTCCCTAAAATACAGAAATTCATAATGTTCCCAAGATTTCAAAACAAGCTTTTGGAATATAATACTTCATGTGTTTCATTCCAAAGGAAGGGAAATCTGCAACAAGCTGAATGAAAACAAGCTAACACATTACACTCTTAATATCAGTTGCCCAAGAAGTTATCTGTGTTACTTGTTTTACTACTGGCTACAATTATTCTGTAGATTTTTGGTGGGGTTTTTTTTAGTGCTTTTTTTTTGTTGTTGCTCTTTTTTGGGGTTTTTGTGTGCCNCCCTGAGTCACTCCACCTCACTCTCCCAGCGTTGACATCATTTTAAAACAGGCTGGCTTTTTTTTTTTTTTTTTTTTTTTTTTTTTTCTTTTTTTTTTCCGATGAGTCAGAAGATAAAAAGGGCAGGAAATAATTAATTCAAATTTGGGTATTTAAAGTTGGGTTTATACAGTGGATTGTCATAAACCATAAATCTCATAAATATTATTGAATTAAATACAACCCATGACAGCACCTAGCAAAAGCAAATTCTGTGGGAATGATGTATCAGTGCTGACTTGTGGAAGTCAACTAGTAGGGGAAATTATTGCAGTCAAACAAGCCCACAACTAATGACATAACTACACTTTCTGTTAGAAGAACTGTATGATTTTAGATTAAAAAAAAAAAAAAAGAAAAAAAAAAAAAGAAAAAGAAGCTTTGCTGTCTGGTAAACAGATTCTGGTAATCATCTTTTTCCACAACCATATTTCTGCTCTGAATATAAGTACAGACAGCTTATGGTCAAATGAATCCTTTACCTTCTTTTGTAATTCTTAAACAGGTTGAACTTCTTGGGAATAGTCACAAAAGCTGACTTCTTACTAGGATTGTTGCTATAATAAAAGAGGCAAAGGAACTGCTGTACCAGAAAATTTCTAAAACAGTTCCTTAAGGTTATGTGTAAGATTTATTTCCTGATGCTTAGATACGCTTGCAATGTTTCACAGTACTTTCACAGTTTTCAATACATGAGTGTCCTTTAATTGAGGAGAACAGTGGTAGCCTTTATATTCCAAGAAAGACAGGCTGAATCCTGCACAGGCCAGGATTGTATTAGGCTCCTCCAGGTATACTAGGCTGCTGTTTGTCATTCCCAAGGCTTTAGAGTTTTTATTCTTAGGATACAGATCCCATTTTACAAATGTTCTTTACACTGTTGTCCCAAGATACATAATTTTCATTGTTTATAATAAATAATTGTTTATACCTGATATCTGGTGGATTCCAACTTGCTTGTCAGCAATCTTTTCTTTTAGTCATTGATCGCTCCTCCATTTGCTGTGCTATCTATTGTTTTTTTTCCCAGCAGTAATGCTGCAAACAAGGCCAAAAATAAAAGTCCTCTGGCATTTTTTTAGAATACATGTTCACTGGTAATTCTTTAAATACAGTATATTAACACCTACATGTTAGAATATTTTATTTAGTTTAGTATGCATAATGGTGTTCTCAATTTCTCCTTTGTTAATCAGCATGTTCAGTGTGAAACGAAATGACCTACAGAAGTAAAACAAGATCATCAGCATCATCCTCACACAAGTTCAATGATAGCTTTCCCTGATCAGCGTACAAGCAAGTTCAAAAGTGTGTCTTTCCTATAAGCCCATGCTGATTGCCATTAATTGTATTATCCTCTTTTAATAGGTTATTCATCAAATCCCATATCTCTTGTTCCATAATTTGTCTGGGATCAATGTCAGGATGACAGGCCTATAATTAGATGTCCCATTTACACTTTTAAAATATTGGCATAACATTAGCTTCATTCCAACCCTTTGGAAATGCTCCAGTGCTCCAAGACTTATTGAAAATCATCACTGATGATCAAGAGATCTGCTCAGCTGACTCTTTACTGCATTTGCAGGCAAAATTATTTGGACCTGCTGATTTAACATCTATCATACTGTTATTTAGCAACCTTGTTATTTCCCATTAATATGGAAAGCCTTTTACAATTTAAATTCATCCAACTACAATATCGAGCTTTTTCACAAAACCATAAAATTATTCCCTCATTCCCAATGCTGTAATTTAAATTATTTCTCTGGTTTTTAGGGTTTTCCCCTTCTATATTTTCTTCTTCTACTCATCTTTTTTCCTCCTCTCTCTCTGTATACATATATATACTGGACATAGTCTTCTAAGCTTTTGGAAATTTATCAAAAGTTATGAAAATAATTCTATGACTCTGTTAGGAAAACTTTGATTACATGCCTAATTTGTTGTGTCTTTGAAAAGTTAGATTAACTCTGTGCAAGGAATACACAGGATTTCTGAAATTTGGTTATGTTTATTACCTCAAAGCTAGTAAACAAACAGATGAGATTCTGCTCTGTGCAAGACCAAATCTGATATCTTTATTAACAAACTTAAATGCAAAAGAAAAAAAAAAGAAAAAAAAAACCAAACCCACCATAACTTGTTTTGAAACGTGGATGAGCTGCTTGGCCACTTTAAGAAACATTGCCAATGGCACTGTCAAAACCAGGGTTTATTACAAATTTGTGAAAATAGAGTTTTACAGAGTTGAATGGCAAGTTTCACTCTATTGCTTGCTACAAAGACTAATACAAAGGAAGGTCAAAATAGCAGTAATTTTGAATGATTTATAGGGAGCCAGGAATGTAAAAGTAGGTAAGAGAGAAAAGGATTTGGAGGGAAAGGTGTAGCATGTACATGCTACAAAGTATGTAGCATCTCTTAATCATCCTGTACTTTAATATTTACAAAGTGATTTGTTAGACTTCACTACAATTACAACAACTTAACTATAGATTTGAAATAGCAACATTCTGTCATGTTTTAACCTCTGCTGTCAACCCAGCCCCATGCGACTGCTTGCTCACTCCCCTACCAGTGAGACTGGGGAGAAAATCAAAAGGGAAAAGGAAAACTTGTGGATTGAGATAAAGGCAATTCAATAAGGAAAGCAGAAGCCATGCACACAAACAAAACAAAACAAAGAATTTTGTCACTGTTTCCAATTGGCAGGCATATATTTAGCAATCCCCAGGACTTGGGGAGACATATGTCATCACTCAAAACCTTCCCTCTTTTCCTTCTTCTTCCTCCCCCTTTGTGTACTGAGCATGATGTCATATGATCTGGAATACCCCTCTGATCAGTTTGAGTTACCTATCCTGGCTGTGTCTTCTCCCAGTCTCTCATGCAACCCCAATTTCCTCACCAGTGTGGCTGTATGAAAGGCAGAAAAGGCCTTGGCTTTGTGTAAGCCCTGCTCAGCAATAACAAAAATATATCTGTATTATCAACCCTGTCTTCAGCACAAATCCAAAACACAGACCCATGAGACACTGGGAAGAATGATAACTCTAACCCAGACAAAACCAGCACACATTCATACAATAATCAATTCACACACAGAGGTAAAGTAATCCATACAGCTATTTCTATATGTTGAAAGGTACCTATCAAAAATTCCCCTCAAGTTCAGAGAAACACTCACCTCACTCAAATATGTTTGTGTTTCCCCACAGACAGAGGGTGGACATCAAGGAGTGTGGAGATGAGAATGGGGGCTATCAGTCCAGGCCTCCAAATACAACTGACTTTGAGAGCTCTGAGAGGTGTCAGAGGGAGGAGGTGGCACAGTCTCCTGTGGTCCCAAGATGACTAACTTCTGGCAGCAGTAAGTTTCCATCCTGGCTACTTCTGATAAAATATTCAAGTAGCTGGAAGGTCTGTAGAAGAAAATGCAAGGTGACTAGTGAACTCAGTGGATAACAAAAATATTGGCTGTTATGCAGACAACCCTTTACTATTCATCAACCAAATTCACTTGCCCTTTAAGACAGCTAAATGCAGAACAACCTAGCTAATCAACAAAAATTGTGGGAAAACTCAAATATCTTTGAAATGTGACTAATCAGAAAGCACTTTAACATACTTATGGCAGATGATATTTTCAGACTATTGAGTCACAATAAGCAGAAGACTATTGAGTAGAAAGAGGGAAATTGTATTGTCACATTAGTGAGGTCATTACCTGAGTACTGACTGTGTAAAGCTCTTTAGAGCAAAGATGGCAGGTTGAAACAGCTTCATAAAACAGGTAAGAGTATTCATGGTTTGACAGTGACCTAAACAGAGACATGCTTTTCGGCTTATCCAAGAGAAGTTTCAGAGGTAATTTCATCATAAACAAAACATACAGAAATTTGAAGTATAACTGGTTTGTGATTTAATGAGCCATTGCAATAACTTATGAAAGACTAGGACACATTCTACTTTATATGATGTCATTCATTCAAGAGAACTGACTTTTGGAAAGAGATAATATAGCTGAAAGTAATGAATACATCACAAAAATGAAGCAAAATTGTATGCTTTATGCTATGCAAGATATTGGATTAGCTGATGGTGTTGATTTCTTCATGCTTTAAAATTTGTGAGTCTAGAGAGGAATTAATACTTGAATTATACAGCTAGAGAGGAGTATTCAGCACTTAACAGAGCAATAGCAATAAAAATTTTACTTTGCTAGAGATGATCTTGATACTGGACCATTGCTGCCAATGAGAGGATTATTGCTGAGTTCAGTGAAGCATCCTTCTATGAAGCCACTCACTTGGGAAAAAAAGGAAGATTACAAAAGCAGAAGCTAAAGTAATGATAAAAGGAGGAATTCTGGATGGAACAAAGTATAAACCAAGTCAAAGCTAAAATAAGGGAATATTGTTAGCTGGATTGTTTTCAGTTTATTAAAACTAGATGCTACACTTTGCCTGTGCTCTGACACTGCACATTTGTTTAAGTTTATGCTGTCCATAGTCTATAGAACTTAATGAGAAATATTGCCTGCGTTGTATATTGGATGTTCATACTGACAAGAAAATGTCACAGTCAATACCAAGGAGCTAAGCTTGAAGGGTTCACCTCCAAAGAGCATGTTGACTTCTGGAGGCTTGCCACATATAGAGGGAGCCAAGGTCTTACATTTTCACAGTGAGATTTAACTCTACAAACATTCTGGCTGTTTTTCATAAAGAAGAGTTGATTTTTTTCCTTCTGATATAAAGAAATAGCTTCTAGTCATGTTCATGTACTGAAGAAGCCAGACACAGTTGTCAGGCAGTGGCATCATTAATGTTTTAATAAAAATTAGCAAAAGTTTTCAGGGTGAAAATTTAATTTAAATCCATGCTGATCATAATGCAAAAGGTATATGAGCCTAGCATGCTGATTCAGTAAAGTCTGAGAAATATCCTCTATGTCCCAAAAAAGAATCACAGTCATATCAAAGGAGAGCTGATTAACTAAACTCAGTGTAGGAAGAGTGGGAGACGAATAATTTATCCCAAGATTTTGGGACAAGAGGTGTGAATTTGGTCTGTTTGAGGCTAATATTTTCAACATAACAGGTCACATAGTGTTGTTTTTTGTATTCGTAGCTGGAAAGGAGTTGATAACACACCAGCATGAAGAAGCATGCAGAAGGGCAAGTATGTTGGCAGAACAGGATTTGGCTGCTGCTGAGCAGTGCTGGCACAGCATCAGTGCTGTGTCACCAACATTGCCCCCTTCACCATCAGGCTGGGCTGGAGAAGTTGGTAGGTGAGATAGTCAGGACAGCAGACTCTAACTCACCAAAAGTGATATTCCATACAACATGCCATTTCTCCGTAGCAGAGGACATGGTCCACTTGTTGGGGTCAGTACAAAATTTTGCATGAATTAGTTTTACCACTATAACAGAGGCCTTGGCAATATCCTTGAGCTTTTTCTGTGGGGTAAACTATGTGTAAATTTATGTGTTTTGGCCTTCTACTATGGTGGTTCTTTTTTTTATGGAATGGGGATGTTGTGCCTCCTAATGTATGTGTGAATACATGAAACCTTTCCAGTTAAAATGAAATTAAAATTGAAATTTTAACTTGTTAAGAAAACCTCCCAGCCTGACCATTCTTGAGCCACTCTGGCAGTCACACTCCCATGGCCAGAGACTTTCACAGCTGGGACCAGAGCCCCTTTACAGCAGCAGCTCCAGTGACCTGAGGGGAGCCCCCCTGACCCCCTGCACACCCCACTCACAGCCACACACACCAAGTTTCCTCACTGCTTCAACCCCGGGTCTCCTACCGCAGAGTCTCAGATGTCTCGTTCCATAAAACCATTTATTCACCATGCAGTGACACAGAAACAGCTGCAACTGGTTCTCCTGAGGAGGGACCCCCAGCAAAGGAACCCCATGGCTTTTACATCCTCACAGTCTGTCTGCAGGTCTCGCTCTTCCTCCTGAGGCCCCACTCCTGCCTTTCTCCATGTCCAACCAGCTCGCTGGCTGTCACTCCCCTTCATCTCTTCTGTTACCCAAAAGATCAGCAATTCCAAGCCCTAGCTGTGTGTTCCAGTGTCCATTCACCTGGCTGATGTCATCAGTTTTCATGCCCTTTGTTATCCCAAAGTTTGACAGTTCACAGCCTCTTGTCTCGGACTCCCATCCAAGCCCAGTCTGCTTCTCCATCTGCAGCTTCAAGCCCAGCTACCTGGACCAGATGTATTGCTCAACAAAATGTGCGTGAGATTTCTTGCAATTGAAAAATCCAGATTCTCTGGTAAAAGTTATTTTCTACATCAATTCTTGGAAAGCATCATAAGCACAGCAGAAGTGTGGCTGCCACTTGCTTGGAATCAGTTAACTGTTTGAAAAACAAAATTTGCTACTAACATAATTTTTATCATAGTAATATTTTTATGCCATTTTAACATGCATGACACATCCAAATGAAAAGAAACACATGCTGTTTATTGAAACTTCTTTTTCCAGGTAAAAAACATATAAGAGATAGTTAAGAGAAAAGTTCTTGGTTCCTACGAGAAATCTTAATTGTTTGATGACTCTATAATGAAGCAGAAACATTTTGTCAGACATACAGACTGGTAATAGTTTGAACTACCAGGAATGCCTAGAAGCTCAGTAGCAGTCAGGATTGCTATGTAACAGAAGTAACGTAAAAGGATGGCCAGAGAAACTTTTTTTTTATTGTTTAAAAGACATTTCTGGCTTTTCAGACTTTGCCTTCAATAGCAGAAACAATTATATTTTAATTAATTTGCACAGATTGTAGTGAGTTCTGTGACAAAGCTAGGAAAAGAAGGCAGATATTGTAATTTACTTTAGTTCAGCTACCAGATTTTACATTAGCTAATACATATATTTTTTTCCCCTTGGATTTCTTTACTCCATATGTCTCCCATGTATGCTATTATTGCAACTTCACTGAAAGCCATTCATAAAAATGCACAGAGAATGTCTTCCAGCCTGGTAAACACTTGTTTTATGTAAACCAATTTCTACTGAGTTTTGAAGTTTTGCCCCAAGGAGCTTAACCACATCTCTTGACATCTTGGGGGAGGCAAGGAGAGAATTATTTACTTTCTCATATTTAAAAATTAGATTGTTTTTAATACTTTTCTTGAATGCTTCCTGTTATGTCTCATTTTGATGTTCTTGATATTATTTTTTTCCCATAGCTTAATTGCACTGCTAATTATCTGGTTGATTTATTCACCATATGAGTCAAGAAATAATGTAATTTATCATTCAATAGCATAGACTTTGAAGTAGGAAGTATTGTTGCCTGCTATCATAAACTACACAATTAAGAAATTATGAAGTTTGTTTACATATAAAAACACTTTCAGTTTATTCACATATAAAAAGAAATGATAATAAGAGGGGGCCTAATGCTTCTTTTCTTTCAAGATTATTCACTAATTTATTTTTTAATATATTTTTAATATTCTTCCTATGGAAGGAGTGGAAAGAACCATGTTCAAGAGTCTCTGGAACGGTATTTTTTACAGAGGAATCTCATTATCTGAATATCAAAAGTTTCTTTAAGAAGTTTGTATTGCAGCTTGCTAACAAGTGTTGAAGGTAAAATATGTAAGATAAATGAAGGTAGAATATATAAGATAAATGAAGCAATACTTCTTAATGGTATCAGTGAAAAAGGAAGAAATATGTTCACCTGTGCTCCATATCAAGGTAATAAATCACTTAGCTTTCATAGCAGAATCTTTCACCATTTTAAATGGTAACATATAAGAAATATATCTTGCACAGATTTAAAGGACAGAATTCTTTGAGTTGCTTGCTTTCATACTGCCCAGCTCCCTGAAATTAAGCTAATTGAAACAGATTCTGCTGTTAGAGAGAATGGTTGAGTAAATACCAATATTTTTTAAAATAGTGTCTGCTTTAGAAACAATATTTGACCCTGTTATGTATTGTGTGACATTTTCCCAGACACTATTGGCCAAGGGAGTTTATTACCTGTGCAGCTTGTTGACTAAGTCATCACATTTAAATTCATATCAAACACACAAGCTTTCTCATCTCTCAGAAAAACAACATTAAAGGGTGTGCTCATTCATTGGTAATTGAACGTCAATAAAGATGTTTTCAGGAAAGATTTTTTACTCTATTTTCTCCTTTATCTGTCTAGGATCAAATAGCTTTCATTGAGATATTTAACTTTTATGAAGCATTTAAAAAACCCAAAATATGTCTCTTTTTTCAGAAGACAATCTCCCTTTTTTTTGAGGAAGAATTATACAAAAAGAAAAAGAAAAAGAAAAAAAACAAAACAAAAAACCACAAACAAACAAAAACAAACAAACAAACAAACAAACAAAAAAAACACCAAAAAAGTTGTTTCAGCTGAAGAAACCAGTGAATCTGTTGCCTTCTATGTCCATGACAAATTTCTGTTAGATGCACTTGTATGCAATAACTACTGCACAGACTTTTTCTCTTCCATACTGCCTGATTATTTTTTTTTATTTTGACAATGACAGCTTTGACAGTAAATTTTCTCTCATCCTTTGAGTGTGATTTTCTACTTTCATGAGAAGAACAGCATTGGAGGCAGAACATAAAATTGTCTTATACCATCTGTTGAAGGCAGACACTGTAATAGGGAGATCTGAACAGGTAGAATCCAGGGAGGTTTCACTAGGTTTATACAAGTGGCCTTCTAGAAAAGTATTCATAGATACTGTCCAATATTACCCAAACATTTGTATAACAACCCTTTCAGATGCTTTATCCAGAACTTTGATTTTTCAAAAAAGAGAAGGCAGACTTCTATAACTGGTATACTCTTTAGAGGGAAAATTCCAGAGTATTTGTAAAATTTCATAAAGTACTGTCCTTGATACAACTAAAACTGGTGTATAGAAATTGGCTTTTATTCTCACTGACTCAAGAACAAACAGATTTTGATTCTTCAGTAAGTAATGGCCTGTTTGCTCTCAAAGCACCTAAAAAGCTGGTAGTCCAAAACTACTAAGAAGGTTTGTGTTCTTCTCTTTTTTCTAAATCTAAAATAAAGGACTCCTAAATTTTTAATTGAAGTCGTATGGCTGTTCTGGGTCACTGTAAAAGTGGATTATACCATCTTTGCTGTCAATTCCATAACATTTTCTACATAAATAAGTTGTTTTAAAAGAATATGATCTTAAGACATATGAATATTTTGTTTTCTAGTAAGGAATAGTGCACTCACATCCATATAGATTGTACAGAAATTATCTCAAGAAAGTTATTCTTTGCTAGAACCAACAACAGGAGCATGACTTACTGAAGGAAAGTAGAAATATAAGTGACAGATTTGAGCATTTCTTTAGTATTCAGATAAATATTGGCTATGTATCTGGGCTCCTGTGAAATCTGATAGAACATCCTTTTTTTACAACCTTTTATTTTTAACCAACTACTCCAAACATGCTGAACATTCTAATATTAAAACAGCATTTATATTAGGTGGATGACTCTTTTATATCTATTGTGATATGTAAGACAGAATTTCATTCTTTTTCATCGCTTATATATTTCTTATTACATTTTTGGTTTGGGCTTTTTTTGACATTTAATTTTCCATATTTTTTATGGAAAATTGCCAAAAGAAAAGTAAAAGATGTGATGTATGGTCATTCTAGAAAAGCAGTTTACATAATTTTTTTGTGTTTTTCTGTCTTTCTAAAAAGGAATAAATTAAGGAAATACTTTCAGAATAATAATTTTGGTTTTCCCAATAGCATTTTGGACAATCTTTTCCACAGAAAATTTGGCTACTGCTGTTGCCATTGCCAGTTTTGCTGATACTTTGCAGTGAAGCTCTCAAACCGCAGAATGAAAAAGCCTGTAGGAGGTCACACAGTATTCAGCAAAATCCTGTTATTTTGCTGTTATATTGTCTTTTGCTGTTAAACTCATTTTATTGGGTTGACCTGGCAAGGGTTTGGTAGCACACTATGCTGAAGGAGTCGCTTCTGTTGGGAGGAAGCCTGGGGCTGCCTCATGTTGGATACAGCTGGTCCCAGCCAGTTATGAAAGGCCCCAAAACTGGACAAAACTGAGCCCATGATCCAAGGAGATGACCACTCTGTGATAACATAATTGAGAAAGAGTAAAAGAATGTTTTTTAGCAGTTGTGAGAGAGAGGAAAAAGAAGTGAACAGCCCTACAGACACCAAGGTTAATGAAGAAGGAGGGAGAGGAGATGCTTCAAGTACCAGAGCAGAGGTTCTCCTGCAACCTGTGGAGAAGACCAGGCCCATGGAGGAACACAGCAGCAGGTCTTCAGTCAGGAGCTGTAGTCGTGTAGGGAACCCAAACCACTCCTGAAGATCAGTACACCATGGAAAGGACGTTGCTGGAGCAGCTAATGAGGCTGGTGGGAAGAAATAATTGAAGGGCTCTATCCCATTGTGTAGGAACCCGCATTGGATTAGAAGAGTGTGATGAGGAAGGAGTGACAGAGTGAAAAGATTATGAACTGACTAGAATCCCCATTACCTGCCTGCCTGCCCCACTCAGAGGGAGGACTTAGAAGAGTTAGGAATGCAGTTGAGTCTGAGCTGAAAAGCAGGCTTGGAGTAGGTGTTTTTAATTTTGTTTTCATTTCTCACTATTCTACTCTATTTTTAATTTACTGTAAATTAAATACATTTCCCCAAGTCTAGTCTGTTTTGCCTGTGTTAGCAACTTGTGAGTGATCTCCCTGTCCTTATCTCAACCCATGACCCTTTTCACATTTATTTTCCCCTCCTGTCCTGCTGATAAAGGGGAGTGAGAGAATGGATGGTATGGCAACTGGCAGTCAGCGAGGTTAACCCACCACACTGATTCATAGTCCTTCTTTAGTTATGGAAGGCTGATTTTGATTAAACCAATTTTTTATGATTTTTGAGTAAGGCAGAAATAGTGTCTGTTTATGATCTATTTTGCTGTAATAAAGACAGGTTCATAGCGAAAGGTAATGAATGTTAAGGACAGGTGTATGGATTTTTTTTCTGTATAAGCATATATTTATACTGCTTATATTTGGCAGGATTTTTTTTTTCTTTTGTAAATGCTGTCTGAAGAAAATTCTATTGAATTAATATTCTAAAGCTTATATTAAACAGATTAAATGTTTGGTTTTTTGTGTGTGTGTTATTAAACTCTTAACTTATGATAGCATCTGAAAACACTGATATTTGGAAAAAACCTGTTTCAACAGTAAATGACTTGGGAGACATTGAATGCAATTATGCAATTTCTCCTACTACCAAGCAAATTAACTGCCAAAACAGAAGAATTCTCTACTCATATGAATTAGCAAAGATCTGCTGCCAGTGGCAAGGTTCCAAGGGTTTACAATTTGGTTTCATTCTTGATTTTCCACATATTTTTGTGCATGTGCAGATTATTTCTCCAAAAATTTTGGACAGATTTTACAGTCACACTTGAGCAGCACAGGAGAACTGACAGCAACATGAGGCAAAGTGAATACCAGTCACACGTACACATTCATGGTTCAGGAAACATCTCCAACCTCCGCAGGACTGGGCCATCTTGCACAAGGTTAAATTTGTGGCATGGTACTCAGTCTTCCATCCTAGCATTCAATATAAAACATCCCAGAATTCAATGTAAAATATAAAAAACTGAAATGAGTCAGAGATGCCTGAGATTTGACAAGCATGACCAAATCATCTTCACAAATCTTTTTAGGGCTCCCCATTTTCTATCACCACCATCAATGTCATACAGCATCCTCAAGGATGTACCTTCAGTTAAGGTCAATAATGGGAGTATAATACTGAATTCTATTTGACTGAAACATTTGGGAGCAGGTCATGTGCTATGGGTTTCTCCATAATGCACATATCTGTCATTGGTAGATGGGAACATTTCTCATACAGGAAAGGAGAAAAATTGCCTTTTCCTTCCTCTCTCTCTCTCTCTCTCTCTTTCTTCAAAGTAACACATTCCTGTTCTTTACATTTTTTAATTCTTAGAAAACAGCCCTGAAGTCCAGCTTGAGTATTCACAGTTTGAGTCAGCACTTTGTTACATATATTGCAAAAAGCAACGTGTAGTTTCCAATTTCCCTCAGGTGTTCTTGGCATTATATTTTTATTACAGACTAAATAATAAACGTAATTTGAAAACAGTAATTGATTCATAATATGAATACTGACAGAATCAAATGTTAAATAAAAAACATAATCACCATAATTTTGTTTGTTTCTAATGAATCTTCCGAAAGATGGTCTACAGACAGTCTCTTGCACAGCTGTATTTTATTGAATTAGATTGGTTTGAATTCTAGCACTGCTTTCAGTTTAGTGGGCTTTATGTTATCCAGAGCTGTGTGTTGCCTCCTGTGGATTACCATCACTAGGGCCTATCCTGTCGTTGGTAACATCAATGTATATGTCAATAGTCTTGTAGCCTGCTTCAAATTATTTGACTGTTCTTTCCCTTTACATACACAAGAAAGCAAAACTAATCACAGGGCATTGAGCTCTGGAACTTTTAACACTGAATAAATTAACTTGTTAAAGTGAATTGTAGTGACTGAAAGGATTCCCAAAATTAAACTTGTGGGGGTGCAATTACCATCACACCAATCCCAAAAGAAGCATCACATTATTTTTACCTTGTGTTTTCATCTGCTATGCAAAACCATCTTGGTTTACTGTTCCTTTGTTATCACAAATTTTCAAATAAATATCACCATAAAATGAAGACAATTATTCCTCAAGATTTTAGAAATTCAAAATAGACTTGCTAATATATATAGTGCAGAAAATGTCAACAAGCTTTCAAATATTCAAGAAATTAGGCAACTGATATCAGATAACCATGTTCTTGTAAACTGTAATAAAAACTGCCAGACCTGAAGATTGACCCATCATGTCATCATATGAAATGGACCTGTTGATGGTGACAGTGCTTTGTGCAGATTTCTGGTAGTTTCAGGACATTTTATTCTTAATCTTTGAAGATAATAATTGAACATTCATATGATGAAGAACAAGACAGTTTTGTATTTACAGAAACTCAGATAATTGTTGAAGGCTGATAGTAGAAAGAAAATCATTGGCATTGACTTGGATATTGCTCTCAGATCCAGTGGCTCCAATTGCACAAGACTTTGTTAAATGATGTAAATGAGTGAGTGATATCAGGGTTTATTTCATAAAATATGATTTATTTTTCAGAAGCATTTTCCTTTAAAGGAGAATTTAGTTTGAAGTATAACTAGAAAAAATAGAGAAAAATGAACCAGCTTAGCAGACATTTCAAGAAAATAAATTTTTTTAAAGAACAAAAAATGACAAAAAAACCCCCAACTTCTTACATCATTACTGAAACTTATCAGAGTCTTTCAGCTCCTACAATGTGTGTTCTTTTATCCTGTAATGTCAAAGAAAATATTCAAGGCAATGATTTTTTTTGTTCATTAACCTAACAAAATTAAGGCACTGGCTAATGCATTAGCTTGTGTCAGAGACAGATTTTAGGACTAGGTGAATCTTTTTGAGGATTTTGGGCTGGTAATTTCACACCTTGTCAGTCACAGTGGTTCCAGGTTAGACACCTCAGTCTGAGCAGTGGCACACAGGTAGTTGCCATTCCTCACATTTGCGGTTAGTTAACTGAGGTATATTTGACAAACTTTGGCTCCCCTTTAGAATATTTTTATGGAGCACAGTGTATGAGCAAGTGCAAATGACCTAAGAACACAGGACTGACATGTGCCTTATGAAATACTCCCATAGTAACACGCAGTCTCATCACGCCAGACCGCATCTGTAAACACAACTGTATTTCATGCAGCTGTGCTTTGTAACATTCCCTCTGTGTGGCTTTCTTTTGTGTTCTTTTTTGCTAACCATCTCTACAGGTCTTACCCTGTCTCTGGAAAAAAATATTGCAAGTGTCAATACAGCATGTATTTCAGTGAAAGTGACCCAGGTTGCTGATCCCTGATCCAGACAGGAAATGAATGCATCTCACAAAAGGATGGAGCTCTGCAACTCTACACACTACAAACACCAGCACTTTAAAAATAGTGGTCTGGAGCTGCTGACAGGTTTTTGTCATCTAGAAGCAGGGAAGGCTTAATTATCATCCAGCTAATCCCATATGGAGACATAGTTTAATAGACTATAATTTTGTGCACTTCACAGTAGCTGCACAGTGTGCCTTAGTTTCTCACTAGCTCTACAAAGTACCTTGCACAGAGCTCTCCCCTTACAATAAAAGCCGATGCCAGCAGAAAGAGAATGAAGAATGGGTTCAGGTGGAAAGGTCTAATCAGGAATGTACTGTCAAGCCCTTTCAGTTATATTCCTTCAAAGGAATTTAGGCATTTCAAGTTAACTCTCTCTCCAGTATTCATTGCCCTTTTCAGAGCATCTGAATAAGAAAATTGACAGTTAAGTCATGCCACATACTGTGTATTTGGAGGACAATTTGAAGATGGGGCTATAAGCTGCAAAGGAAAGAGCATCATGAGGACAGAATGTATAATACATACACAACACACCTGGTTCAACAAATGCACATTTGTGTTTATACAGTTATGTGCCTAGGTATATATGAGTTCTTTGTTATTTTTGCTACAAATCAATATAGCTGAGAAAATAAGTTTTGATTAATATGAACAAATACTTATTTTACTTGATAAAATGTATATATTTGAAGATTAATTTTGTTTCATGAAAGAATTAAAAATTTTAATTATTTTCAAACTTCAGTAATTTATCTCCGTGTAGTTTTGGCTTGTGCCTCTCAGGGGAAATGATATCACTGTTAAGGCATATTAAACTACTGAAAGCGAGACAACCATAAGATTCAGCTTGTTCAAGTATTTAGTGTCAAAAGCCGTATAAAAATGAAAGTAGATGCATTTGAATAACTTAAAATTATTTGAATTAGAATGTCTTTTCCCAGTAATCCCCATGTTCTACTCCTTTGTTTGCCCTTGTGTCACTGCCTGCTGCTTGCCCTCTCAGTAAATTTGAGTGCTAGCCTAAGAAGACATTGGAGCTGATTATAAAAGATGAAGAAAAGGGAATTTAAGTTTAAAAGCAATAAAATGGTATGAGAAAAAAGAAATTGAAAGGAAAAAAAAAAAGATGTTTTGCAGTGTAGTGCTACTGAGGGAATAATTCTAACAGAATTAAACAGCCACAGTACAACAGGGGCTTGGTTTATTGAAGTCTTTAAAAGATCCTTTAGGGTCTTGAGTATGCAGTAAATGGGGCCCATCTCTCTCTCAGGAAAATCAACAGGAGTTTTGTTGTTGATATTACTGCAAGTAAGACTGATCCAAAGAGAACATAGAGGGGAAAGCTATGTTATCCCTTTTAGCACTGGCTTTGAGTTAATAATTCTAATTAAAGTCACTAAGTCACTATTCAGAAATGAGAGAATGCATGCAAATCATGGACTCCTGGATTCTACCTGAAATATGGCAACTACGGAGAGCAAATTAATCTTTCATATTTATCAAATACAAATGAAAGCTAATATCAAAAAACCTTATTTTACTTTACTGGGGCCTACCAGACAAAATAAGTAATTTCTCAGTGGTAAAATATATGTCTGTTAACTGACATATATGGATCAATGTATCAAAGAGATAAGTTCTTCCCAGTTTTTTGTATCTTTATTAAAACAACAAATCAGCAAAAATGAAGACTAGTTCTAAAAATGTGTTGGATAATGGTCCTACAATAAAGAATGTGAATAGCTCTCAAATTCCTAGAATTTGGAAACTTTCATTACAAGACATTTCTGTGCAGATACAAAGCTTGAGCTTGTGACACCAGTGTTGTGATAAGGCTTTTAAAGGCAATGTCACAGCCGTTTTTTCCCCTAATCTGAATGAGAAGGCTTCTTGCAACACTTTGCCCCTTAATATTGTTTGTAATATGACTGATATAAATATTATATGGCATAAATTCATTAAAGCAGATACACTAATAAATTTATTGTTGTTTTTTTAGTAAAACAATTTTTTTAAAAAAAATCTATTTCACATTGCAGGCCCTGAGATAACCTCTTGAGATGAGCAGTTGCATCTCATTTTCATTTTTATCCTAGGGTCATTTTTCTGAATGAGAAACATCAGTGTCTCAGCTACAAAGATTTAAGGGGTTATGTCTTTTTTTCCACAAGAGATCTGCAAAACTTTGAACTGCACGGTGACAGAAGTTTAGATGCTCTATAGAGTTCAATTCTAAAGCTATATATCACGGTGGCAGAGACTTCTGTTCAATAAGCTCGTGTGAACTTGTTTCCATTTCTAACCTGCATGTACTTACATCATGTGCTCCACACAAGTTGTTCTTTGTCCTGGTTCAAGGACTTCCAACATTACCTTAGAGACATAAGATTAAAAAATAAAAGGTCACATGCTGTAGAATTTTCACCATCGATGCTGGGCAAAATTCCCGATCAAATAGCAGCATGGATCATTTCTCATGGTATCAAGGAATGGGGAAGATTAATGAGAAATATGACATCAGGCTGCATTCAGGCTGTCATGGGTTAACACAGCTTGGTTTTTAGTTAAACGACAAACAGTTCTCTGTAAGCCTGTAAGGACCTGTTAATTTCCTGTGGAAGGGACAGGGACCCATCAGAGGCCAATTTTTAGATACTGACATATTGTTTAACCACTGAAGAAGCTGATGTGACTTTGGGAATACACATATAAAGCCCTGACGATGTCCAAGCCGGCCCTTTCCCTTCTGGCCGGAGGAGCAGGTAACAACCGGGCCCCTGGGGCCGCTCCATGGAGTGACCCAGGCGGGCCAGGCCCCGCCGCTCCTCCCTGCTGGGGGGAGCCGGCCCTGGCCTGGCCGTGCCCCCGGGGCCGCGGCTGCAGGGGTGGGAAGAGGAGGCTGCAGCTTAACATCTAGCTAACTTTAAAGCCTACACCCCCCCTCCTCAGCCAGGCTGAGGGAGATGTCTGCCGGGCCCCTGATAGCAGCTCCGGGCTCGGGTGGGGTCGGGCCCGCCCCGATCACCATCGAGGGCTGGGCAGGAGGCACCACCAGCCAGGCGGCTCCGGGATCCCTCGGGGTGAGAGGCTGCCGCCGGCAGAGAGCGTGGGGCCACAACAGGCCCTGGGCAGGATGTCAGCGCTTTCCTTGCACAGATGAAACTTCCAAATTCCTAACTCTCCGCTAAGTGAGAGAAAAGGCCAAACTAGGGACATGTTTGTAAAAGGACAATATGAAGATACTGGAGTCAGTGAAGGAAGAGTGACCCCTTAGATGGAAGAGGTGACAAGATGCCTTGGTCCTAGTCTGAAAATCTCCTATGAGCTGTGGTAACAGACTGTAATATGCTAGAATATCCCTTTAAATCGTTGACAATACGAATTGGGGAAAATGGTTGTTCAGATATGTGGATTTGAGCAAAGGTATTTGTGATGGACTAAGTGAATACTGGATTAGTAGCTGTGATCCTGTGATCCCATGAGTTGTTTAAACAGAGAGAGATGAGACCAGAAGTCTTCTGCACCAGTAAAGAAGTGAAAAAAGACCTCTGTTCCATGAGATGAAGAAATCCTTTGCATTTGAACAGTTTATTTTTAAAATGACAGCCCGGTATGCATGAGTCCATGGCGCATATGCAGTCGTGGGAAAGGCTACATGATATGGGAGGTTCAAGACTGCAGATTTATCCCTGGGTGGCTGCTTTTGTGAAAGTTAAAAGCCACAAGCAGACTGGTCTTTCTTGTGGAAAGTTATCACAACAAATCAAGAGATACTTATCTCTCTAAATGGACCGATGGGGATACTGTTTTGTAAGTGGTACTGACCTAGAGTTCTGACTTTTGTCTTTATACATTGTCTGTGAGAAACTAAAGAAGCTGGTGGGGGAGGAGTGTTTTGAAAGTTTCATTTTGATTCTCATCTTTATCCTTTAGTGTGTGTTAATAAATCTATCTTTATACTCTTAAAGTTTGAGCCTGCTTTGCTTTTCTCCTAATCCTATCTCACAGCAGAAAAGGCATAAACCACTACACAGACCTGTGGTATAATATAGGTGTTGTGATTTCTGTAAGAGTTTTCAAATTTTGTATAAATGCTCCTAATTTAAGGAAGTCACATATAAAAATCTTGACTTCAGCTTATTTATTTTACAGTAATAATATAATTAACATTTATAAGTCTAATGACTGAGATCAATGATACAGCTCACAGAAAATATTTACAAAAAAACCCACACTCAATAACTTGCCACCGTTGCTTAAACAAGCTTCTTTTGTTCTTTTCTACATCATATTGAAAATAATGGTTCTGCATTGGAAAGGCGAGGATTCTAATAGTTGATTTTGATATCAAGTGCCAAAGGAGACATTTTATGAACTGAACAGGTTTAAAGACACTGTTTTATTTGGATTTGGATTATATTTTCTGAAATACATGAACACTCAGTGATTCCTTCTTACTCTATATGATGTCTGACATTGCATTCTGAACTCAAATAAAGAGGTATACATCTGGTTTGGCTGTGATATAAGAGCATCCTTCAGTCTGTACTGGAAAGGGATGATGAGGGGACCTTAAAATCCAAGATGACTTCCCTCATATCAAGTGCTCCTTGATTGTCTGTGATAGAAGACCACAAATTAAATTGTGGTCTAATTAAAATTAGATATATAACTACCTAAACTTCTTGCTGCAATTCAAACAATAAACGCATTTAAAAAAAATAATTAATTCCAAGAGTTACACATCATTCTCCTTGAAATACCCACTACTATATCAAATTTGTGTCTGAATTATTATATTCATAGACTTATAGCTACTTAGAAGTTATAAAAATTTGTCAATCTTCTTTTCGTTTTTAATTTTTCTTGCCATGAAAGTCAGGAAATTTAAATCCATTCTGCTCTTTCACCACCTTTGCAAGCTTTTGCAAGCCTAAAATGTTGTCGTTGATGACCATTTTTTCTTCAGATGGGAGTGAAGGCAGTAACACTGGCTGAGAATGAACAGGTAACTGTAAATATGTGTCTTCACTCTCCATGATCTCACACACTGGGCACAATAGGGATTCTTGTTGCAAAACAGCAAGGACCAAATGGTGTTGTAAATGCTCTCATCTAATTCTCCCACTTTCATCCACTTAGTAATATACTGTTTGTGATCACACTCAACAGTTCAGCATCCAGCAGCCTCCCAGGGAAAGTTCTTATTGAGTTACCAGTGGCTGATTGGTAAATTATATGAAATCACCAGGGTCCTATTAATCTAAAGTGACTTCAAAAGAAGAATGATGGGGCTGTAGATCTGGACTTTCATTTTTTCCCCATGCAGGCAGCCATCTAATAAAGGTAAATGATTCTTATGAAGTGCTAAAATAAAAGTAGTAGTCAAAAACCCTTATAACTTGTTGTTTATAAAACTGATTACAGATTTCGGTCATCATTCTGTTGTAAGATGGCCTGCTGTGGCAATTATCATTTAAAATATCTGAGGCACTGCCTGTTGGTCTCTTCATGCCAGAGGTGTTTTTCATTTATCAAGGACATACTGAGGGCTCAATTCCCAACATGTAAAGAAAGGTCATTTATAGAGAATAGTACATTGTTGCTGCTACTAAATAGCAGGGCCATTAATACTTCCTGCTGTTTTTCAGATCTGACATTTTTCCATGATGTATCACAAAGTATCATTAAGCTGAAGTTACCAACAGAAAAAAGAAAGATGAAGTGAGAAATGTAGAAAACATTTTTCACTATTTCCTCTTAATCTGGGCACTGTTTATTACTTAGCTCGCTAATGAGAAATTGTTTTTCCTGGCGGAAAAAATAATCTCATAAAGAGTACATAAAAAGGAACTAGTTTCATTAATTCAAATAATTAATTCTGAAATTATTTGCTGACAATGCCACTTGAATTGTGGAAAGGATAAGAAGTGCAACTTTAATATTTATTTTCTGTTCAACCATACCTATCTATAATATTTAGGCAATATAACATTAAATGAGAAATTACCTCTAAAATTTGAGTATAGTTCTGCCCTATAGAGAAGTATAAATTACTTTATAAAATAAAAAAAAATTTGGAATCTGGCCCAAAATCCTTAAGAAATCTCTTTCTCCTTTAGTATGCTCTCTATGGCAGTATTGAAAATGTTACAGGTAAAGTCAATTAAAGCAGTAGCTCATGATACATTGGTCTCAAATTTATGCACACAAAACTTTTTCTTCTTTCTTTTTTCTTTTCTCTTTTATTTCTTCCCTTCCCCCCACCCCCTTTTATTTTCCTATTTTTAAGTTATTTTCACAATACCACAATTTATTACATAATATACAGAATATGAACTTCTGACTGGATATTTCATACAAGTTTTGCACTTAAGAGTTCTAGATCATTGTGCAATGAGGGTCTTATGCAGACTCGTATATCCCATTGAAGTTGATTTCTAAATGGAATGAGCCCAAATTTTTGAAACTGATGAAAAGTCTTCAAGAAGCCTATGACTGGGGTTATATATCCCTTGGCAATGCTCCCATTGAAATCAGCAGAGCACAGAATTGCTGATTTCAGTTGTAGATTTGATAGTGATAAAGAGATAAAGCAGGAAACCAAGGAGGAGTGTTAGACTCTTAGGATTCTTGTATGGCATGAATTAGGTGCCTCGTATTTGGTCTAATCCTCTGTCCTGGGGTCACCCTCCTGATGCGTGGCATAAAGTTGTAGTAAATTGTCTTAGAGGTGAGCACACAGAGGCCTCTGCTAAGGGCAAAAGCCAATGACTGTTCTAGCAGGAGGAGTTACAGATCTGCCTCTGGCACGCAGCCTGCTGCTGTGTTGTCGGAGACAGGGATGTGACATCACACACTGGGTTCCTGCAGCGACAACCACTGTTGATTGTCTGGCAGCTCCTTTTATGGAGCTTTCAAATTTCCGCTCTTACAGACATGACTGGTCAAGAGTCTCAGCTCTGCCTTGTTCACTGGCCAGTGATATGGGTGCATTTGTGCTTCAAAGGGGTTGGTTGGCTGAGGTCCTCTGCTGGGTTTGAATCTGACCTATCATTGTTGTGTCCAGGGACTTGTTTACTTCCAGCTAGGTTGGTCGAGCTGGTGTCTGTTAAGCCGAATTATCTGTGCAGATATAAACCAGCAATATCTGTCACAGCAGCCAAAGAAGACATTTTTCCTTTAACCCAGTGGTTAGTAAATTCACACAGCCATGTCAGGGGATCTGATCTCTGTATCTCATATTCTGTGAAAATTTCCTATTTATCAGAGGTGAGCTGGTGCTTTCAGCTCCTTTGCACATCCCTTGGCACAGGACTTTACAAGCCCGAAAAATGATTGAAGAATAAATGCAGTCTTCTGACTCAATAGCTTGCATTTAGATTAGTCAGTAACTGAGAAATAATCAAGGTTCTAGGCTTTACTCTTAATTTTCTTTAAAATCCAATTAAAGTTTACTGTAAAACATAAATAGAATTAGAACTGAGATTTCCTTCATCCCCCTGTTGAACCCAACACTGGATTTACCCCTGCTTGATTTCTTTTGGTTTTTTTGACAGCTCTGAAACTGTTCAACTCCTTGAATTTCTCATGCTTAGATCATTAATTTTTGGGTATGTATTCTTATCTGTTCAACCTCTGGGGCTTCACACATGATACTATTATTTGTATTTCCACAGAGCGTGGGATTTGCATTGAGAATGCGGACCTCTTTTGCAAAGCTCCACAAATACAGCCACATGCCACAGTGTGTTATCCACATAAATTACAAAATTAATTAATGTATTATTTCTATTTGCTACTTCACAGCATATGAAACTATAATCGAGCTATTTGAAATATGTTAAGTGTTGTTGTAGACTGAATTCCTTATTAGAAAGTAAGCGCTTGCACTGGCGAAAAGCCAGATAAGAGACTGATAGCAGGGTTTGGCATACAGTACAGAGTAACAATAATTTGCATGTCAGTAATTGGAAATATATACTCATGCATGCCATTTACCTTACCAGATATGACACCAATGAATATGCAAACCTTGACTTCCATAAATACCCATTCTACATCTGTAAAATTGAAATAACACACATTCTTCTCATAAGACAGCAATGAAATAAAGTCACTAATAACCAAAGAGAATTTATCTTGATATGTGGCAAAAAAATTGTCCATGATATATTAAGAATTATCTCTTCAAGCCTGGTTTTGAATATAGATATCTAAATCTAGTTAAAACAGGGAAAGACAGTGAACAACAAATAGATAACAACTACATACCTACTGATTTAATGGACATTGTCCATTACACACACTGACCGCAGCAGCAAATTTAATCATTAGGTTACAGGTTGTGTCATAATTCATAACACAATTGGGAAAATTTTATCTTTCTAATTTATTTTTCTTTTAAGGAATTTTTTATGTTAAAGATGCTGGCTTTAAATAATCAAACTCATGAAAGGAAGGAAGCAAAATATCAGGACAGATAAATATTTTCCCCAAACCTGTGAAATTTTAGCTATAATTGTTTTTCATTCTGTCACTGTCTGCGTATCACTCTAAAAAACAGACTTGAATGTCCAACTGCTTTTCCATGAAGTCTCATTATAGTGACAAGTATTAAATGATAACACAGCTCAACTCTATGATGTTAATAAATAGCTAAATAGTAATGGAATTATTCCAGTCTAATTAAAGTATATGCAGTTGTTTCAGTCTGTAGCTCTTTTTTGACTCATGAGATTCCACTGGGAATAGTTTGTGAAGAGGGGCCTTTGAGGGGGTACACCTATTCATAAAAAATAAGAGGATAAGAGATGAATTTTTGCATGCAATGAGAGACAAAGAATACATAAGATAATTATGTCTATTCATATCTTGCATTCAAACATTCCATTTAAAACAAATGCAATAAAAGCCCCACCCCTCCAAAACCACAATTTCCCGTGCTTTTTATCAGAATTAGAGCACTCTAGTGAGGTTAAAACTATCACAGTATTATTTAAGATAGAATAAAATCTGTGGGCTTAATTCATGCTGAAGTAGGTTTTTGCAGGTCCCTTGTGGCATATAAAGTTCATTGTTGCTAAACTCCACAACTGAATATTCTGCAATACATATGACTAATCTTGTGCAGGTATGTCAGTACTTTAAAAGAAGTACTTTTAAACCTTATGGTTATCATCACTACAGAATACTCACCAGGAGACCTCTGGCTTAGGTTGACTATTAATGGAGTAAGACTGCTCATAACAGTGTTATGGTTTACACCACTCCAAGTTGTCCCTTAGAGAATTTTCTTTTTCTCTGTTGAATATAGGAAGGAACTTGGGGAGATGGGACTTTGAGGTAAAGTAATGCTTTATGAGTATTGCTCCATCTTTTGTTTTGCAACCGTGCATTGCACTGTCATGGTTCTTTTATTTGTCCTCAAGATACAAATAACTCCTTACATATAACATACCAAGGTTGTTCAGTAAAAAAAGGGAGGAATTCCAAAAGGTAGCCTTCATATCCTCTCAGTCTTCACTGCTCCTTTCCCATGCCTCACATCTGTTCCAGATAACTCATTCATTCTGCACTAATGAAGGTGGAAGGATAAGAGTAAAATAGTGTCAAAAGCTTGGTCTGGACCTCAGTTTGGCTGTAGTGGTCACTGACTCACCAGATGCCACTGGTATTTCTCCACAAAGACAAGTCTATACCATCTCCTTCAGAAAAAAGCAGGGTTTATATAGTGAAAGCAAAGAGAACATCTAAACTACTACAGATGAAAAGAGCAGAGCCTGGTCTGAAAGCTTGAGAATGGCTGTACCTAAACTGCGTAAAAATAATAAGTTAATAATTTCTGGACCAAGAATATGTGTTGGATAAAGTGTAACGGTGCACAAAGATATGACAATGTAATTCTAATTGGGTTTACACACCAACTAAGAACACACTGATCCAGGACTGAAGAAAGGTATCTTTGTGAGGAGGAAAGGAAAAAAACAACTTTGTTCAGAACATTCAATATTTCACATTTTGCATGTTTTATTCTTTCTTACTTCCTCTATCCTCAATGAGAAAATGTTTTAAACAGCTGTCCACAACTCAAAGGTGGAAACATAGATGAAGACATAGAATGGAGATGTATTTAGATATGAATATTTGCAAGGCTTCCTTAACTGTCCAAACATTTTCTAATCACTCTTGCTCTACAAAAGAACTCCATAATAATCTGTCTGTGAACTCTGTTTTCCAAATGTAACTTTTCTTGCATGCCAAACTACCATCACTGTAGTTATCAAACTTCATTTTTGCTATCATGTCCTCAGATACAATAGTGTCCATTGTTTATATTATTATTGTACTTGTTCTTGCCATGTCATAATTATTTTTTAAAAACCTGAGAAACAGGTCTTTTGTCTCTTGGCAGCTGATATAAAAATAATATCACAACGAGGTAAGTGAGGAATACTCATTGAATATGAGCAGCAAAACATGCTAATAATTTATCTTTGGTGTTTTTTTTTTTTAACTTGTCCGTAATGTACATTAATGTATTTCAAAAGTTTAAAAATATGACCATAATGTAATCTTATGTTTAATTTTTTTTTATTTTTTTTTTTTTTTTTTTTTTTTTTTTTTTTTTTTTTTTTTTTTTTTTTTTTTTTTTTTTTTGCCTCTAAAGCTCATGGTAACTTGTAAAGGAGTCCCAACAGAAAAAACCTGTTGAAAGTTTCAAAATTACTAATAAGGAAGAAGATCACTTTGCTCACTCCTGGAAAGCAGCTTTTTTCCAAAGTGTTTTTCTGTGCAAAGTGTGTACACATCAGGAAAGAAATAAGGTATTCACTTTTCCCTTTTGAGTCATACTCATAATTTAGTACACCTACTATTTCTTTATCTCATTCACCAATATTATACGTAATTTTTAAGACCAAAAATTTCTTTCAATATTTATTCTGCTTCGGCTGACGCCTATCACTGAAGCCTCATTGTGCCATTTGGCATAATACTGCAGAACACCTACAGTCCCTCGGCTTCTGGTTTCTCCTTAAAAGTCTTTTTCAATGAAGCATTGGCCTAGATAAACTCTTAGTTTGTGATTTATAGAACCACAACTCCAAATGCTATGTTTGCAAATCATCACACTCTGCACAGAACTCCTATCTTTCCTTCCTCCCTTCTTTCCTTCCTAAAACTCTCTTCTTTCTTTCCATGTGAAAGAAATCTTTGCAAAGCTATTAAGGGTAATGATGGACATCCTTTCAGTATGTCTTTGTTACCTATGGTCAGGACTTCATTATGCCTCATGAGCTGCAGGATGGAAAGATTTTGATGGGTTTGGAACATCAAATTCTCACCAGGAGGAGCAGGTAATTTTGAAGTGCATCCCAGATTTGTGTGTAAAGGTGGGGTGCATCTTTCCTCTTCAGCTTGATATGCTTGGATTTAGTTTTAAATGCTTCCTTACTGATGCTTCCTGGCTGATCCTAGGTGAGGGATGAGCATAACCATCATCATTTCCCCCTGCTCAGACATGGGGATGCCCTGGGTTTTCCAGACCCTTCCCATGGAGGCACTGGAACAGCTCAGGCTGAGGCAAAGGAGGCGGCAGACACGTGGACCTGAGATAGGAGCTGAAACCAGCTCAGCCCAGCCCAGCTCTGGCCAAGGTAAACCCAGGTCAGCCCTGAGACTGGTGCTCTGAGCTCAGGAAACAGCCTAAAGCTTTTACTAGCAATGGCAAAAAAGTAGAATTTACTGTGTTACAATTCTGGGCACAGATGAAACTGTGATTTGGTTTTGTTGTTGTTTTTCTTTTTTTCCTCATTTATTTTTATAACAAATATGTGCAAAGTCACATCTTACACTCTTGCAAAAAGCTCTATAATAAAAAAAAACTTCCGTCAACATGATAGTATGTATTTAAATATATCTTAAGGATGAGTTTCTTGCAACAGATGAATACATACTACTATGCTGTTTTTCACATGGACTTGGTTCAGTAAATTAACTGGTGGTCTGTTAGCCACACTCCACATTAGTGAAAGAACTACATTCCTCAAAATGTAATTGCATCCAGGTTTGCTAAAGGGCATTAGCATCTTTTTTTTTCCTAAAAGTACTAAGTGCATTGTGTATTCATACATATATATATGGTAAAAGCTTTTTTCTTAACATTTTCTTGCACATTGAATATCATGAATCTAAAAGTGTGATTTACTTTGTAGCTCAATCTCTGCTTGTATGTGAATGTATAATATTTATTTTTAATGCTAATGCATCCTCACTGGAAACATTACTAGTCTGTAATGACATCTTTCTTTTCGTTTAAAGCTGGGCATGCTTGCATGAGCTCAGAGGAAAAAGTTTTAATTTTTTTTCCATTATTGCTGTTCTCTATTAAAAGAAAATAAAATCTGAAAAATGCTTTATAAAACTTTTAGATGGTGCATGCTTAAATTAAGCTGTAAAAGGTGTGACTTTTCTCATTGTGACCAAAAATGATTACAGAAATATGAGATTCAACTGAATGAACTCACTAAGAAAGAAAAGCTGCATGTTTATTCTGTACACTTCTGACTGATTTTTGGACATTTGGCTTTTGTTTTTAAACACCAAGCAGTGCCAAACTGAAATTTCAAAAATGTGCTAAATAATTGCTTGTAGTAAAAGGTGAAGGATATGCAATAATAATGGGTTTCAAATTGTTTCTCTCTTTCTTTCCCTGTTGTAATTTAAAGCCCATGGCAGTTTATATTCATCTGGAAGGGAAATTGCATTGAATAGTGGTAAACTTTGATACTTCTGTAGACCATACAAAGACTATTATGTGTTTAACAGATGCTAGTTAATTTCTATAATATACGATATTAGGATATCACAAATTAGACTGGATAGTTGACACATCTGAGTATGGATTAGAGTTCACATTTCATGTGGGCAGGCATCATGCAAATGACAGAAAACTGAATGAGTTGGTCACTTAGCTTAAATATCTTTCTCCACTTGCAGACTTTGTAGTTGTGTTTATTGTTGTTTGTGTAAGTGTTTATTGTTGGCCAAGATTCCTGTCATTGTTATCAACAAGAATGGATAGGGGGTAAAAGTAAGAAAAATATACAATGCTTTTCAGATCTTTCCTTTGGCTTCAGATCTAGCTCGGAATAATTGACTTTCCTGGGTACTCCAAAATACTTACATGATCATTGGACTGCATGAGGCAATTCATCCTAATGTGGGTTAGATATACAAAATAGATAAAGTGTTAAAATTATGTGGGACAAGACTTACTGCTAGGGAATCTCTTTCTTCAAAGGCAACTGATCTAAAAAATTTATTCTGATGTTCTAGGGTGTACTGGAATAACAGGGAAGTTTCAACATCTCTACAATAGAAGGAAATTGCTACTGTGGATATAAATAATTCCTCCTTCAAAATTTACATTTAAAGACTGAGAATTTGTCCTTAGAATTAATAGAATTATATATATATATATATATAATACTAGTTAGTTGTGAAAATTACTTGCCTATTGTTTGTTATGTGTATTTTATTAGTAGCTTTCTGAAAACTAGTTGAGTAAGAAAGTATAAGAGGTAAGAGTAGCTAAAGAAAAGTAATAAGTGTATGCTAACAAAAACCTAGATGCAGCATTAATAAAATTGTGAGACTTATGATTTTGAAATCAAAGCATAAGAATATGTGCAATGAGGAACATCATTATGTTATCCTTGGTTCCATTGGAAAAAGCCACAATTTTGGGTCTTATATTTTTATTAGTTACCCTTGTATACCTTAATAAATATATCCAGCATGAAAACCTTGTCTGTATATAATGGGCATAGTCTTTTTCTTTCATGTCTTTCACATCTTTCACACTGAAGAAGAAAACAACTGTACTCATTATGAATATTCTTTTCTCCTGAAAAACAGGGTTTGAAATCTACAGCACTGTTTACTCCTCTTGTTCTACAGGAATACATAAAAAATAATTGTGTGACTTTCTGTACGTATCAGCCCAAATGAGCATAATGCAGTGACTCTCCACAATGCACTTCTTGCTTTACAAACACTGTGAAGTCATGGGTAAATTGTCATATGATGAGTTATGATGATGAGGAGGTTCTAAAGAAAGATAATTGAAATTGTCAGGAGAGTTATCACACGAAAAAAAAAAAATAAAGTAGCCAACCAACACACCAAGAAACCCTGAAAACAACAAAATAAAATCACTTTAAAATCATATACGAGTGATTTTTCTTTGTATCAAACTACCAGGGTTAATAGGATTATGTGCATATATATATATATATACACACACACATAGATACATATATATGTATATGCAAACAAGAGCAGTGCTATGACATGTAGAAGGAACTTTGTTTTCTGTGTTCAAGAAATCAGAAAATAAGTTTGTTTCTGCTCCCCTTTCATCAAAGTATTTAACACTGTTTCATTTTAGAATTCTGTAGGATTAGTGACTTCAAAGAAATTGATATGTAAGTTTCTAGCTAAGCGTGTGCTTGGATCTTTGGTTTGATTAGAGACAAAATTTCTAGCAATTTACCAGATCAAAATTTTGAAAAATGAGATATTAACCCATAATATTTATGAGAAAAGTAAATGAAAGCAAGAAAAATCTTTATAATTGTGTGCATATGCTTTCTTTGCCAAGTAATCTTTCAGTCTGCTCTGTATTAAATGTCTCTTACTTAGGTGTTAAAACATAGTGTGTACTGACTACAATCTTCTGAAGATGAGCAGTTAGAAGGAAAATTAGAATAGGATGAAAGGATGATAAAATTTCTGTAGTGAAAGTGAATAAAGACAAGCTATAAGTAATAGCAAACGAGTACTAATAACCAGCACTGGGAAATAAAGCATTCTATATTAATAAAGTAATTTTCTTTTTACTTTGAAATATTTTTTTTCTCAACATTAGTAACAATAATGATTCTCTTCACTGAGTGTGAGTGAACACTGAACTTTTACATGGATAATCACATGGTTTTGTGAAGATGTTCTGCTGTTTCACTGTTCCACTATTGAGCTTTGTGGACCTTTTTTAAGTTCCAACTGAGGGAAGATGTAGGATAACATTAATGATGTATGCTCAACTAGTGAAAATAACTCCTTACATCATGTACATATTTTTGTGGATTCAAAATAAAATAAAAAGGGAAAAAATATTAAAATACGTATTTTGCGAATTTTGGACTTTTTTCCTCTCTGCTTTTTGGTGAATAGACTGTGTTATTCATATTTTTATTCTGGAAGTGTTTTCTTTTAAACCAATTACAACAAAGAGAGTTTCATGAGACTGCAGCTATGTCAGAATAAGTAGACAATTTAAAGGAGCTAGCATTTGGTTTTGGAACAGTTGTACATCACAAAGGATGCTTCATTGTTCTTATAAATTTGTATTTCCTGTCAGAGGGACTAGCTATATTGCTGGTCAAATTTGGAGTTATTAAAATAAATTGGTTTCAAGAGTCTCTATAGACAGTTAAATGGCATCTTCCTAACCAGGTAGATGTGAAAATTTCATATCCTGAGAAAAGAAAAACAAAACAAACAACCAGTCATGAGAGCTGCAGAGCTTTAGTCCCATCCACCAGGCCTCTCATACTCTCTCTGAGGTGTGTAAATAACACATACACCCTTTTTTTTTTTTTTTCCTCCGCTCTTAGATTTTTTACCTGGTTCTGCTGCTTGTAAGGAAAAGTATACTTTTTCACATTGCTTGGGTGCTACACACTGTGCTGAACAGCTGAATAGTTCAGATGGCTTCCAGGTAAGCCTCTAGATGTTAGTGTTCACGAGCCCAAGTGAAAGTGAATAAAGATCTCCAAATCTGACTGGTGATGAAGTGCTAAGTAGCTAATTATCAAGGGAATTGATATTTTTATGTCCCAAACTATCTAGTCTCATATTAGAATGTTTCTCAAGCTGAATATGTGCAAGTGATGTGGCACAAAACCTCCTCCCCTTTCTAATATTATAGCCAGGTAACAGCTCTTTTAAGTACCATGTTCACAATGACAGGAAGAAGTATTTTCTCTCCAGAGCTTTCACTTACTTTTTTATGTTGTTCTCTATGTGCACTTTCATAAAATAGACAACCGTCTTAAGGTACTCATACAAATTCAATATCAAGCTAGGGCTACACTAGGCAAAACCGGATGCCATGCTCACCATTAAGATGGAACTTTTAACAGGGATTTCTTATAGGAGTGTGTTTTGTGATTGCATGCCCAGTCCTTCATTATACTGAGATTAATGATTTTGCACTACTACTACTAAATTTTGATAGAACAGCTTCCCTAGAATACAAGTAATAAAGCCCATCCCTGTCTTCCATTCCAGGTCCTTTTCCATTATTAGGTAGCAGAGTGGATGCACTTCCTCAGAATCATGAGAGATTCTCAGTTCTATCTAAAGCCAAAAAACTGGAGAGCCTCAGAAAATGCTAATGCATTTCAGAGATTATTCTTTCTTGGCTATGGTCCATGAATGTGGTGACAGCTATGGTGCTGATGCTTCCCATCCTTAAAAGTCTGTCAAACCCAATTAAAAACTGCATTCTGGTAATCCTTGTCCTTTTCAGTGGCAGCTTACTATGGAGATATTTATTGTACTTTCTACCTGCTCCAAATGATCCTTCTGTGTTTACATTCTCTTCCTCTTCCCATATGTAGACATGGGTGTACATGAACACATTTCTTAGAAAAAAGTAGACTACCTGCTTGCTCTGCCATGTGTGCCCATATTTCACTATGCTTACTTTTTAATGTAAAGTTAAAAAAATAAAACTTGTGATCATCTATTTTCCCTTGCTGTCTTTCTTCGAAAGATTACCTGTTTTTAAAATGTTTTCTGGCAATGCATTCATCTGTATGATGTTTTTTAAAATAAGACATCTAATTTATGAGTCTATGTTATGATGTTATTTTCCAACTGTTATGATGTTCTTTTCAGAGTTTTCCAATTTCAGAAATTGGCTCCTCTAGAGGGTAGTTTGGAATACCACAGACAAACTCCTTCTCTGTATTGCCTTCTGCAGGAGACTGCAGATAGAGAGTAGGTATCTTGGTCAATCATACTGAGCCTCAGATTGGTTATGTTTTACAATGGGATCAATGTCTCAATTTTGCTGGAATCAGTAGAATTTGGTAATTTCAAACTACATTGAAGAATTAAAACCCCATTAAGGAAATCTATTCAGTTCCTTATATCTCAGTGGAATGTAAATTCCTCGGTGAAACTTTATTTTAGTAAGATTTGCAATAGTAATAACTTTATTTTAATAAGATCTGCAAAACATAAGATCCTGAGAAAAGATTGTGATACCATTGTCACAGTCAGTCCCAGATTGTGACCATGAAGAATGCTTCTGAGTTCTTTGGCTTCTAGTACAAATCTAGTGCGGTGAATTACTTTTAAAATTAATAAATATTACTTATACAGAGTCACCAAAGGGGCAAATACCCAATATCTCTAAACCAAGGGGCAAATACCCAATACCTGTAATTTGGCTTTTTTATTATTGCTTTTGGGGAAGTTTTTGGAAAGAAAATGCATTGAGAGATAGAAAATACAAGGAAATTACTTTTAGCTCAAGAGGTTACTCTGCCTTGAATAATTCAAAGCTGTGAAAGGAGGTGATGGAAATAAAATGTGTGCATATACACATGAATTTGAAGTCTTTACTTGCAGCATGAGATGCAACAAGGCATCTGAAGGAGTATTTGAATGAGTAATGGCAGTAAGAAGTGTCTGAATTTTGATATTAATTTAACACTAATGTTTTTGGTGTGAAATGTTTCTACAGAGACATTTAATATCTGTAGTCCTTGCCTTGAAACTCAGCATTTCAATATAAAACTCTTAATATACCAAGTTATGATATTGTATAATTGTAAATAAGATAACCAAGTTCAGTTTCAGAAAAAATGAGAATTCAGAGTGGAAAATGTAGGAATGTGGTACCAGATTCTCTCTGTTAATGTGGCTTGCCTATAATTCTGTATGTTTTTTGGATAACACAGAGAATGTTAACAGTGGTAACTCATAAGTATATGCATATTCCACACTTATGCCTGTTATCAACTTTCATTTTTAAGCACTCTGCAAGAATTTTTCTTGAAATGTTAGGAAATGCAATTGAAATAGCTAATTGCACAGTTAGAATGTAGATTTGTTATGAACTGTTTATCACTTAGTAGATGGTGAAGATAGCTTTTTTATTAGTCTGTTATAAAAACTTAAGAATACGGCCAAGATCTTATGAGGAAGGGCAAAAAAGATCTACAACTCATCCAGTACAGCTCTTCTATCCAGACCAATTTTACTCACACATATAAAGTTGGCAGGTAAAATCTGGAGTTTTGTTCCAAACTTTGGGATACCATAATTTACTTGCTAAAGATTACAGCTAAGGTGGGAAAGAAATTATCTGAAAAATTGAAAAAGTAACTGGCAAACAATTTGTAAAACGGTACAGTGTTCTGGGTGAAACTCATGCCCCACCCTGCTTGATGGTTTACGGGAAGGTTGCTTGATTTATTCTGGGCTGTGCACAGGAAAAACAACAAAATTCTCAAGAGGTTCAAAACTACACTTTTACTTGCAAACTGTAGAACATTATGGTAGAATAAGGCACTTGGCAAATTTTAAAACAACACCCAGACAAAATAAGGCATTTCACAAACTTTAACTTAGCAAATTTGTATTTTGCCAACTTTAACTTTTTCAAAAAACAAGGCACGTACTAAGTTGCTGACTGGAATGTTTTAGCCCTTCCTTACAACATATTTTGAGAGGAAGTTAGGAGAAGAAAGAGAGTGGAAAAGGAGACAGAAAGGTAGTCACGACCCATGATCTAGCAATCAATTGTGAGAGATCGATTTGCAGAGATTTGGCTGTTGCAATTTTATTGTCTGTTTGTCAAAGTGATAGTTGCAGTCTTGATCCATTGATGTGGAAAAAGCCCCAAAAACACAGAGTTCAATGAGTTAATACACACTCTTGTTATGTGGGAATGCCCAGGTGCCTTCCCTGGGATAGGCAGTTTTACAGTTATAGCGCTCTGCATCATGGGGCACTTCAGGGGTCTTTGATGGTTTATCACAATTTCTAAGACATAACAGCTGTCTCTTATGTCAGCACAGTTGAGACAATTCTGCCTCACCAAAAGGGTTGAATACCTTTAGGTGAATGTCCCAATATCTCCCTCAGAGAGGAGTTTTCACACTTGAACCAGTTGTGAAAGGGCAGAAATTGGCATGAAAAAAAGCATTATTCCACACTGAAGGAGCTGTTTCTTATTGGCCTCTTCCCTCCTCAGGGCCAAGACCCAGCTTTTACCCTCTGGTGGTGGGTGTGCACTCCCTCTGCAGCTGGGCTGTGACCTTGAACTCCATCAGCTCCACTGCTTTTCCGAATGGCTAACTCTTGACCATCAACGTTTTTGTCTCTCACAGTGATAAGAGAAACAGATGAAGTGTCAACTGGCTGAAGAACGTTTGGTGTGTACAACAAAGAGAATTTTAAAGTTTTAATGTACATATACTTCAAAAATAATTTAGGGGTTTAATTCTATGCATACAATATTATTTCCTAGATATACTGTGATTTGAAATCAAATGATTCAGTATTTCTGAGGAAACCTGGATTTAATAAAGACTAACCACTCCACAAAGAAGCAAAACCAGTTCTGGTCAGCTGAGTAAAGTGTTGCTGGGCCTTCTGGCTTAAAGTAAAAAAAAAGAGAAACCAAACATCCAAAACCTGAACCTCTTTTTATTGATATGGTGTCTGCTCTTTTTGCTCCTTTTGGGAATGACTCCTCATAAGAACCTCGCAAAGCAGAAGAAGCTATTTCTATTTGTATTCTTCAGTAAACTTTAAACTACATCCAAGATTTATCTGTTAATGTTCTTGTGTTACAGCACAAAAGAAAAGAAAGTATAAAGCTGGAAACATGAATTTCCATATGTTTTGAGTTGTTGGAAGAGATGGCTGTTAAACTAAATTATGCTACATTTACATAATTTTATTAGGCTGTTGAGATAAGAAAAAAACTTGTTGAGAAAAAATGGATGCAAATTTCTAAGAGGCTTTCTGAATTAAATGAAATTCTTTGTCTTTATTATACATCAGAGACAGCTGTCTGGAGTTTCTGTAGAGATCAGGATCTGATTCCCATCATCCTAGAGAGGGCATTTAAGTTACATCTGAGAAATGCTCCCGTAAGAAGCCTTTTGATCTCCACTCTTAAGCAGATGTAGAAGTCTAAGGTGAATGAGAGGAATTTCATCAAATTTATCACTAAATCAAAAGTCTATCATCATGCAGCCTATTTCACATATGTATGATTTGATTTGATTACATGCCAAGATGTGTGAAAGAATTGCTTTATATGGGGAAAGGTAGGAATTATTTTTAAATTTAAGATTGAAAAATAGTTCTAATCTTTAAGGAGTTTTTTTTCTATGTTGTCAAAAAATTGATGTTATTATAAAGTTGGCCCCAGAAACTTGGTCATGAAAAAATGTCAACGACTTACCATTCCCATGGCTATGGAATTTTCAGTATTGTTCCCTGTGCACAGATCGGGTATTGCTTGAAATATTATGAAAAAAATCGTGTTTGAATGTCTAATTTGTAAGCAACACTTGTTTTACTATCATAGCTTCAGGTTCGCATGTGACGAAATATGAGATTAAATTTACTATTTTTTACAAGGGGAAGCTCGAGCAACAAGAATCTATTTGGTCTGGCTGAGCAGGAGTTCATTATCCCACAGCAGCTCCCACAGTGCTGTGCTCTGCCCTCCACTGTTTTGGCTGCTGCTGGGCAGGGCTGGCACAGCACCATCTCCACTTCCCATCGGGGGGCTGGCAGCGGGCAGTATCCTGGGACACAAACAGGCCACCTTACTCAAATTAACCTAAAGGCTATTCCATATCATATGACGTCAGCTCAGGTATAAAAACTAAAGGAGGGAGGATGGACAGGGGATGATTGCTATTTTATATTGTTTGCATTCTGGAGCAACTGCTCCATGTGCTGATCCCTGCTTCCCAGGAAGTGGATGAACTTCACTCACTGAGGGAAGTAAAGGTTAAACTTCTTTTCTCTTTGTTTATGCGTGCACAAACTTTTGTGTTTTTTTCCTTCTTATTTATGTTTTGGTTTTTGCTTATCTCAACCTACAAATTGTTTTCCATCTTATTTTCTCTCCTCTCCCCCACTGGAAAGAGGAGTGTAGAGTGTCTTTGTGGGTACCTGCATGCAGCCAGGGTCAACCCACTACAGAGAGCAAATATAAAACCTTGAAAAAACTTCACTGGTAATCAAGGTTTAGCAGAAATTATGGGTGAGAAGATTAAATAAGCGATGAAGAAATTTTCCAACAATTTTTTCTTTTTTTTTAAGGGATATTACAGTAAAGAGAGAATTCAAGTTAAGCAGTAAATGGCAATCTGAACACAGAAGGAAAGGAGAAAATAATATGAGGTTATTATTCTTTGTTTATTTTCAACAGAAAAGGTCAATATAACTAATCATCTCTTCACAACTAGAAAGGTATTTTCAGTTTACATTAATCAATTTTAAAAGTATGAGTGTGAATTCATAAACTCTTTTAAGAGGCCTAACTTTCCCAGTCACAATTCCTGAAAAAAGACTGACTATAAAGATGGAAATTAATACAAAGTGAGATAACACCATTGGAAACATCGGAGAAAACAGTTTCAGATTACACAGCACATAACTAGACCTGACTCTCAAGTTAAATTAAGTATTATCAAGTATTCTGTTGTGGATTAGTATCTAGACCTCAGGAAAACACTTGCCAAATGTCCTTGAGAAAATCTTTGTTCAATTATACTTACAGGTTGGCTTTTAAAAAAAATCAGCATTGAAAGTGGGTCTCAGGAAGTCCTCTAGCTCTTCTACAGTGTTATTTCTCACACGATTTTTATGACAGCGCTTACAGCAAATACGACACATGAGAAACCTTTATGAAAGGTTCTGGTGCAGAGTACATTTGGAGACAAGAGTGTTTAGGGCCTCTGAGAAAAATCTTACTGCTTGGAAATAAACCCTTTGGCACAAGAATAGAGCTCTTGTCCAGGCTAACAGCACTCGGGGGGTCTCTTTTACTCCTTTACATTCTGTACTTAAAATCTCCCTGGAGAAATTACACAAATTAAATTCTGTGGGGCAATACTTTTAATTTTTCAAAAAGTAGCAATAAAAGCCTCTCTGGACCTTTTGACTTTAGGGCTAAAAATCTGAAGTAAGCTTTGCTACCAAGTAAACTGCAGTAAGACTCAATATTGATACTTCTACTTACAGGTCAGCATAAAGTTCATGCTCATTTTGGCACTGCTGCATATGGTGACTTCCTGCCACATTACATCTTGAATTTGTCATTATTTTGATTCAAAAGATTGGAAATAAGTAAAGCAAGACATTATATTAAATCTACTAGTTTAGGAATGTAAATCACTTTGTTTTTTTTTTTATTTTTTATTTTTTTGAAAAGCAGCTCTGAAGAAAAAAAACTGGGAATCCTGGTGGATAAACAAGTTGTCCATGAGCCAGCGGTGTGTCCTTTTGTCCAAGAAAGCCTTTGGGATGCATTTGGAAGAGCACTGCCAGCAAGCCAAGGGATGAGATCCTGCCTTTCTCCTCAGCATTAGTGAAGCTCCACCTCGAATGCTGTGTCCAGTTCTGGGCTCCTCAGGACAAGAGAGACATGGAGTTCCAGGAGCAGGTCCAGGGGAAAACAACAAAGACTAGGG
Source organism: Sinosuthora webbiana (assembly GCA_013397395.1). Classification (NCBI taxonomy): domain Eukaryota; kingdom Metazoa; phylum Chordata; class Aves; order Passeriformes; family Sylviidae; genus Sinosuthora; species Sinosuthora webbiana. Next base: position 357,507 of record VXBN01003032.1, on the reverse strand, counting down.
GAATGGAGCATCTCTCTTATGAGAAAAGACTGAGAGGGTAGGGACTTAACCTCTAACAGGCCTGCTCAGCCTCGAGAAGACATGTCTAAGAGGGGAGTTCACCAATGTCAATATTTGAAGGGAGGGTGTCAAGAGCACAGAGCCAGGCTCTACTTGTTTGTGCCAAAGACAGGAGACCAAGGGCAGAAACTGAAATACAGGAAGTTCGAACTGAACCTGAGGAAGAACTTTGTGGTTGGCTGAGCACTAGAACAGATTGCCCAGAGAAATTGTGGAGTCTTCCTCATTAGAGATATTCAAAAGCTGCCTGGACACAAACCTGCGTAAAAAGCTCTAGGATGCTTAAGCAGGGAGGTATGACTGTATGACCTTCGGTGGTCCCTTCCAACCTTACCTATTCTGTGACTTTCCTGTTCTTAAAAAGGATGCACAGATAACCCATGAAGAATCATAGAATAAAAAAAAGTCATACTATATTTTGTCAGTTCCCTTGCTTTTAACTAAGTTGGTAATAGTTTTTCATAGCTCTGTGATTTTTATGAAGTATTTTTGAGATAGAGAACTTGAAAGCATATTTGAAATAACTCTACTCTAATTTGTAGAAAACTGCAGATATTTCCAGAAAAAAAATCTTTGGGTTATTTTAGACAAGCAGTGGATCACTGGTAGAATTCTGAGCTGCAGCAGTTCACAGAAATAAAAGAAATATCTGAAAGTCAAGACCACTAATTTCTGTGTTTCTACTGTTTTCTTTTACTGTATTAAAGAGCCTTTGGGGATTTGAATGTTTGAAGGATTCATCGGTCTGGAACTTCATCCACTTTCATCTATTTGTTCCTTAATAATCTACCATTTTTGAAATTTTTTGCAATAGAGTCAAAGAAGTAAATCTGTTAGTATCTAAATGAATATAGACAAGGATATAATTTTCAATAAATAGAGAATCAAGCAAATACTTTAACAATGGAAAAAGAAATAATGTTATTATTTAAAAAAGAGAGTGATTTGGGTTTTCGTCTCTTGAATCTTCTTTGGTTTGGTTGGGCAGTTTCTTTGGATGATTTTGTTGTTTCATTCACTCACTTTTCTTGTTTGTTTGTTTTGTTTTATTGTTTGATTTCTATCACATTTTCAGGTAATTTAGAAGAATCCTTATTCTGTCTTGATTTTTTTTTTTAATCTTCTTCATTCACTACCCAATCTATAAAAAAGAGAGAAAATAAAATTGAGGAAAAGCACAGTCACTGCTGATGCATGGTCTTGTCTCCCATGTCTTTCCTGATTTACTACTGCCTTCAGTGAAAGGTGGGAACACACACTAAGTCCAAAGAGACTTTCAATAGGAAAGTAATTATCCATCTATTTTAAAAAATGAACCAAGTCCAGCTATCTTACTGGCTTGAAAATATTGTACTATGTTTTATGAGGCAGAAAGTGGTGCTGCTATTGGCAAGATTTACTTAAAGCTGAATTATTAGAAAAAACAGAGAAATTATATATTTTTTTCTTTTAAGATAATTGGCTAAAGAAGAGAAACATGGTTTAATTTTTAGGCTAAATTTAGTGCAGGATTTGGTATATAATTTTTCTTGATTTAGCTCTTCTTTTAGAGTCTGTGAAATGTAAATGTGAATGCAATAGAATCTAAATCTAAAACTGTCTCTGAATATGAAAGTTCCAGTGGATTCTGTGAAAAAGTTATGCAAGGAAAGATTTTTATACCAATTGAATGTGTCTGATTCTGAAAACTATGCATCCTTTTCTCTTTAAAACCCCAGTATTAAACTCTTTGTAATATGTAAAATGGTTTCTCCTTACTAATCAGTGGGGGGTTTTTTATTATTATTTTCAGTTAAACTTGACATAGCGTCTAAAAGCTTTATCATTTCATCCTTTTGTTGATGATGCTGTAGCATATTCCTCATTAAAAAATAGTAATGCTTCTTATCTCTCCTCTGTTTTGTCATGGAAACCCCTTCTATTTTAGTATTGCTCAGGTTTTTATCACATGTTATCATCTTCACTGTTATTAATAAACCCAACCTCCTGACAGCAGGGGTTAAATGACTCTGCTGATAACTGTGTTGAATATATAGTGAAGCTGAGAATTGGCATCAGAAAGTTGTTCCAAAATAACACCAATAGATTCTCTGGTAAAATATTTTAATAGAAGAAATGAAATAATTTCATAATAATTTCATCACTTATACTGTATGTATATGTGCCTCAGCTGACCTTATTCTAGGTCACTGGCTTTTTCAAATGTGAAAGCATAAATAGCCTTTTGTGTTGTTTGTAGTTCTGCATTGAGCTTTACTGATCTGACATGGAGAAAGTGAGTAGGAAAATAGTGTGCATTTTCATTTAAGGAAAGTGGTCCAAACATCTTTAAGGGTGTTCATACATGCAGTATCTTTATAACCTACACTATTGCTTCACTTTGCATGAGTCAATTAGTCAGTCTAAATAAAATCTGCTTAGCATTCATGTTGTACTTGTTTTATTTTGTATTCATAAGACACGGATATGAATGAATCATTTAAATTCAGATCTAATCCATTCTTTAGATATGTTATGTATTGTCTCATCTCCTTTTTTATTACCCTGGATTTTCATTTGATCTGTTTAAGCATTTTAAGGTAAGTATCTATTTTAATAAATGAAAAATCCCACATTTCAATTCCATTTTATCATATTCTGCTTTCTGCTTTGAGTTAATTTCTTTAACATTAATGATACGTTCTTTTCTCATGTATTATGCTTCCTTTGTGTATCATCTTGGGATAATCTTGTCTCCAGCTAACTGAAAAAGCTGTTAGGGAATTTCTATGTAGTTTCATATAAATGACATATATAAAATTTGCACAACTGATGTCAGCTAAATATCTCTATTTAGGCTGAGGAGATAAGTAGTTGCAGAAGGAGAAAACATTTCAATTTGCCCCCACCACATTTCAATTTAATTCAAAGTCAACATCTGAAACAGAGTTGAATCCTCTGTTCCCAATTCACAATTGTACATACCAAAAAACCCACAGAAAATCTTCTCCATAAAACCAGAGGATAATAGAAAAATTTTGATATTTCATAAGTATGGTTACACTTTATTATTTACTGATTTTTAAACTGTTTCATGTTGCGAGTTTTCTAAATTATTTGTATATGAATATAGATGCAACAGAACTTAAGTGTCAGCTGAACGGCAATTACATTGTGTCATAATTTAAACTACTGCAAGTACACATCATTCAAATTTTCTATGAGAAAGTCTTTCAGATGATAAAAATTAAAATTATTTTAAGACTACATTGTGTTGAAAAAAAAAAGGTAAAATTATTACTCTGGGTAAGAGAATGATTTTTTTAAAAAAAATTTGAAATATTTAATCAGTCACATATGCTACAGGACTGTATGTCTGATATCCTATCTAATATAGAATGTGATTTTTTAAAAAGTACTGCTAAACTTAATCACATTTTAGAAAATGTTTTCCTTACTACTGTATATTAGAGAATACAAAAAAAAAAAAAAAAAAAAAATACCCCCGATGACCAATGCTATAAATTAATTATAGTCATCAAATATATAGACCTTATCTAGTAGTCCATCTGAGGGACACTACAGTGCTGCCCAAAGTGTATTGGATTTTGTGTCAAATACATGATCAGCTATACTGGGGTGGTTTTCTTGTAAAGAAATACTGTTCAAAAATGTTCTGATTTTTTAGAGCATTTTCTGCTTTTATCTTTTTCTGAAATAATTTAGGCTTCTTCCTGTGCATCCCTGGATATTCTCTCCATGCCTTGTCAGCAGACTGTGGTCCGTCATTGGAATCTCCTGCCCCAGTCAGGCACAGTGTGGGTGGGTGAAGGGGGGGATTCCAGGAACTTTCTTGCCCCACATCTCTCCCAGTCATACACCTTGCCTCAAAGTACAGACAAGCACACTGTAAATACACTTATTTCCTCCCAGCCTGACCCTGTGGTCGCATTCAATTCCTTCCTATCTCTGGCCCTAGATGCTCCTCTTCCATCAAGGCATCCTTCACCTTTTTTGGTGTCTGTGAAACTCATTGACATTCCTGTACCAGGGATGAGAGAACACGGATGGGAACATCCAATGGCTGGATTATACATGGGCTTTGAAGGAGCTGGAAATTCAGGACATTAGAGTTTGAAGGTGTCTGTGCCATTTCTGGAAGGAGGAACTGTGGTCCCTTGTTGTGAAGGCCAGTGGTGGATGCACAACACACACATCATGTGGGTATTTTGATCCTGCCCATAATTACCTACCTGTATTTACAAATATACAGATATATATGCATTAGATATAAATTTAATGTTCCTTCTTTGCCTTTGCCTACTTTGGTTTACTCTCCTTTTTGCTTGACAATCCCTGTAGCACATTCTGCTTTCAGTCTTACTTGAACTATTTTTCATTTGTGAGCACACTTTATCCTCCTAAATCCTTTCTTCTTTAGAGTCCATGCCTTAAACCATCCTTCCTGCTTTCAGATTTAAAGCCTGCATCAGCTTTCCCTTGAAATGTTATGCGGATATTTGTCTCCTCTTACATTACAAGTGAATTTTGTTGTAGAATTGCTGAGTTAATATATGTAAAGCACTTTTGTGCTCTGTTCAATTTGCTCGAATCCTAAATGGATATGGCATGCTGGTTTCAAAGATAGCATGCATAGGAAACCTGGTATTAACCTCCAGCCATCTTGCATTCTACAACTTAAAAGACACAGACACTAAGGCACTATGCATAATGAATGTGAAGGAGTGATCTACATGGCTGATAGCTTTAGAGGGGTTATACCTGAGACATGTGTGATGAAATATTATCAAATTTCTCCCAATTCACCTTTTAAAAGAAACACACTTGTTCCCTGTATAGTAATTAAATTATCTCCTGATATATTCTTTTAAATACTTGTGTCAGTTCACTCTGTCAGTGATTTTGTGTTGTGCAAAGAAGTACACATATAGTTTACACTGCACTGAAACTCTGGTTTGGGATTTGAAGTGAGTTGTGAGATATGCATAAACCTTCTGGGGCACTGCAATACTTAAGGCATGGGTCATATTCATTTAAAATTTGAGGTGCTTCACCTCCTAGCTGAACCGTCAGGATAAAATTAAGTATTTAAGCTTACTATATTGTTTATGAGGAGAAGCATTTCAGAACGGGAACAGATTTTCCTGTTGCTATTTTTTTTAAGAGCACTCAGGAGAGGAAGTCTAGTTTAGATGAATTCTAGGTACAAATCTATAAAGGGAGAATTCAGCTAATTATACCTATTCAATGAAAATCTATAATATTTATCATACTCCAGTGGTCTGGCTAAGTACTAGTAAGAAAGGGTCATTATACATTTTATTAGCAAAACTGTTTTGCAAGAAGAATTAAGGAAGTCTCACATCAAAATACTTAATAATCCAGAGATTGAACTCTTCTTACGGCTGTCAGCCACTCAACTCATGTCTCTGCATCATTCTCATGACTTGCTTTCTCCTCCATGACATACTTCCTCCCATGTAACAGTGGAATTGAGGGCACCTTCAGCAAGGTTGCTGAAAACATCAAGCTATGTGGAACATTCAATGGGCTAGAGGGGAGGGATGGTATCTGGAGGGACTGTGTTAGGCTTGGAATTTGTGCCCATGCAAACCTCATAAAATTCAACAAGGCCAAATGCAAGGTCCCACATGTAGGCCAGAGCAGTCCCAAGCACAAATACAGGCTGGGCAGAGAACATATCAAGGGCAGCCCTGAGGGAAAGGATTTAGGGGTGTTGATTGATAAGCAGCTTAACATGACCCAGAAACGTGTACTTGCATCTGAGAAAGCCAACTGTGTTCTGGGCTGCACAAAAGAAGTGTGGCCAGCAGGTCAAGGGAGGTGATTCTTCCCCTCTACTCCACTCATGGAGTACCCTGTCTGGAGTACTGCATCCAGGTTGGGACCCATGATATAAGAAGGACATGGACCTGTTGGAGTGAGCCCAAGGGAGGGCCGAAAAGACGGTCAGAGGGATGGAGAACTGCTCCTATGAGGAGATGCTGAGAGAACTGGGGTTGTTCAGCCTGAAAAAGAGAAGGCTCCCCAGGGAGATTGTACAGCAGCCTTCCAGGGAGCCTACAAGAAAACTAAAGAGGGACTGTTTACAAGGGTAGATAGTCTCAGGATAAGATAATAAGGAGAAACTCTTTACTGTAAGAGTGGTGAGGCACTGGAACAGGTTACCAAGAGAATCCCAGAACTGTTATTGATGGAAGGGACTTCTAGAAATCATCTAGTCCAAGTTCTCTGCCAAGGAAGGGGACAGGTGGGTTTTGAGTAGTTGACACACGAATGTGTCCAGGTGGATTTTGAATGTCTCCAGAGAGGGAGGCAACATAACCTCAATGGGCAGACTTTCCAGTGCTCTGCCAACCTCAAAGAAGTTCTTCCTTGTGTGGAGGTAGAATCTCATGATTTTAGTTTCTGCCCATTACACCTGTCCTGTCACCCAAAAGAGTCTGGCACCGTCTTCTTGGAACCCAACTTTGAGATATTTATAGTTGTGGATGTTCCTCCCAGGAAGCCAGGTTGAATGGAGCTTTGAGCCACCTGTTCTAGTGAAAGATGTCCCTTGTTGTGCCAGGGGGTTTGTAACTAAATAGTCTTTAAGCTCCCTTCCTACCCAAACCATTCCTTGATTTTGATTCTCTTTTGCTCCACAACTATACATCAATACATCTGCTCTAACAATTTAATAGTACATTTCTCTGGTAACTACTGTTCTTCCAGTTAGTTGGGCCTATGGAGGCTGCCTTCACAGCTGTTAATGATTCTTAAATGTCAAGGTCACTGCTAGTTAGTTTTGGTCTTAAAAAAGAATCTCACTTGTAATAGAGGTCTGTGGGTTGGAGACAGACACACAACAAAGACACACAACAGACACACAACAAAGACCTCTTCTGAGTCCTGGGCAATATCCCCTTTATTGTTCCAAGCAAATTGTTCTTTTTATAGCCAGTTTGAATTCCCTGGGCTTGAAAAGCCTATTGTTTGGGAATCTCTGCACTGTTTAGATCTCTGGGCACTGGTATGTCTGCATCCAGGGCTTAGGTGGGGAACCTGAGGTCTTTGTTCCCCTAGGGACTTCTAGAAGAAGCTAGGTTAGCTGAATTATGTCCGTTATGATCAGACTCATTATATCCAGCTGTAAACCAGCTGGATATTGCTACACTCACTGGCTAAGTAAAGGCACAGAACTAACTAAAAAGTATTTGGGTGAAAAGCCAATAATCAGACTAATGATAATATGTGTGATAGCTAAAGTTGTGGAATCCCTTTTAATAAAAATATTTGTAAGGACCTATCACTTCATAGACAGGAGAAGAAAAGAAAAGAGAAACATACTATATGTTTTCTTATGCATATTACCATTTCTTGACCTTGCTGATGCAAACTGGTTACATCTCCCTCATCTTTGGTCCACAGAGAATTATTTCCGGTAAAGAAATAGCCCTTTGTATTTGTAGATTTTGACGTTTCTGTCATTCCTATTTACAACATGTCAAAACTTAGCAGAATATACATTTTGCATTATTGCAAGTTTTTAACATGTGACACAAAACATTTTTTGAGGGAAAAGTGTGCTTCATTATTACATCCTTGAGGGCTGTCCTATTTGTGTCCTCAGAATAAGATTTAGCTCTTCTTCAAAAAATGCCGAGGAAATAAGTCAATTTAAACAAATACATTTTAATCTGCATAGTTACTTATTTCCCATCAGTAGCTTCCCTCTGGAATGTTCATAATTTTCATTTAATATTTGTGTCTGAATAGTGACAAAATAATTTCCCTTCCTTTCCCTTTTCCTTGTCTTGTCTCCTGCCGTTTCTTCTCTCTTTTAACCTAATGAAACATAATTTTCAGGTTTCAGTGGGACCAAAACTTTTTCTCTACATTTGAATAAAATATTGAATGAAATATAGAAAATAATGAAATACACAAAACATTTACAGCGCTGGAAGGAAATTGACTTAGTATATATACACCTCTATTTCTGTGAATGGTTGCTCTATCCATTTCAGAAAAAATAAAGATTAATTTTAGTCCTGAGAGGACAGACAAAAAGTCAGAGATGTCACACCAGAAAGGATGTCATGGAAGTCATCTTTGTCTGATCATTAGTGGCAGGAAAAAGTTTGTAAGGTTACAGCATCCTTAATCCCAATATTCAGAAACAAGACCTGCTTCCTAAGCAGAAGTGTGGAAGCCTCAGTTGTCTATTGCCAGTGGGTTGGAGAGCATTCCAATTATTTCCAAAGAAAAACTGTAAGTATTAAAAATATATATTTATGAGACTCAGTTAATACAAATGTAGGAAAACATTTTTTTTTTTTTTTTTTTTTTTTTTTTTTTTTTTACTATTGCCTTGTTCTTTGTTCTATGCCAGCTGCCAGCTTTCCATTTAAGCATGTATTTTAAGAGAAAGAACAATTTGTCCACGAATGACACCATCTTTGGAATAAGTTGAACTAACAGGTAGAATTTCAGGAATGCTGTTAAATGTAAAAGCTCTATCAAGCCTGCAAGTTTCTTCCCTGGAACAAGATAAAAATTGTCAGCATTCACATCATTCTGGAGAATCACTGGCAGAATATCACCCTAGCCCAAGAATGTTGCATAACCCTCTTCAGAATAAACTTTTTTCCCCAAAATTTTTGGCTGACTTGTGATGATTTCTGTTCTGAAAATATGCAAATCTTTTATGTAGTCATGAAACACAGGAAGGATCCTTCCATCCATTAGATTTCAGACTGAAGTTGATATCTGCTTCAGCTCCATCTTTATGCAATGAAAGTTTTCCCCTCTTGTTGATCCATGACGCAAATTTTACATTTCATAAAGGGAACAGCTCACAGGCTACCCACAAGAAAGAGGCCTGTTAATTGCAGAAGTCTGGGATTTTTTTCTTTCCTAGGAGCTTTAAATCTGGTTGACTTTTTAAAAGTAAATGTGTAGCGACTAGTGCAGTGAAAACAAGATAATTTTTAATATTGGAACAAAAGAATGAGGGAAAACATTATCAGTCAAGGAGCTTTTCACATGCTGAGGAATTAAAAACACATTTTGTATCTTTAAAAATGAGTCAAGCTATTCTGTCAAGTTGCAAAAAAGAATAAGATGACTCAGATAAAAATGAATTTTAAAGTGAGACAGATGCTGCAATGTAGATGATTCAGAATATAGTACTTCCTCAGACATGTCTTCCAGTAGCAAAATGTTATTAAATATTTTAAAACATATGGTTAAGTTTATTAAGAGTGGCTTTGAGTCCCTGTAAACGATGTCTTAGAAAAGAAATACAAAGTCTATCGAAGTGCTCTCACATGTTAATAACAATAGACACTCTAAATATGTTAATACAATATAATTTTATGAAGCGAGATTTAATTTTAATGTTAAAAATGACCTTTGAATTAAGTCTGTAAATCAGAATTTTCAGAAAACAAAAAACTATTTGCATTAATGAAACAGGAATAGTATTCCTCTTCAGTTGAGTACTTTCTTAATGAATTGTTTTGTTGTCCTGTTGTTCACACTCAAAAACACATTTAAAATACCTTAATAAAGGAAATTAATATATTTTATAAAGTACACTATGATCCTGTCCTTAAGATATAGATACTTTATCAGCATTGTTTATACACATTTCCTTGGCTGTGTAGTCTTTATTTCTGCTGCCTAGTAGAATACCTATGGCTTTAAGCAAGTAAAAGGCTTTTGTTGTGTGGATTGTAAAAGCACCATAGGCATTCTTGAAAGGTAAGGCATTCTTTCTTCATGACAATACGAACTTCTGTAAGGACTAGCAAAAATTCTGTCATTTACATTATATTTCAAATATTCAAACTTTCTTCTTTTCTTATAGGTCTTTGAAAAGAGAAAGTAGAAAACTAATGGTACTTTCTTTTACTTGTCTGTCAAGCAGAGCACAAGTGCTCCAGTGTGAAAACTTAAACGCAAATTGTCTTATCTCTTTTTCGATTGACACAGCCCTTGGCATTTTGTAAATGTTCTATATTTATTAAATAAGTAATAATACCATATGTATTTAATTGTTTCATGTCATTTTTTTGGTAAAAACTTGCCATACAAAAAAACTGCATGTAGGATTCTCTGGTCCTTGTTCTAATGCAAAATCTCCTTTTGAGCAGAATACATGAAGAGACCTTGTTTTTTACACTCCATTATACAACAGCCTCAGTTTCAAGGGAACATTCTGCTCTTCTGATAATAATTTCTCAAACAGCTCAGCATGTTTACATGCTTAAAGGGAAACTACTTAAATACGCTATCTTTAGAAACACTGCATTTTGTTACTGGAAGACTGAAAAAAATGAATTCTGAGTCAATAAAACAAAAAACAATAGATGTAAGTAATATAATATAGTGCAAGCTTTAATGTGACAAATGTCTGGACAGCAATTTTGATGATCATATTTATTCAGAGAATGGAAATCTACTGCATATTGCCTCATTTTTCCAGAAAACTTAGTCATGTATTTTTCTGTAAGTTACCCCTCTGCGTTTATCAAATCCCATCTGTGTACACAGCAAACATTTATCATGTTGAAAGGCAGGGTTATGCTTTTATGCTGTTTGTTTTTCAAGGCATCAGGACTTGCAAAGAGCAAAACATAACTGGGATGTCTGTTTCCACACTGAAATTCTTGGCCTCTGTTTCTCAAATCTCAGATTTTATTTCAATTCAAGTATTTGCTGCATTCCTACAGATATATTTATATTTTGGAAGTTTGACTACATGATGACAACTGGAACAGCATCAGCAGGAGAGATCTGAGCTATGTGTACATCAGCAAATAATGTGGTTGAGTTGGAACGGATTTATGCACTGGAATGTTTGGTGCTGAGAATCTCATGTCCATGTAATTTCTGAGACCATACTTCAGGCTGACTTCAGTGCAGACTCATGGGCTGACTGATTTATAATCCTGGATTTAATGCATTTACCAATTTAATTTCATTGTTAGAAATTCAGCTGATATAGTCTAAGAATGGTCCACAATGTGAACTGAACAGTGTAAAAGTGTATTCAACTTCATGATTCACTTTTGGAGAAAAATTTTGATTTGAACCAGGAAAAAATAATAAATAATAACACAGATGCAAAGAGTCCTGAATTCTGGACATGATGACATTCCTAAATCATAGGACATGAGTTAAAAGTCATTGCCCTGAATCACAGAATAAAAAGTATTTAAAATCTTATTACAACTTTTAGGTGGACTATTGTTCATTCTGAGATAGGGCTGTGTGGGACATAGCTTGTCAACAAGATAAATAACAAAAGAGATATACTGGAAATAGCAATTTTATCATGCTTTTTTATGACTTTCATGGGGAAAGTTATGTATGCCTGGGAACATTATGTTCCTTGAAAGCTTATGTCCTTGTGATTTTTTGTAATGTGGGTTTTCTTGTGGTTTTTTTTTTCTTTGTTTTGTTTTGTTTTGTTTGTTTGGTCTTTGTTTCTTTGTTTGTTTCTTTTTGGTTTTGAATGTATTAAAGAAATTTCCGAATTCTACTTGAGACACACTGAACTTTCAGTTTTTAAATCTGAGACCAAATAAAGGTGGAAAACCAGAAGCATTATTAGAATTCTCTTGTGGGCAGCACCACATTCTGTTCATCAATCTGCTGTACCCATTTTCTTAGCCCTCACTGGGAAATTAAATAATCCTGACTGACAACTGACACATTAATTGCCTTTGAGGGAGCACACCTTTAAAAAGCAGTAATTTAAAGTCTTCTGCTTTGGTGGAAGAACCAATTTGCAGCATCATCAGTCAGGGTTTTGACATGTAACTTTGCACTTGCCATTTTGTTAATAAAGAATCACACTTGAATCCTGAGAGAGTGTTTCCCTAAAGAGAAACTTAGATGTCTTTGTGAAATTAAGATGACTTTGATAGGGACATGTAATGAATGTTTAAATGAGTTATTAACCTTTCATGACTTCAGTGAGTGTTACTGCAAGACAATTCATCATTTTATTGTCATAACCTGCAAAAAAGTGAATATCACAGTGAGATCAATTTCTTTAAAAGTTTATTTCTAGTTAGTTTTGTGAATAACAAAACCAAGTTCTCATGTTTTTAATGTGTAGGAAACTGCATGAAAGAAAGAATATCTTGACAATAACTTTTACTGTATATGAGTAAATAAACAGGTATTTAAAAAAAATCATCCAGCAATTAATATTTTCAAATATTTAATTCAGATCAAGTTTTTCCATGCATGTTTATTAAGTCAAGAACAGTTATATCATGTTCTTATGACTCAAAAGATAGTCTCTGTATGTAAATCAATTTATTAAAAAAACTGTAATTTTTTCTTATCCTATGCAAAATATCAATGAAATGGAAAATTTGAAGAATTTCAAAATTTAAAATGGTCAAATTCAAGCACATGTTTACATTCTGAGTGCAGAAAATTTTCAATGCTTTAAGGTTCTAATTTTTTTTTTTAATTAGTTGGGTGCATTCCCAATTCACTTTTGAGGAATGAACCAACTTGTTTGATCAGTTTTGTTTTGTTTTCATAAATCTCAGTACAAGGCAGTTTTGATAAATTTTCTTTTAAACCTATTTTAAAATGATTTGATAACCTTATGAGTTAGAAAATGGAAAAAAAATATGTAAATTCTTTTCAGGAAGAACAGTCATCCATGATGAAAAAAATCTACACTTAACAATTAACTTGTGCAGTTGTTAAGTGTATTTACAATAAGAGTTGATAGCAAGCAAACAAGTGCTTTTGAGTAGTTTATAAAGCATGTCATGTCTTTAGGTCCTCTGTTGATGTATCTGCAGTTCTGTGAAATCAGATATGTTCTTTGTAAAAGAAAAATTGTATCTCACAACAGTAAGAATACCTGTTTCTCGGACAAACTATATGCACTCTTTAGTTGTCACTCTATTGGTGGAAAAGTATCTTAAGTCAATAATTACTTTAACTGACTAAAACAAATCAATATGAAGATATCCTTAAATTATAATAAATAACAGGATGCAGAATTTCTTTTTTGTTGATTTTCAAAATAATATTTAAAAAGAAGTTGAGAAATTGCTAATACTTTGAGGATATAAAAAGCTGCTTCATTTAGATATACACTGTAAGTATAAAAAGAAAAAAAATATTGGGAAAAGCAAGTGATGTGCAAAACATAATAGTGAGAATGAAGACTTTAAGCAATAACATGAAGAAGCTTTTAAGACTGGAAATGCACTGTTTTGGGTAGGTGACACTTGCTCCCCAAGAGCTGTAAATTATTATACACAGTATGAAACTGGAATTGAACAAAGACACAAAATTATTTTCCACAACAGGAGCTATATGTCCTTTTGACACAATTCTGTGACAATTACCAAAAAAAATTGTGCCCTTTCCTGTAATGTGTTTGCTCTCATTATTTGTCTTTTTTGTCATCATGTCAGCAGTTTCAAATTTGAAAGTTAAATCATGGCAAATTGTCACAGTGGTGGTTCATGCAGTGTTAGAAGTACATTTATGTGATTGTTTTAGTAAATGGCTCATTGAAAAAATATTTTCTGCTCAGTTGAAAATTTTGCTGCAGGGATTAAAGCATATGAATCTGAAATACAAATTCAAGTCATTGATGTTTAAAAATTGACCTTTCCCTGATATAGTCTTAATAAAAATATTCACTAAGTTGAATGTGAATTGGAATTTTGTGCTGTTTTCATTTTACCTTTGGCAATAAAAGAATGCAAATTTATGCTATTTAAATATTTAAAATTTAGCTAAACCAGAAAATTTACGTAATTTTATGCTTATATGTTACAGAAATTATTTTCTTTAAAATTTGACATATAAATTTCTTATGCATAATGTTCTCATATATGTTATGTTCTGTTTATTCTAAAGCAAAACATAAAAATAAGAAAAAAAGCGATGTTTCTGTCTGATTTTTAGTAGGATTAATTTTTTACAAAGTAATTGTGCATATATAAAAAGCTACCCTAGAAATATTGAATATATTTTAGTTCAGAATTTGAAATATCTGGGATTGTCACCACAGATATGAAAATTCCAGGGAATTGTTTTATCCCTAGTGTTTGCACCTGTAATAAATAGTAAATAAAAAGTTTTTTTAATAGATATGCACATTTGCATATTCAAGATAGTTCTGATATTACTATCATCTAGCTGCACCCAGAACTCAAAGGCTATGGCAAATCATCATATGCAAAAAGCCTGACACAACATTGTCACAAGTAATCCAATTTTCTTCTTTTTTTTTCCCCTAGCTCTTCCAAAGTGTAATTAACTTTCATATGAAATGGAGATTCAGTCTTTTAAGATATCTTCATAGTTGATAATGTGCAAAAAGGTTAAGTCACTGCATTAGTACAAAAGAAATAATGGGTTACAAAATATAGTGAACTGTGAACCATTAATCTCGTTTTGGCAATAGACACAGAAACATCTCCTACCCATGGCTGTGACTAAAAAAAGGGCAACACTGTTTTTGTTTGGGGTTTTTTGTAAAGCCAGTATCTAGTTACCTCAACATGATATCTGAAACTGGGTAGGAACTAGCCTCCCTAATGTAGAGTTTCAGAATGAGGCTCTTAAAAAATCACAATTATTTGTGATTTCTGCCTTGAAAATTGGCCAAGAGACTAGTGAAACACTGCTTTCTTACCCAGTCTAGAACGAGTTGTCAGAGTTAGGACACACTGACTACTGCCTCAGCCTGAGGTGAGTGGTTTGTATGTGGTTTTCTGCTGCACACCAGAAGCCTGGGAAAGGAGGGAGCAGTGTGCATGTGTGTTTATGTATGCACAAGAGTTGCAGTTCCAGAGCCATCACTTTCTCTCAAACACATTCCTGATTACACGAGAGGATACTGCTTCCATAGAGGGGCTCTTTTACTCACTGTGTAGGAGAAATGTGCTAGAAGCTTGAATTTAGTTTCTACAGGGAACAGGAATCTTCTGGTTGTTATCACTTGAGCACTTGCTTTTGCAGCTTCAATAATGTATTTCCAAGATAGCTTTTTTGGATGTACTCTCCTGTACAACCATAACAGTTTTAGGACCCCAGATCAACTCATTGAGTTGAAAAAACTGATCTACTTATTTGTTTTTGGTGGAGGGAATAGACAAAGAGCATAGCCTGACTTCTTTGCTTCCATGGAGGTCTGGTTCACTAGACAGATAAGAAGAAATTCTCATTTATAGTTTGCTACCAGTTGTATTCCTCCTGGAGGATGGAGGACTGTTCTTACTGCAAATGAAGGCACATGCTATTGCATGGATGCATCAAACTCAAAATTCTTGTTTGTATTGATGCTGTGAATTTTCATTCTGCTGCTCATAGGGCTCAGACAAATGACAGGTAGTGACTCCTGCTAAAGTATTAAAGCTGGAGTAGCCAAATGGGGTAGCTGAATGACATCATGGTGTCATCATGGTAATTCATAGGTTAAATTATTTTCTCACAATAATTTACTGCACAAGACAATCATTAAGACATCCTACCTCTAGGACATCTCTGCAGAGAATGAGCTCTGTTCTCATATGCTCAAGTAGATAGGAAGAAAACAATAGCATAAATAATCTCCTCAAATTTTGATTTGGGAAGAAAGCTACACTAAACCTTTGCTGTTCTATGAGACTTATTTTCATATGCTTTATTTCTCTCATGCTCTTCTTTTTCCTGTAGTTAGTATTTTCATTAGAAATCAAACACAGAGATAGATATTACTTCATTGACGTTGGTGCATTTTCAGCAAAATAGTCCAAGAAAAACTAGGTCCAATGACTCTGGAAAACTTTCATTAAATGGGAATTTGCCCTGTAGCAGATTTGCAAGCTGTTCAAATTTCTGCTAAGTCAATCAATCTCCATAGCAAGAAGATAGTTTTATGGAATGCCTGAGGCCCTTTGATTCCCTGTTGGTTTCTACAAGGCAAAAAATCTCAGGTTTGGTTAACTTGTTCAGAGGAAATTCCTTGTTTATTAAGAATGCTGCACAACAATCTAATCAGAATTCCTGACATCTTAGTCTGTGCTCAGAAAAAAGAACCCACTTCCTGTTACTTGAAGTATTTTTTTCTTCTTAATTCTTTCTCTTTTGTATCATATTCTGTTTCCAAGGTATCCCAAGTCATTTCAACGATGCTCCCTGTTCACCTAGAAATTTGCAACTGCCTCATTTTGATGAATAGTAATTTAAATGGAATATAGAAATGTATACCTTCTTTCTGCACAAAAGAAAATATGAAGACCACATAAATACAGATTTACAAACAGAATGGGGGAGGGGAATTCTGACTGGTTTTTCCAGATGTAAGTGAAATGTATTTGCCACATGTATTTCGTCTTTTTAATTCTGCTTTGTGAAACTGAAGGCAAAAGTAAAAAAAAGAGCCTAACAATACTGAAGTATTAGGATTTTGTGTTCTTGATGTATGCAAGGTACAAAATCAGAGAAAGTCTAGCCATATTGCTAAAGAAAATGAACATAATGCTTTATTAGGAATTCAGCTGTTCAAAACAGGGAAAGTTGTGCTAACACTTGATTTTCCAAGTTGAAATACATTGTAGGTTGACCTTGCCTGGATGTCAAGTGCCTGTCAACCACTCTATCACTCTCCTTCCCAGCAGGACAGGGGAGAGAAAATAAGGTGGAAAACAACTTGTACGTTAAGATAAGGCAGTTCACTAAAGCAAAAAAGCAAAAGTTTGCAGTTGCATAAACAAAGAGAAAAAAAAATATTCTCTTCTTCCTGTCAGTGAGTGTTGTCAATCCATTTCCCAGGCAGCAGGGTTTCCGCACTTCTGGTTTGCCAGAAGGCAAACACGAGATAACAAATACTCCTCTATCCCTCCTCCCTCTGTTAGCTTTTTATACCTGAGCTGTTGTATGGTGTGGAATGGCCCTTTGGTTAATTTGGGTCAGCTGGGCTGGGTCTGTCCCCTCCCAGGACCTTTCCCACCGCCAGCCCTGGTGGGGCCGGGATGTTGGGAGACAGCGCTGATGCTGAGCCAGCCCTGCCCAGCAGCAGCCAAAACACTGGAGGGTGATCAGCTCCTTTCCAGCTACCAGGGCAGAGCACAGCACTGTGAGGAGGGCTGCTGTGGGAAAATGAACTCCAATACAAAAAAAGCCATAATGGAGGAAAAAGCATATTGATGCAAAATAACATGCTCTATTTGATATATTATGGGAGTCTGATAATAGAACTGACATAATTCCAACAACAAACATTAACCCCTGATCTTTCTAGTCCCTGATGAGCATACATCATGTGTGAAGAAGACGGAGGTATCATTAAAGGGGTTTTGTTACTGTCTATACCAATACTTGCTCTCAGTGCAAGATGAACACTTTTATCTGATTTCTGTATGAGGTCCCTGATATCCTGATTCTTTTCTCAAGGCTTTTCCACTTCTATTAATGCAGAAACTGTTTCTCAATTTTCTTTGTTGTGTTTTCATTTTTCCTTTTTCTTTCCCTTCTCTTCTTCCTTCTTCCTTTTTTTCTTTCTCCCTCTCCCTCCCAGCACTCTGTTAAAAATACCCAATAGCCATCTATCTGGTGACTTCCTTATTGATAGATACATAAATTTACTTTCCCATTTTTCTTTCTATATGTTAGAGCAAAATCTGGTCTGGTTATTCATCTTCAAAGGGCAAAGACAGGGCAATAGCGGGGGTTGGGGTTTTTTATTATGCCCCCTTTCCCTTTCCACTATGTCTTTAAAGAGTTTTAAGACATCTTCAGAGCATGCCTGTGAAGGCCATGGTAGGAGGTTAAATGGCCATACATTCTTTTTTAATCTTTTCAATTTAATAAAGTTTCATTCTTGGGAAAGTCTGCATGTCCTATGCCTTTGTAGATAGGAGATAGGGCTTTTTTTTTTTTTTTTGGTTTGGTTTGCTTGTTTGTTTGTTTGTTTTTTTAAGTTAATACTAGAATTTTGGCAACAAAAAGAGAAAAAAACAAAAAAGGCTTCTCTATTTTTCAGATCATTGAAGTGACATATTTGGGAAGCACAAAGTATAGATAAGGAAAGGTGCATGAATTTCTCTTCTAGAAATTTTGTAGCTTGAAATTTTTACATTTTCTGTGGTAGAACATCCCTCCTGTTATTTTGCAGGGATGATGTTTCAGTTACTTGTGGTTTTGACTATGTATATTAGCATGAATTTTATTCTTCAGTGTAATTTTTTTTTTTTTTTTTTTTTTTTTTTTTTTTTTTTTTTTTTTTTTTTTTTTTTTTTTTTTCTCTTTTTTTTTTTTTTGCCTCTGAGTTTACAACCTCTTTAGGTTCAAGTCTTACCATGAAGAGGAAAATTAAATTAGATTTCCAATTTTAACCCCTAAGGAAAAATGGACTAGTAGTAAGTTTTCTTTTGTCTCCTGTGAAAGTAATATGGATGATGTATGCCTGACTTGTGGACCTGTTGGAATGTTGCTGGGAACCATAGAGCCAGTCATTCCACAGTTTCAATAAACAGATGTTTCACCATGTCTATGAACACAAAAAAGGCATAAGCCCTTATTGAAATATCAGATAGATGCCTAGGTATTTTAGGAGGGAGAAAAGCTGCAGTGTCTTTTGGGGGATCTCAATTTTGATTGAGGTGCCTGCAGAGGCAAGTTTTATGATAAAAGACTCTTATCTACCTGTACAGAGGCATACAGAGGCATTCAGAGGCACAAGGACAGGTGAGAGAAACTCAGCAAACCAGTCAGAGAAAATTTCCATTTCTGAGTCTTCCAGGTGTGTCCCAGCAGTTTCCTTCCCATGGACCAGGTTGCACCCACCACCATAAGACAGTGGAGCTTCTTTCCTCGTCACCTTTCACACAGTAGAGTGTGAAGTATGGAGTATGGTGACTGTCTAGGTATGTGGAACACACTATGGAATCCAGAGGAAGAACATTTTGGGAATGTACAAAAAAATTTTATGGTATGCTTTGGAGGAGTGTGGTGGATTGACTCTCACTGGACACCAGATGCTGACCAAAGCTGCTTTATCACTCTCCTCCTCAACTGGAAACAGACTCATAGATCAAGATAAGCACAGGGATAGATCACTCAGTGATCACTGTCATGAGCAAAATAGACTTGGGGGATTTAATTTAATTTATTACCAATCAAATCAGAGTAGAATTATGACAAATAAAAAGTAAATCTTAAAAACACCTCCCTCACTCCTCACTTCTTCATGGGCTCAACTTCACTCCCACTTTTCTCTATCTGCACTACCTTTCCAGCAGCACAGGGGGATAAGGAATGGTTCAGCTGTAATCAGTTCATCTTACATTGCCTCTGTCACTCCTTCCTCTTCATGGGGAGGACTCCTCACACTGTTCTCTTGCTCCAGGATGGGGATCATCCCATAGGAGACAATCAGAAACTTCTCCAGCACAAGTCCTTTCCACAGGCCCTGCTCTTCATTAACTGCTCCAGCTTGGGTCCCTTCCACAGGGCGCTGACCTTCAGGAACAGACTGCTCCAGAGTGGGTCCCCCAGGGGTCACAAGTCCTGCCAGCAAACTTGCTCCAGCATGGGCCCCCAGTCCAGTCCAGAGGGCCACAGGTCCTGCTAGATGTCTTCTCCAGTGCAGGTTTACATGTGTGTGTATCTGTGTGCCTTTGGGCTTGGAGTGCCTGGGTGCCAGCAGCTGGGAGAATGAGGACATAATGGCTCTAATTAGCACATAGACTGTAAGGCCAGCTCCTGGGGAGACGTGTATCATACAGATACAGACACAATATCTACAGAGATGTACAGACATGTTTCTCACTAATGCATCTTCAGCCTGGTCAGCCTATGAGGGGAACAGGATGCTTTTCTACTTGCATGAATGCAGTGTTTTCTGTCTGTGCTGATCTGTGTGGCTTGCCAGGGGGATACATATGTGTATAAAATACATGAAATTGTCTGTGTGCATATTTAGAAAATGTGCCCAGTCTCGCTGCTGGAGCTGAATCAGCCTTGGTTTTCTTGGGCTACTCAGTTCAGCAAGCCTAGCAACCATATGACTCTAGCCAGAGGGTGTCAGAACTACAAACATTTCCAGTGTGACCCTTCACTAAAACTGTAGATCAAGAACACCTACAGGATTCTTCTTGACTCCCTTCAAGTATGGGCTTCTTATTGTGTAACACATTTTACAGGGCTCTTTTGTAGGCTCTTTCTCCTTTGATACCCACACCTTTAAAACTGAAAGTACAAAGCAAAAAGGAGTATTTTTTAAACAATGTTTTGAGTGCACTTTGAGCTGGATGGCTGTATTTAAAATCAGAAATTGACAGTTTATGTTAGCTAAAAGCATTTCCAATGGAGAATATAAAGTCTTCAAAGGCAGGAGAATGTTACAGACTTTCTCTTATGATTCATTCTCAGCTGTCTGTGAGAATTTCTTTTAACTATCAGGGATTTCACAACACAGTTGCTAAATGTAGATGCAGCCAGGCTTTTTTATAAAGGATGTACCTATTCCTAAATGAATATGGCTTCTTATCCATTTCTCAATACAAAATATACAGAGATATGAGACTAGGGGTGAAACATAAGGTGCAGTCTCATCCTACTGTGATATATCTTACAGAATCTTGCAATCTCAAAGGTGTTTTTTTTAATATAATTTTAAGTTAGTGGTATTAAGTGCTTTCCCTTCTCTTGGTCGTGGTTGAATCCTGTGTGGCAACTAAACCCCATGCAGCTGCTTGATCACTCCCCACTGGTGGGCTGGGGGAGAGAATGCAAAGAATAAAAGTCAGGAAACCCAAAAGTTGAGATGAAGGCCATCTATTAGGTAGAGCAAAAGCTAGGTGTGCAAACCAATCAAAACAAGGAATTAATTCACCAGTTCCCATGGGTTTTCAGCCCTTCTCAGGAAAGCAGGACTCCTTCACACTTGATGTTCACTGGGGAAGACAAACACCATTTCTTCCTCTTTATTCTTCTTCCCCCAGCTTTATATGCTGAGCATGATGCTATATGCTCTGGAATATCCCCTGAGTCAGCTGGGGTCATCTGTCCTGGCTGTGTCTCCTCCCAACTCCTTGTGCAACCGTGATTTCTGTGCTGGCAGGTGGGGGGTGAGGAGCAGAAAAGGCCTTGACTCTGTGCAAGCACCGCACAGAAATAAGAAAAGCATCCCTGTGTTACCAACATAGTTTCCAGCACAAATCCAAAACACAGACCCATACAAGCCACTGTGAAAAAATTATCCCCATTTCAACCAAAGCCAGCACACACTGGTAAATAAGGGAGAAGGCAGGGAACTTTAAATGTTAAAAGGGCTTGTGGAAACTACAGACTTTTTGAATATTTTTGCACAAAGGGCACTAGAACATACTTATGACCACAAAGTAGAGAAAAGATGAAATCATGATTCTTTTATAAACTTAATTGGGAGAGTGTAATGCAAAACTTTATATAATTCATTATTTATTAACTTAAATTAGAAATAGGGAAAAATCACAGAATTGAAACATGAAAAGTTCTGTGACTGCTAATTCCACTGTAGCCAATCACTCAATTTCTCTCATTTTGATCAAATCACAGTGTCTGAACATGTATTTTATACATCTTCCCTATTTTTGATTTTCTCATTAATCTAGCTTTCATATTCTCCTAAAGATAGCTTTGGAATATAAAATGGATGCTCTAAACACTACAACAGAAGAATTAAAACCATCATTTTTTTATAAATTCAACAGGATAAAATTTGATGAGGAGAGGCTGAGGGACGTCCTGGGCTGAAAAAGAGGTAGCTTTAAGGGAGCTGAACAGCACCTTTCTAATATTAGGGAGAGAGTCATCAAGTAGACAGAGTCAGGCTCATCACAGCAGTTGAAGGCAGGAGGGGAAGAGACAATGGATATCCATTGAAATGAGAGTTGTCATAAACAGAAGTAGGAGTGTCTAACCAACTGGATATAAGAATAAATTCTTTCACATTTATAATAATAAATAATAAATGTGGATAATAAAGCCTTGAAGCAGGTTGTCCAAAAAAAGAATTTTTTCCCAAGTTTCTATCCTCAGGTGTTTTCCCAACTGTATAAATCATTGATCATCGATCTCACAACTTCTCCCTGATTTGAGAACTTTTGACTACGGTCCTCTTCAATCTGAGTTATCCTATCATTCTGTGAGTTACACTGAATGTCTTCCCTGAATATCTGAAAAACATTTTTCTCTCTACAGAAGATTGGATAAATGTGTTTTGAGCTTTCATTAGAGATATGTAGAAAATGCTAGAGTTTGGGTTTCACTGTTTGGTTTGGGTTTTGGTGTGTGTTGTTTGGGATTTTCTTTTTTTTTTTTTTTCTTTTTTTTGTGTGGCTGGGTTTTTTTTATACTTTTTGTTTATACTGTGAATGCTGTGTTTTGCGAGATCAGGTTATCATGCTGGTGAATTTATGTGATATATTGGATCAGTCAGTAACCCCGCATTCGTGGACAAGTCTCAGAGCTGTGATTACAAAAAAAAAGCACAACTACCAGCAGGCAAAGACATCGCAAATTATTTTGGAAATCCTAGCTTCCTGTTGGACAACAGTTTCTGCAAGAACTTTCATGGTCGTGGACAAAAATTCTCGTATTGCAGGGATTTAGGGAACAATCTGAGACAGGACTTTTAGCACACAAAGCACAGTGGATGGACCGGCAGGGATGGATCTGTAGAAAGAGAAGACAAGAAAGTCTATGTGTTTCTGCTCTCAGCAGTACTAGCAGCAGAAACTGCTGGACTGAGTTCTAGGTAGAATAGCTTATCACTGTCCCTCTCATACTGTTTTGCCACCTTTACAATTTGCTGCTTGAATTGCTGCCAGAGGGAATCTTTCAACTGAAAGAGAATGGAACATACATTTGAGGTCCTAATCCCTGACAGGTGAATACATTGTATATTAAATATTGAAAAGCAGAAGCAGTCACGGAAACAAAGATCGCATCACCAGGTCATTCTTCCATAAGAAATTTATCTTGTATGTTGTACTCTCACTGAAGAATACTCTTATTTGTTTATTTTTACCATTTCTTCATTCACAAGTCCAGTTTAGATGAGGATGCAGGGTTTAGATGTAGGATTGTAGACTCAGAAGAAATATAAGGAAATTGAACTTTGAATGGAGTTAAAGATTTTGTGTTTTCCTCTGGATTCCTCTTGGATTGTTGAATAGAGCTGTGCATCCTAATTTGGGAGGACCAAGAAATTTTTAAAGATATGTAAAAGTAACTTGCAGTGAATTTGTAGAGCGAGTATACACTTATGTTGGAGAACATCAAATCACACTCTTTCTATTCTACTGTCTAGCAGATATCTAATGGTGCATTACTCCTTCCAGGTGTGTTCTTTAAGTACATTTGTACCCATTGAATACATATGTCTTCCCAGTCCCATGAACATAAATGCCCAGAAGTTGTATGTAGAGAGTTTAAAGTCTGCAGTCCATTAAGGAGTTAGTTTGAATTTTAACACTTCTGAGCTGAGCAGGGACTTTTTCAAAATCTCAATCTGACATTGATTTACATTATTTTAAATCCATGTTTGGAAGCTTAATTTTTTTCTTTTCTTTTTTTCTTTTTTCTTTAGCTCTGAGGGTAAAATTAGAGGAAACTGAGAAATTATATTCACATCCCAACAGAAATTATAATGATCCAGAAGTTATAGGGCAAAATGCAGCTGCTACTCTCTGGATGGATTGCAGTGGGCACATTTGAGACCTAATCCACAGTGATTCCCCACACTTAACATCTGCTAATGTAAGAACCTGCTAACAGGGATGGAATGGAGGGTGGAGTGGAGACATCAAGCCCAGGCTCTGATGAAATCCTTGCAGGGATGGGAACTGAATGGTTCTTTGCAGCTGATAAACTGGATAGCACCTGTCACCCAGGGGAGAGAGGAGATGTCCTGCTGCTGAGCCAACAACTGTAGTGAAATTGCTCTCCTTGGATGAACTTGGTTCATCATGACCTAATTGTAATATTAATACACACCTCCATCCCAAAGTTATCTGGCTTCAAAGTACAATCCCTCACTGAGCATGCACCGTAGATTTCATGGACTAGGTCTGTAAGAAAGAAGGAATAGAATTTTACCAATAAATGACAAAGGTATGTATGACTGCAGTCACTCAAGCTCCGCCTAAATATGAAGAAATAGTATAAAAGTAAGTTGAGAATGGGGATATATTAGGGAAAACTCCATTATAACTGCTGGGATTAGTCAATGGGCTGAACCTGTCTTCTCCCCCATAGGGATGCATATTGGGTGAGAACCACACTCTGTGTGTGCTGAATATTTTTACTGGGGATTAGAGCTGGTCTGTATATTGCTTTGAATATGGTTTTGCAGTCAAATACTACCACCAGAAGTCCCCAAACCTTCATCTGTCACAATTTTCTATTAGCTAAGAGTATTTAATAAACTGTTAGTTTGAGTCCCTCACAGTTGCTCACAGTCACCAGCACAGGTACCATACTCAAATAAAGTGTAAGACTCACTGAGGGGTCATTAAAAGAGAAGAGCTATGGAGAGACCTCCCCTATGCCGTGAGTGTCTGTCACTGACTGAGTGAGTCACACCACCTTGCCAACCAACACTACTGCTCAGTACAGTGCCCCAAATCAGGACACTGACAGACTGGTCAGTCTCACCTTTCCTGAGACACTGACAGAAAAATCAAACTCTGAGGGTTGAGGAAATCTTCCCACACTAAGGGTCAAAAAAATCTCCACATTTCACATGACAAACAAGGAAAAATGTTTTGGTGAGATGTCTCTAACACCGTGAAAAGCACTTGGAATTTTGTATCTGTTTATATAAAAATTGGGATAGGATGTAGAAACTTTCTGATCTTTGTCAAACATGAGAAAAGGATTTTGTTGCTGATATGCCAAGAAGGGTTCATCCTTGACATAACTCTATAACATTTTATTTTGTGTTTTTGTTTATACACAGCTATAAAATGAATAATCTATACAGCTGCCGAATAATATTTGTCAGTGAATTTTGGTAGGATTAATCTCCCGGACAATCTAAAATCTCTGAACACTGATTGAAGTTTCACTTGAACCACACACTACAAGAAAGTCATAAGGAAACAAATAAAAACCAAGAAAAAATTCTGCCCCCCCAAACTTAGCAAGGTGAATATATTTTTATTTTAATCTTCCAACATGTATAGTTTACATTTTCTATTCCAGTAATATTTGAGTTTCTATATATGATATTTGATAAATATGTGTCAATTTGAACCATTAAAGCAACAGGTCATTTTAAAAATACTGAGTAAAGTTATTTGTGTAATAGTATCTGATTTTTCAGTCTGTTAGGGTAACTGTAGGATTTGGATAATATTTGGAACTGTAGGATTGTTGACATTTGGTAGAAAGTAACCTTTATTTTTAAAAGCAATATTTGTAATACAAATGTGCAATTTACATTTGATTTCAGATATTTTCTTTATCCCACTTCTAATTTTTTTGTCTTTCAAATCCTAAATCTAGAGTTGGTTTCCTGTAGGAATTAATGAATTGTGAGGTTTTCCCCCATTTTAATCTCAGGACCAAAATTAAATTGTGTGATTAGAATTGGCTTCCCACTGAGTTTTATTAGGATGAGTTCTGATTTCTGTATGAAACCCTGATGTTCTCCCACGTTTAATTGATAGGATGTATATTTTGGTGGCATTTTGTTATCACTCAGACATGTGTTAAACTAATTATAAAGGCAGATAAGTTTAGATTTATTTTAAACAAAACCTCAGGACTACATCAAGTGCCCTCTAAAAGTGCACTGAAATTGCTGTGTGTTGGCAGGGGCTGACTGAGGGTATCAGATCTCCTCTGTGGTCATTGCTCCAGGCTGCAGTTTTTTCCATAGCTACTGAGCACGGATAGTGAAGCAGTGGATGAACACTGTGTCAAAGCATCTACCAGGAGGTGATAAACTGCCTTCCCAGATTGCTACTGGTTGCCTCTAGGTTGTCCCAGTGCCTTGCCAAACTCTCCTCCAGTACAAAGTGTTGGCTGAAATATTCTTGAGGCTGAGAAAATACTATATATAAATCATGCTTTACCTGTGCATTTCCTGATTGTTAATTCATGGTCAAAAATTCATGGTCCTCTTCAGTGAGAAAGAACTTGCATATCTCTCCCTCCCTCCTCTTTCCTTCTCTGCTTTTCCTGTCTGCTTAATTTTTTTCTCACTTAAGTCGGCAACAGCAAGGATCACTCAAGACATGATTATGCATATTTGTTTTCTTTTGCTGTTATTATTAAAAAAAAAAAAAAAGGTCATGTTATTCTGGAGACCAGCATGACTAGCACTTGAGAAAGTACAGTACTTAAACATATTTAAAATAAGGACATCACCAAGGTAAAGCAGAAGAAAACAAGAGAGGCAGTAGTTTAATCATATTTCTGGGAGATAAATACCTCAGCTTTACAGTATTTGTTGTTTGCAACCCTAAAGGACCACAGATAATGCTCTCCACAAAGCATGAAAAACAAGAGCTGCCATTGTACACAGCTGTTGAATATTCTTCTTTTAATATGAAAGATTGTTTGAACATAAGTCTCCAGAGTGCCTTTCTCAGTAATACATAATGAGGTCACAAAAGAAAGAATTTCAGAAGGAATTATCAAACTTAGAGGAACTTGAATAGGAGACTGAAAGCGATGCTTTCAGGAAATAAATAAAGCAATCAAAGGGTGACTAATTGTGGCACGTGGGAATCCTCTCAGGGGTAGGTGCAAGGATTATGTTTTAGATCTCAAACTACAAACGTTGTTGCTTCCAGATATGCTTTGTTGCAGTCCTTAAGAAGTGAAGATGACCCAAACAACTCCAATACTAAGAGTTATCCAAGTGATGCTTGTACTTTCTCCATAAATACACCCTGAAACATATAGACAGAAATTTTACCTATTGAGACATCACATTTCGAACATACTTTCCAGCCATTGAAAATATCTAGGAGATATTACAATGTCATAGGCGCTCACCAGCAAAAAGTAAATCCCTAACTTTCAGTTTCAGCAATTTGTGTACTTCAATATCTAAACTCACAGTCAGCCACATAGCATGTATCAAGCAGTGAAATAAGATAATTACAGAGTTTAAAGTCTATTATGCCTTTGCTGCACCCAATAAGATCTTTAAATATTAATCAAGGCTCCAGGAGATTACCAGAGGGATAATTCATAAAATATAGTTCTTCTAAGGAGCTATCAAATGCAATATGAAATTATCAATTCAGCAGACAAACACAAGAAAAAGAAAAAAAGAGAAATAAGAAAACATTGGTATGGCAAATTCATAGCTGTAAAATAACAAAACAGTATGGAGAAGAAGTAATGTGAATATAAAATAATTAGATGCAGGGAGAAACAAATATTCTAATCGCATCCAAATTACAATGTCTTAACATGAAATTAAAAGACATTACTTTTCTACAAAGTGTAATATAGAGCTTTTACTGGAACACAGATTTAACTGCTTGTGTCAGTAATAAGGCCATGTATACAGAAATAGAATAAAATCAGTAGCTTACTAAGTTCCAGTCAACTAAAAATACTTTAAAATATATTAAATCCATGTAAACTTAAAACCTTATATTTTGAAAGCTATGTACATTAAATAAACTCTGTGTTACTTACTGAGGTTTAAACTAGATTAATGTCTTTTAACTAAGTGCAAGTTCTGTATCTGTGCACTGACTGGACAAGGCAAAATTATATTAATTTTGCTAAGAAATCATACAGAAATAAAGAAACAGATTTGTGAACCTCATGTGATTTTAAGCAGTTTTTCCTATTCTTGAAGCAAATAAGCATTTTTCTTGAAATGGCAGAACATTTTTAAATTGTTTCCTATGGATTATACTGTTTGTGACTCATGTCCATGAATAAAATGAGGCTTGAAATTAGACAAAAATCTTTCACAAATGTGTTTATGAAGTTCTGGAGTAGTAATGCAGTAGGTGGCTGCTTGGATTGTAATACAGTTACTTTTAAGATACTTCCATGTTAAGTCATTATGCTGAATTTATGTGCCACTGTTTTGGCAGTGAGGGGCATCAAGGGGTGGTTTCTGTAAATCAGTGTCAGAAGTTTCTGCAAATCAATGCCATGCCTGATAGAGCAAATGCCAGCTGGCTCCTTACACTGAACAAGCTCAAACTTATCGGTGACACTGGTAGTACCTCTGTGAAAACGTAGTCAAGGAGAGGGAAAAGTTACTGGGCAAGAACAGCTGCAGCTGTAGGGAGGAGTGAGAATATGTGAGAGAAACAGCTCCATAGAGACCAAGGTCAGTGGAGAAGGAGGACTTCATGCAAATCTACCAATGGGAAAGAGTTAGGTTGGAGAAGTTCATGGAGAGCTGTCTCCTGTGAGAGGGATCCCAGGCTGGCGCAGGGGAAGGGTTTGAGGACTTCTTCCCCTGAGGAGGAAGGAGCAGCAGAGACAAAATGCCATGAGGTAACTGCAAGTTTCCTCTCTCCTCACAGTTGGGGACAGAGGTAGAGAAGTCTGCAGTCAAGACTTCTAGGAAGAAGAGAGGGGTAAGGGAAGGTGTTTTAAGTTTTAGTTCTCATCTCTTTTTAACTTAGTCTGATTTGATTGGTAATAAATTCACCCATTTCCCCAAATCTATTTTGCCAGTGATGGCAACTGCTCAGTATTCTCTCTGTCCTTATCTCAACCCAGAAGCCTTTGGTTATATTTTCTCTCTCTAGTCCAGCTGAGGAAGGGAGAGATAGAGCATCTTTAGTGGGCACCTCGTGTCCAGCTATGATCCACCCACCAGTGCCAAACTTTTTTTAGAT
The DNA here is from genome assembly GCA_013397395.1 of Sinosuthora webbiana. Classification (NCBI taxonomy): domain Eukaryota; kingdom Metazoa; phylum Chordata; class Aves; order Passeriformes; family Sylviidae; genus Sinosuthora; species Sinosuthora webbiana. The sequence goes on along the minus strand of VXBN01003032.1, from coordinate 328,591 downwards.
ATGCTGTAATTAGGTCTTATGCTACTCTGATGCTCTTTAGCCAGCTTCTATATGTCTTCTTTCTCTCCTGTTGAGTTTGATATGGTACTACAAGAGAGTATCTGCATCTGCAATGATAGCCTCAATTAAGTAAACCCAAAACTGATAGAGTCATTAGGCTTTTTGTTTTAGGAGTAATTTCCTGATGGATTCAAGGCCAATCATGGTCAAATTATAGAACTGCTCCTCATATCCTTGATTTTTGTTAAATGTCTTCTCTTTTTCCATTAAATAGAAAAATTCTGAACTTGAGGAACCTATTTTCTCAGAATTTATATTATGAAAAGGAGTTCATGGGTACCTGCTCAAGGTCTATAATTTGTCAATTTCAAAACATGCTATATTCCTATTTCACACCTTTCTTTGTTGAAAGAAGTGGATTTTTTTTCATTTTGGTTTATTTGTTTGTGGTTTGGGGGATTCCTTTGTTTGTTTTGATTTATGTTTGGGTTTGCATTGGGCTTTTTTTCCTAGTACTGTTATTTCTGTTTTTCCAAGCTTATTTCAAAGTTTATATAAATTATGCTGTCACCAAGGGCAGATTTTAACTTTCTGCTGTCCATTAAATCTGCACAACAAAAGGTTGAATCTTAATTTAGTTCTTGTGCAATGAAATTTCTGTTTGATTAAGAGAAAAGTCTCTGCTGGCACATCTCTCAGGATCATTGTAACAGGCTTCCGACTACATCCTCTTTGTCTTGAAAGGATTCTAGTCATTCCAATCTGCAGGCATATTCACTGTCTCAGGATCTCCCAGACAGGGCATTTCCTAATTGGAAGCTGGACTCTTTTTGAAGTAATTTCTTTTTCTTATTGTTTCATCAAAATTGCATCCTAAGCATCTGCTATGCAGATATATATTTCCAGTTTACAACTACTGGTTGTGAAGAAGTGAAGAATCAGCTGTACCTCTCAGTGATGTAAGAGGATTTAGTGTGAGCCACACAACAGCAATGATAACAGGATCATGATTGCTGTTAGCCATAGTTTGTTTAATTCTTTACTCAAATTCAGGACTGTCTTCAATAATATCTTACTCAGTTGGTTGAATAAAAGAAAATTCAAACATTTTATAAGCTTAGCTGTTTAGGTTGTTTTTCTATGGCACACCACAGAACTTTAAATATTTCAGAGATCTTAAAAAAATAATGCTATTTCTTTAGGAAAGTCAAATAGACTGATAAAGAGACAAACAAATGCCTTAACATCCCCATCATTTTGCTCCTAAATGGAAAGATAAAAGAATTTGGGAAAGCTGAAACTACCCTCCAGAGCCTCAGTTTTACAACAGAAAACAGCATTTTTTTTTTACTTCTGCACTTAACGTATTTTCAAGTCTATTCCCAGTCTACAACTTAGATTCCTTGGTGAATGAAAAGATTTTAATGCCTATATGACCAATGCTACATTATTTATCATTATTTATTGCATTCTGGGTTTTTTTTTTTTTTTTTTTTTT